>OW804100.1:116528124-116975208 GCA_942159475.1 Sthenelais limicola | reverse complement strand
TCGAACTTGGGTAGTGTGAGACGGAAAAACACTTCATATATATCTTTCTGTATTTCGCTGTCTGAAAAATGAAAAATACAACCGTCATGGTGACAAATGTGTTCTTAGCTATCATAGATTATAATAGTGATCACAAATGTATGACACATTTCGCCAAATGTGTCATACATTTGTGAAGCTGTCCAACCCAAGCACAACAACAGCCCACTAAACAATCAAACCCACACCGGACAAAATGGTAGGCGGTATCTTTAGCTTTAGTGTATCTTTACGCTTTACACCTTTATCTTAAGAGTGATGACGATTGTGTTTTGTATATGAGCGGATAAGTATTTCATTGCGTTGTTTATTGTTTTAATAAGGGCATGCAACACAAAAATATAAAAATGTTGATGTGTATTAGGATTTATTATACTCGCACTGCTCTGAAAACAACGTATCTAGAGTGATACGCATAGTGCGTATTTCACTAGTGATTTACATGAGGTTGTCATGGCATGGCAACCAATCTGTTTCTTTACTAAGATTACTGGTAAAATTCATGTGTAAAAGCATTCAAAGCATGTATAATGTATTCAAAGCATGTATAATAAATCTGTTAACTAACTCATTGGTTTCAGTCACTTAGAATATTGCACTCGTTGCTACGCAACTCGTGCAATATTCACGTACGCTCCTTCAACCAACTTGTTAGTTAACCTGTATGTAGCATGTAGAGTTAGTAGGATGTAGTTGTAGATCATCAAGGTAGTGGATGTAGCAGCTAGAGTAATGGAGGTATAATGTTAATTAAAGGAAGTATTAATTATGTATTATTATTCCTAATATCAAACTTAAAGTAATGTGTAAACTGTTTACGTTGGCAGGTGAAACGTATCACATTGAGTGAAATTCTGACCAACAAAAATATGTTTTAAAAAGATATAAAATACATATTCCATATTACTGTATCTCTCATTAATCTCAATCCTTCAGTCAAACAATAGTTATAATATTATGGAACAAAGCAATATTCAATTGATAAGATTCCGGGCATGAATTTCTAAACAGGAAAATCCAATAAGCTGCATACTTTCATGTTTCAACACATTCATTTTTCACAACATCTTTGACATACTTCTTTCTACCTACCACAATTCCTGCTGCAGCCGCACCGTTAATAGACACTACACCAAATAATGGATACCTGGCCCTGCTGGAGGGAGAGACGGACTCTCTGTGGTGTAGAGTGATGGCCAATGGGCCTGCTACTGTCACATGGACTAAAGGGGTGAGTGCTTGACATTATTATACCGTCAATATGCAATAATATTAATTAAAGGACATATGAAGATAATTGAACTGTTAAATATATAAAGCAGATATGGTCGCATACATTCAGTCCTCTATAGTTATTGCATAGGGAAAGTAAACGTGATAAAACGTCAATGGAACATTAATTATTTCAACGAAAAGCGAAAGTAAGTCTCAAAACACTCCGTAGGAAGAACATGTAGAATAACGCATTGAATCCTCCAAGACATATACCAATATCAATGCCTATAAGACTGTTACTATATATATAATAATAAGCCATGCATGCTATCGTTCTAGCAATGTTTTTATCTATAAAACAAGTGACTGACCTTTTTTCACCGAATTCAATAGCAAGCCACTCATAACAATAATATATTAAAGGGCCTCTGTCTCACTCTTCTCATTTGTTGTATGATTATCATACTCCTCATTGTGGATTTGTAATATATGAGAGCTCCAGATGTTTAAAGAATAATAAAGAGTAGAAAGAGTTCTAAATATTTCATTGTCAAAACACTACATACGTACAAACCAATATTAAGTCATTTATATTCAAGGGAAATAGTAAACACATCAATCAATTATTTCAGTACATATCATCTGAGAATTGCCTGTCGCCTTTATTTAGGACACACATTGGGTACTACTCATTATATAGTGTTTCTGCCAAGTTATGCCTTACACGCTCATATAGCTGATAGCTAATATACCTGATACTGTGTGTTGGTACTAACTGTAGTTAGAAATAAAATAGTAATTGTCATACTACCCTACACAAGGTAATATGTAAATGACAGGAATCTATGAACATTTTCTCCATTTTACAGACGGACCCCACATTTACACATGAGGGAGAAGAGCTAAGGTTTGCACCAGCTAGGGTGGACGACAATGCCGGGTATACCTGTACAGCTACTAATGGTGCAGGCAGTAGTAGTGAGAGCTTCAGTGTGGGTGTACATGGTCAGTCACTCTAACTTTACATTACACCAGTAACATTGACATGTTCATTTCCCCTTTACTATTAAAGGCTGACTTATGCTTATGTACTACCTTTATTTCACCCATTTATCTCTCAATTATTTATCTACCAACTGCAACTGCAAATATTTATCTACCAACTGCATCCACATTGATATACTATACTATAATACTTATATTTATTTCTTCGCAAGATAATTATGCCCCAAATGCTTATCACAATGTGCGTGGTTTTGTCTCCAAAAAGGCCTACCTTTAATATTGTAACCATAACCATTTTTTAAAGGAAAAACATTCTGCAGACGTTTTTGTTTTAGGCCCCGTCCTAGACACTACTCTCATTATATCCTATCTTTGAACTTCCTGGATGGTTGGCACCCTGCCGCTTTTTCCCTGGAAAAAGTCAAAATGACTTCTATTGACAATCAAATCCAGTGCACTGACAGAATAGCGTCCAATGAGGTACTATACAGGCCAGTCAATTATCCAGTTGTTTTCAATATTTTTAACCAAGTTTGTCGCACTCACACCATGAGTGCCAGCTCTCCAACCTGCCTCGTGCACCTGCAGGAGGAGGCAGGGCCACCAAAACAAATGCAAATATATCGAATCATATCGATAGCCAGGTGGGTGGGTGGGTGGTAGTCATTGAAAATGAGAAAAAGAAACCATACATATGTAGTGGTATTGGTTAGTTCTTATCTGAAGCACCAGGTGGAGCTACCACTGCTGGTCATTTCTCTATACATTTACTGGGTACAGAAGTCATGCGCACTTCTACCCCTTATTTATCTCTAGCAACACTTTACGGTATTTCCAGGTCAACCATAATGTTAAAGGAACTTTGGCCCTAGTGTCTGTGTATTATCAGTATTACTTAATCTTTTTAAGATTTGTACTTCCTCATGTCTACATTGTGACACCATGTGGTACTGTGTACCTGGATTGGTGTACAGGTCCGATAGCCATTCTCGGACAGGAACTGAGTATTTCGGGTAAATACGCTCCTCATGCAATAGGAACAGAGTATTTCAGAGTAATACTTTCCTTATACTTGCTAGTTGTGCTTGAATAAAACAGAGAACGGTGTGGAAATCACTCTTTTGTCTTTATTCTTTGCTAAGAAGAACTGGGTTGTAGTAAAGAACACTACACATATACAATTTAAGTAAATAGCCAAAGACTTCCCCTGAATCAACCTGTAATCTAGCGGCCACACTTTCCCTGGACTGGTCATACCATGATATAGCTGGGTCATGACATAGCATTAACACGAGAAATTTCACATTAGGAAGAAAAGTCATGAAACAAATTACCCCACAAAATGAACCAATAGAATATCTTATTCATGGAACAAACCTCAGACGGAGGCACACCAGGTTATTGATTCAAAAAGATTCAAGGAATATGCAATTAAAGATTCAATATGCATGGTCAGATGATAATTTTATTGATTTTTTTATTACTACAAATAAAGGCAAATGCATATTAATTATATAAAATACGCTTGTTGACCATGATTAAGACTGTCAGATAGATCGGAGACGATATAAAACGCATTTATATGTCATGTTCAATTACTCTTATATGTATCAATTTAATTGTTCAGTGGATGAAAATCCATTCAGTCAGTGACGAAAGTGATATTGTTCTCATCCTAAAAGTACATTGTAATTTATGCAAAAGAAGGATCGTAAACCTCCCACTAGCTGAAGAATTCCTTCTTATAGCAATCCTTGATTGAATAAAAGTACCTAAATCTAAATGTAAATAGCATAAAATCATTCTGCATTTACACTTACTTATTTCAGAGGTGACATCATTAATATTGGTTCTATCTGATGAGGTAAGGGTCAACAACGCTCATGGTTCAGCAGGTCAGAAACTGACGTGGTACAAGGCTAGATATATGCCAGGTGATCCTAGACCCGATGATGACATTGTGGCTGAGTGGATATTGGTTACAGGAGGCAGTGCTAACATAGCACCAGGCTATGGGCTAAATACCACTACAGGAGACTTACTGATACCCAGTGTTACACTGCAGCAGGAAGGCCTGTATACAGCCTTCATGAAGGATATGATGGGTGGTGACAAGTATGGGTACACAAGACTCACTGTCAATGGTAGGTTATATTCTATCTGTAAATTCAAGCATCATTACTGTGACCCTGCTGTAAGTTATATAAAAGTTGTTGTTGATATTTTTATTGCAATATTTTAAGGTCAAAATGAATCTATTAACACTCCTTAATAAGAAGGAGGATTTGCGCATCCAGACTACTATCGTCTGCTGAGAAATAGGGGAACAATCCATGATTAAGTTAACGTCTTAATGGTGGCCCCTATTTATCAGATTAATAGATTCATAATGTTGAGAAGCAGTAAGTATATTATTTGCATTATATAATGCAAATAATATATCTGCTATTCTAGTACCAATCATAATTATGTGGTTGCCACTAGCTCTTGAATGTCTTATGGTCTTGAAGTATCACTCTTGTACTCTCGTTCCCTTGTAGCTAAGTATGTGACAGAGGTGGAACCAGAGTTTAAAGACAAGTCCCCTGTAGAGGGTGAGTCATACAGTCTCCTGTGCAGAACCACTGAGATTGGCAAGCCAACAAGTACAGACTACTGCTGGTATAAGGGCGGAGATTATGGTGAACCTCTCACTGATGGAGGCAGGATTAGTGGGACCAAGACTGATGTACTGCAGATCACAGCCCTGGAGGAGGGAGATGATGGAGTGTATGAGTGTAAGATACTCAATGAGGCTGGCATGAGTATCACTACTGGGTATATGATGGAGGTGTTGTGTAAGTATTACAGGAGGTGGGGGATGATGGAGAGTATGAGTGTAGCAGACACAATGAGGCAGGCAGGAGTATCACTACTGGGTATATGATGGAAGTGTTGTGTAAGTATTACAGCCCTGGAGGAGGGAGATGATGGAGTGTATGAGTGTAAGATACTCAATGAGGCTGGCATGAGTATCACTACTGGGTATATGATGGAGATGTTGTGTAAGTATTACAGGCCTGCAGGTGGGGGATGATGGAGAGTATGAGTGTAGCAGACTCAATGAGGCTGGCAGGAGTATCACTACTGGGTATATGATGGAGATGTTGTGTAAGTATTACAGGCCTGCAGGTGGGGGATGATGGAGAGTATGAGTGTAGCAGACCCAATGAGGCTGGCAGGAGTATCACTACTGGGTATATGATGGAGATGTTGTGTAAGTATTACAGGAGGTGGGGGATGATGGAGAGTATGAGTGTAGCAGACTCAATGAGGCGGGCAGGAGTATCACTACTGGGTATATGATGGAGATGTTGTGTAAGTATTACAGGAGGTGGGGGATGATGGAGAGTATGAGTGTAGCAGACTCAATGAGGCGGGCAGGAGTATCACTACTGGGTATATGATGGAAGTGTTGTGTAAGTATTACAGCCCTGGAGGAGGGAGATGATGGAGTGTATGAGTGTAAGATACTCAATGAGGCTGGCATGAGTATCACTACTGGGTATATGATGGAAGTGTTGTGTAAGTATTACAGCCCTGGAGGAGGGAGATGATGGAGTGTATGAGTGTAAGATACTCAATGAGGCTGGCATGAGTATCACTACTGGGTATATGATGGAGATGTTGTGTAAGTATTACAGGAGGTGGGAGATGATGGAGAGTATGAGTGTAGCAGACTCAATGAGGCGGGCAGGAGTATCACTACTGGGTATATGATGGAGGTGTTGTGTAAGTACACATTGCATCATCAGTCATAACTCACAAAGGAAATATATACAAATAAATATATACTTATATAATAATAATAAATAATAAATATATACTTATTCATGCTTTTACATTAAACTGATGTTTAATCTTACATAAATCTTACATGTGTAATGTCCGATCGATAACCTTAAGCGACTGTGGAGACTTGATATATCAAATCAAGAACAAAGACAACGTACGGCAGGATCTAATGGACCTCGCCAGCACTCATTTTTAATCACACACCAAACCCAGGGTTGTTCATGGCTGTGCAGCAACCCCTATTCCCTGAACAGACAAGCAGCAGTATGTAAATACAATGCACCAACACTTGGTAATAACAATCATCAGATCAAAACATAAAGAATACTATGGGATTAATTTCCCGAGATTTGGTGTCTGAGGCATTTGTTTGAAAATAAACAAAAGCCGAAGACACCAAATCGAGGGAATTAATCACTTTAATAGCCGATTTTTGGATTAAATACTACTGTTTAAACACATATTAACAAATATTACACCCTTAAAAAACGTTTCAGATGTACTTACAGCACGAAGAACTGCAATAATTTAGCTCCTCCACTTGAATACATGGGTTACTATTTTACATCTTACACAGAAAGGACCGAGTCAAAACGCCGCCTTTATAACGTCCAAATCAGCATGTTTTACACAATGCAAACCATCACATTCTAATATTTAGTTTATTTTACCTCTGTCAAACCAATAACACATATGTACACGTAATCATAACTTCAGAATGTCGGTTAAGTCAGCCGCACCCTCCGTTCCATAAACAAACAAAGCTTCCACTTTTTGCATGCAACCAACGGAGCCTGGACACTAGCGCCCCTAAAAATCAGACAGTACGGCCCACACTACAAGTAGCTCACGCTGTTTGGGTATTACAGCCCAAAGGCCCAAGTGTCCGGGTCTCTAATGTTGCGCGCCCAACAGACTTCCGGTCTGTTCCGGGACTTAAAAACGAAATAAATAAAAAATCTGAATCACTAGAAATGCTTGTAATATTGTTAGCGAAGATTTAGTCTATGGAAATTAATGATTAGCGATTTCAGAAGCCATACTTGTTTACGTTTGAGTGAGCGAACAAGGCGGAAGCAGTGTGGAGACTTTCGGCATAGCCACTGTGCAGGGAGCACTTTGCGTTGCATTGTGTATGGTGGTCTATATAGCGCACGGACGATTTCATTTGAAAGTGCCCACATGTAAACAAACAGAGGCTTGCACAATGTCTACTGTTGTCACGTTATGGTGAGGCCTAGGCTGTGATTACTTTAAAATGGCTAATATTTCCATCGGAAACAGTGGAGGAATGACTTTAATGTGACCAGGACTTCATACACGTTCAAACCTGAATGCGGAATCGACGACAAACAACCAAACAACTCTAGTAACGACCCGACCTTGAACTCTGAACTTAGAACTGTCATGGCCGCTTGTGGCGAACATGACGATGTTTTGCCGGAATTGACAAATAGATTATTCCCTATTTTGTTGCTCACCACCATTCAGCAAGCAGAATATTCTTCTACAATGATATTTGGAACATTATCAGTGATTTTGGAGCTATTGGGAGTGATATTTAGGCAGTTGTACAGAGCCTCGCCGGTTTTGCCTGGTTCTCACTGGGAGGCAGCCATTGTATCACATCATGGCTTGCACGATGTGTATCATCGTCACGTTATGGTGAGCCATATGCCCTAAAAACTTTAAAATGGCTAATATTTCCATCGGAAACAGTGGAGAAAAGACTTTTGGGTGCCCAGGACTTTATACACGTTCCAAACTGAACGTGGAATCGACAACAAACACCTAGTTGAATGAAACACCTAGTTGAAGTGAATGAACGGCAATGCGGGAACCATTAAATTTACTACATCCGAAAAATAATATTCTACATCCGCTATCCTAAGTCACTACATCCTGTCAAAACAGTAATTTATCACTATCCAAAACCCCAGCAGAATCCAAAGATTGGCTATTAAAGAATGATACATAGCCTCTGACGGCCAGCATCGACGTACGACCACAGCAGCGACCAGCGCAACTCTCAATACACAACACTTGTTTTACCCCGGTTGTCGCATACCTGACAGCCACGCGGACCCGGCTCTGGTTCAGCAAATGCTAATCCAGAGCCGCGCACCACACATGAACTATTAAATCAATGAATTTTAATTCATAGAGACTATTATGCCCTTTCTCCTAACAAATTCTCGTTATCCCAATTACAGTTTGTGTTGTGCGAATTTAACACCAGTGATAATTGTCGCCATGGCGACCTACAAGAAGAGCTCTGTGAAGGAAGCTTCTGGTTATAGTGCAAAAACTAAACATTTGGGAGAAAATGGACTCCCGTCTCGCTAATTCTTGCGTGATGCTGACATTGTTGTGAATTGTTTGATATACAATACTTATTCATGATGGGAATATTTATTCTTTTGTGGCACCCGTGGAAGTACTAGCTTCTGTATTACCCATTATAACCTGATATTCACCAACAGATGAACCCAAAGGGAGGCCAACAGTCCATGTGGATAATGAAGCAGTTGCAGTAGAGACAACAGCTTGCTTTACATGTGATGCTAGTATTGTTAAGCCAGGGAGACCTGATGAACATCACTATATTTGGCAGAAGGATGGGCTGCACACATCCACTACAGAGTCCAGTACCTATTGCCATTATATACACTATATATCTGATGATGGGGACTTTACATGTGGCCTGGACAATGGTATTGGTACATCACACACATCTTTGGCAGTGTATATTTCTGTAGAAGGCAAGAAAACTTATGACATTGTTATGGCGTTTTGTAATATAGTGCAAAGTTATTAGATGAATTAGATATAACTTCAGGAAGTTTGGTTTAATTGAAGGACTTAATTATTATATTATGTATTATTATATTATTGTGATAGACTATCAATAATGTTTTTAATGATTATAGTTTAAATAGATTGTATAATAAGTATAGCATAAAGCTGATATTACCTCTTATATTATCCTGTATTACTATATTCAAAGAAACAATCTATGAATGAAAACATTGTTGAAATAGATAGGCGAGTATTTTGATGTGGTTGCATAGAGTTACAATTCAAATATATTACACAAAAGTAAAATATCTGATGAATAATGTTTTTCACAACAGCCCCTGTGCTACTAGAGATTGCTTCAGATGAACTACTCGAACCCATCTACAATGATACCTCATTTACTGTGGCACACACAGTGTCTGGAACTTCACAGAAGCAGTTTCTACTGAGCAACTCTTCTGGCCATGCTGTGGATGAATATTTCATCATGGATGTGTCCAATGTTACTGGACTATTCTCCTATGGACAGACACAAGCTGACAGGGTGACATGGCGGCGGAGGCTTGACGATGATGAACCTCAGACTTGTCACAATGTTACATTTTACAATGATAATTATACATTTATTGCCGAGGGAGAAATTCTGGGTAAAACTTCAATGGACAGAAGTTTGTTCAGGATCAGTGTTCAATGTAGGTATATCACACACATTTTGAATCAATATGTAACTAGTAACATGTAACTAGTAGAATAGGTAGACAGAGCGTGAGACACCTAACACCTAGCCTGAATGACTGCCAGAATGACTTTTTATACCCGAGACTGGGTCTCAAAGTATGATCCCCAAAGCTCTTTGTTCACTTGATTGTGTACACTGGGCATGATTCTAGTTTTGTTAGGCCCTAACCTTGTATACTAAGGCCTATTTTGTAGTCTCATACCTTATTATTATTGGGCCTTTGGCGAGGAAAGGTAGGGGAGCGATTGTCATTGTCAAAATATATTTCGCGGTTTTGGTTGTTTGGCCTCATCAGCTACTTTTGTTAGGTGTGTTCTCTTGCTTATTAAAAACGTGACTAGAACTATGTAAAAGGATATAGGGTGGTCTCCACTCTCCACTGGCTGCGGTAAGCTCTGCGTTAAGTTCTGTGGTAAGCCTTGCGATGGTGCCGGGATGGTGAGAAGTGGCGAGGTCCTGCCTACATGGCCAGTGAACCATGTAGGCAGGACCTCATCATTCCTGTCCTATTTCTGATGTTTTAACTCAACCTGCATACAAAAGGATGAAGCATACCATGCAGTATAAATATTGATTGAATATGATTGAATCTTTGATTTCCCAGACCCCTCAATATGGAATAATACATCACACCTCCGGGAATCCTCCACACAAGATGTAGCTAAAGTGTTGGTGTGTGATGTGTGTGCTGAACCTGCCCCGATACTGTACACCTGGACGTTTATGGGCAACCATACAGTGAATGGTACAGGACGTGAACTGCACCTGGGCTATGTGACCAGTGAAGACTTTGGCTGGTACACGTGTACTGTGACTAATGTCATAAACAGTGCTCAGTATGAGAACACATTCAATATCACACTTGAGGAGAAAGGTTGGTTAAAACTTATTCCTGGTCCATGTGGAAGAAAGTAGTTTATTTATAGTAGTGATTAATTAAGTAGTTGTCCATTCTTGTAGCTCTCTCCCCTCTGCTATAATTTCTGTAATGGAAAGGTTTTAAATTAATATTGAAGATATGGATAATTATATTTTAAGACATGGTTGATTATAACATGGTTAATTAAAGACATGGTTAATTGAAGAATTAATTGTTATAGGCATAATTATAGGCCTATAATGCTGTCTATGTTCATACACTTCTTAACACATGCATCTATATATAAACCACACAATAGAGACAGACAAGGTTTTAAACACCCTTTTATCTGCAAGTTAATTCTTACATGATTTCCATTGTTTACTTATTAGGATCTCCACATGTGCCGGTTGGGTTGGCTATAAGCAGTAAAACAGCGAGGACGCTCTTGGTGCAGTGGAAGATAGCATTTGATGGAGGCTATGATATAGAGCTATATGAGCTCACTGTGTGTAAGTGTAATGGTACGTGTGATGGAGCAGAGGAACAGGTGATCCATGTAACAGACTGCACTGGTGATGTTGGAGATGTTTGCCAACACAGGATTAAACAGCTCCTACCCCATACACGCTATGGGTGAGTCAATTTCTTGTAACATGTGTTTATTCTTTTATCTAAAAAAATAATACCATGTGGCTAAAAATGTTCATAGGCTAATAATTCACAGACAGAAAAAATTGTGGGGAAAAAGATTTACAGTTGAAAGCCTCCTCCAAATTTAAGCTCCCATACACTACAGTAGAGTAGTGATTAATGGAATTTGTGGTGCCAGACACAATTTCCAGTAGACTATACTTCTCATCGGTTACTGCTCGTAGTTACGGTGTTGCAGTTCCCACATTGCACTCGCCCTTTCAACACTGCATTCATTCACTTGATACAGTGTGGGACCTACTCGGGACAGTCCACTACCCGCTTTACTGACTTAGGACCACCAATTTAAGGTTAGGCTTAGGGTTAGTTTTAGTATTGATTTCTGTTAAGTAACATTTGACAGCTAAATCGTCTGAGTCTGAGTCTAGTTTATCTAGACTGAGTGATGTCATCACCAGAATAGGGTCCCGCGCTTTGTGGTTAGGGGAATCCCCACAAACTAGCGGCTACATACACAGAATTACATTAGCTCTTACATTCAGGGGAATGGTGCAAGTTGAGGGGTCCATGAGGAAAAAGAAATATACAGTGATAAGTGGGGAATGGGCCACGTCTACCTGCAATGTTGTAACTGGAAGTGGGCTCCATGCTGCAATGTGGCACCTACACATGGTAACTGAATAGGCATATACCCAGTTCACAATTTCACAGATTTTGCAGTAATTTAGCCCACAAAAACTTTTAGCTGCCCGGTAATAATAATAAAAAACATTTGCTTATTCATATAAGTTATTCTCAATAGGAAAAATTAACAAATGTTTCAAGGAGTCATCCAGTCAACCTTGACAACCTCCCAACTATAGGGAATTTAACAACAACAATTTTTAGCATCAGAATTAAACATTCTCTATGAGTTGGATATTCCTGTCTGAAAACAAACATTGTTTTTAAACTTAGCACACCATGTATATTAAATTTCACTAAAACATAAATCCTTTGAGAAAGTGAGATATGTGAAATATAAGAAATGGTTGTCTGAAATATACATTCTTATTTTAAGCCTGAAACTTCGAGCAAAGAACATGCGACCAGATGGGGATAGCTTCAGTGGTTTTATTCCAGCTATGGATCAAACCAAAGGTACTAACTATAAATGTGATGTTACAAGATCTAGAGAGGGTAATAATATGACCAAACCAAATGAGGAGGCTGCTACCACGATAAAGGAATAATAATCAAAAAATTAGAATTACTTCTTGCAACATAGGCCTACTGTCAGCAGGCAGGATGGAAACTCCATATCTTCACCGTAAACTTTGGGCCGTGTTTGTCCAGCTAAATTCTACCTGTCATTGTTGTCTCTCATTCTAGCATTGCCTGATGTTAAAGGCTTCCAACCAGACGTTACACCAGCAGGTATCATCGTGACCTGGCTGTATGGTAACACCTACACAACCCATGACACTGAGGTGGGTGTAGTTATAATGTACAGGAACTCTCCAGCTGTGAACTACAGACGCCACCCTGTAGATGTTCACCAGAAGATACCAGCAGAAGCACAAGCCACCACAATATATGGCACATTCACTACATCAGACACTTACAGCTTCCAGTACCTTGTCTATGAGGGAGACCAGATATCAACAGAATATACTCAAGAGGCTGTGTCACCCCAAAGTAAGTAGTTCTACCACAATAAGGCATTTCATAAATTGACTTCTGCTCATTACCACCACAGGAAGTGTGGCGCTGCAGTCAGATATCCATTACCTTCATCATAGGTGCCCAAATTTCCCCATTGTTCGCTCCCAGAATTCTAACATTCTAACTGGGCAGGATTATAGAATGATATGTTTAGAGTAATCTTGCCAAGGTTGATTTATCCGCCAAATGTTAGAATATGATAACTTGTGTCAGATTAGTCCATTTTGGGTCAGATTCTGAGGAATTTCGCGTGCAATTATGGTACTACAGGCCGCGCTTGTTACCCTGTAGCGAGTTTGCGTGCCTCCCATTGGCTGTACGCACTGACCCATCACAGACTAAAACCGATAAACAACTTCAGCCTTGGGACGTCTATGGGCATACAGACCGTTTGAACGCTAAAATCTGAGTTGTTTATTGCTATAGTGTATCTACAATAAACAGGTGCACTAGTGATGGACCATCAAGAGATATATGAAAATTATAGAAGTACTTATTAACTGCCCTAATGTATACCATTATTAAAACCTGCTTAATCTCATCTTTTCATATATGGTGATATTTCAAAGCTGCAATTCAGACAACTTTATAATTATGAACCTTCATTTGTACAGATGGCACTGATGTAGGAGTGATTATAGGCATAGTCATTGGCTGCCTGGTTCTCATAGGACTTGTTGCTATCATTGCAGTATTGGGATACCGTCATAGGCAAGGTAAACACTATACACTATCTCCTGTATTGGTTATACCCACAAACATAGATCAGATTACAGTAACAATGAACATTGCTAGGATTAGATTGACGGGAGGTGTACCAGCACACCAGTAAGTCCCAACTAGTCTCTATAAGGTTTATTTCCTTTGAAGGCTTTGAGGAAGTTCATCCCTCATGTATGATATTCAGTGATTAGTTCCTCTTCTTATAAAAAGACATTCCGAGGACCTTACCCAGATTTTCTTTTAGGTGCAGACTAAGAGCAATATTTTACATCATGAGATGTTTAGAAATGTTTCCCCTTTGTTCCCCACAGGTTTGGTCCGATCTACACAGGAACAGCGTGCAATGTGAGTAGCATTATATCACATATGGGGGAAGTCGCCTGAATATGTACAACTTTTATTTCACCTCTGGAATGGAGTGCCCATAGACTTTGTATAGACTCGCTATATGCTAGTGAGCGGGAAGAAATATGTTTCATTCCTCCCCAGGGAAGAAACAGATGACCCAGTTTATCCTTCTGCGTTTTCATTGGCTATTCTGAAAGTAGGGCAGGGTTGTTATGGTGTCGTCAACGTCACGCCCGTCGTCACGACGGCCGTCATAAACTCAAGGGCCACTGGAACGATGTCGCTCCCTTGCCGTGTTTCTCTCGCATCAAGTTACCATAATTTAAACCATTCCAGCATATTTAAAATCATTCATAAGAGGTCAAATAAATCTCGAACTAACCTTAGTTATGTATTTCCGATCATTCTTCACCTCCAACTCGGTGAAGAACGATCGGAAATACATAACTAAGGTTAGTTCCATCTATATCTTCACCAATCTAAATTTAAGACAAAAATGAGGTTCAAAATATGTGAACAGATCTTCTGTCTTTTTTATGTCTAAAAGTGGTAAATAAATATGGTTGGAAAAGAAAATGAGGTAGACAATTTCATCAATTTTCAACTTAATTTAATAGAATTTACTAGATGTGTATAGATGTGTAAAGCTGTTCATTTTCTGACGTATATAAACGAGCTGACTAAATACAGATGAGTGAAATGGTTTCTTTTTTACGACTATTGATGCTATACATGCAGCTTTTGACATTTGATATGTGGGTGGAGTCGGGTACTCAGTAATACTCAAACCTTCCGTGCCATCAAGCCTTTAAACAGGTAAAGGGAATATTTAATGGTCATCTCATATTAGTGTATTTGTATATATTTTCACTATGTATTGAATAAATACATGTGCAGTGAACTGCAGATTTGTGGGCATGAGTTCACGAAATTCGAGAAAGAATCACAATAACGAAAGGTATTGATTTTAGCTGGTTTTATTTACCCAAATTACACAGTTACAAAGGTATCGTCACTGAACAGCATGCTTAATGTGAACAACAGAAGTATCTCGGTCTGTTGCATGGCTCAAGTCCGTAATGGTAAGCAAAGACCATACAGATCCCCTTGCAGAGTTACTTGTATACTCCGCCTACCGTCTGTCACAGGGTGTCTGTAAGTTTGGCCTGCATGATGACATGTTGTCACCCTCCGACGGAACTGACCGAAACTGATGGTCATCTCTGGCTCTAGCAGAAGGGCCCCCACTGCCGTAGCCTGGTTGTAGGTGTTGATGTTGGATGTATACAGGGGCTGACCCACTACACATAAAGAATACAGTTGAGATATAAAATGTAGGCTACAATTTGCCTTCCTAAATCTTCTCAATAAACCCAAATTTATGACAAAAACTATGGTCAAAATGCAGCATTAAGTTTTTCAAGATTCCATTTATCACACAATCAAAATGATGTTTTGAAACATTGCAATACCAAATTACTCCATCATATCTATAGTGACCGGCCTGTAGATGTGGGAGATATAGACAGAACTAACTGCAGTTATGTATTTCTGATGGTTCTTCACTGAGTTGGAGGTGGGAGGAATCCTGAGGGTCGGGGCGTAGGGATTCCTACACCGGAAACAAGGTAAAGAATGATCGGAAATACATAACTAAGAGGGCTCTTGAGGGGTTAATTCGACAAATCGACACAGCCCTTTCTTAAATAGACAAATTTCAAAGGCAGCTAGTGACAAACGACAAAGTCACTTTTTTAGCCTGACAAATCGACAAAGACCTTAATAATCCTTAGCGACAAAAAATCGGCTGTTTTAGGTAAATATAGCGACTAACGACAATAGAATTTACTTAGTGACAAATGACAATTGCTGTCTTTTGGTAGCGACAAGAGAAATTTGATACCCCCCTCAGGAGCCCTACTAAGGTTAGTTCGAGATTTATTTGACCTCTCCAAATGATTTTAAATGTCTTGGAATTGCTATACAGCCAAGTTCATCCTTGCCCCTGTACATTGAATATAACAAAACCCTTTCTCAAGCAGTGGGATTGTTTCCTACGGGGATATGGTCGGTATTGAAAATAACAGAGCTCTTCTCAAGCTGTAGGTTGTTTCCTATGGTGAAGTGTTCGGCTTGGTAATTTTAATTACGGACGTGACATGGTTCCATTTAGCGCTTAAAGCACGATATCCACATACACGTCGACCGTCCACTGAGCGGTCACCGTCGGAGGGTTACCCTAGCGACCGCTCGACGTGCAAGTGGATACCACAGCCACCGTCGAGTGGTCAGGTGCTCCCGTCCGACGGTCCCTGGACGGTCCCCCCTCCCGTCCATATCTAAATATTTAGATTTGGACGGGAGGGTCACCGTCCGACGGTACCCCAGCCCAAAATGGTTTTTTTGTTTATGTTTTTTTTAGTGTTCTTACAGCCTGAGTACATTGTCTTGATGTCTGGGAGTACTTTGGAGTACTTAGTACAATGATTATTTGATTTAAATTGATGTAGATTAATTGGGGGCAGTCAGCGTTTTTTTTATTCCAAGGTTCACAGGGCTTACATTTTTATTTTTATTGTTTATCTTTTATTCCCATCATTTAGATCACACTTCGAGCTGACTTTTCTTATAGCCTATTGTTGCTATCAAGATTAATTTTATTTTGTTCATTTCTATCGATTTATGTATAATTATAGTGATTTTTACTGACTATTTTGATTTGTGTGTGGTTTGCGGATCCCTGATTATGGTGAATATTTTAGCATTAATTTGTACATTTATTTTTTTATCATTTCTAGTGGTTTATAATTATTTATTGGTATTTTTTGGTGATTATTTCGACTATTGTGACTTCAAGAGTCTCCCAATTGGTAGAAATAAGCTCTAGGAGTGTCTGAGTGATTTTTATAGTGATATATTGAGCTATGGGATCGATTCTATTATGCGAAAATACCTCAAACAGGCGCAGAAGTGAAAACAGAATTTCCCCCAAAATTTTGTTTTTGTTTTTTATGCCATAAAAAGTGTTCTCATGGCCTTAATACATTGTCTTGACGTCTGGGAATACCTTAGTCCAATGATTATCCGATTGAAATTGATGTAGATTAATTGGGAATGATTTAAACTCTAGAGGTTATCCAATGAGTAGATATACTCATTGGATAACCTCATACTTTTGCATTACGGCCATGCAGGCTCTTGTACTTCTGTGAGGAAACAGGATTCATTTGTGAGACTTTTCTTATATTGTTGCTATTGTTTTTTGATCGATCTCCATATTATTTAATATTGATATTTACCGTCACTAGGATTCTTAATTAAATCATTTCGCCGAATCAATCACAAATATATAGGCCTACTAGTCTGCTTTTGCTGAGCTATCCCTCACCCCCCCCCCCCCCCTGGCGACACTTAATTCTAATTATTCTCCAACATGAAAACTGCCTAAAATTTTCAAATCTCCCCAAATTTTACCATTCATGATAACAAAATCGCTTCAAAATTTTCCACAAAAAGAATCAAAATGTAATTATTTTGATCAGACGAAAAAGGACACAGATGACAAAAAAAATGTTATTATTGGCCACATTTCGTCTTTCGCATTTTCAAGAATTAAAATGATCAAAATCTTATTTTCTTTGGTTATGAAAATACTTTGAAATCGACCTTGATTCAAGGTTTAATAAAAGTAATACCGCTCGACGGTCAATATGTGGCATATATTTGGACGTGTAAGTAGATACCGAGGACCGTCCACATGCAGCCACCGTCCGCTGTGGCTACCGTCGGACGGTGGCCGAGGGCGGACGGTCGATGGTCGACGGTCGTACCATTTGGACGTGTAAGTGGATACGCTATTTTAGACGGCCGTCATGACGTTGACGACAGCAGCCGCACTTTCAATGCTTAGCTGAGGACGTAGTGTCATGGAATGATGTGTCCCTATGACAACGCTGCCCTACTTTCAGAAAATGCATAAGGATAAACTGGGTCATCTGTTTCTTCCCTAGGGAGGAATGAAACATATTTCTTCCCACTCACTTGCATATACTGAGTCTATACAAAGTCTATGGACACTCTGTTCCAGAGGTGAAATAAATCAATAATAGCAGATGTATGCTGTACGTTTTGCAGGCCACCATCAGTGGAGGACCTGGCCAAGGCCAAACACTTCAGTCTAGTAGAGCATGAAGCAGGTATTGTATTCATTGAAACTCATTAAATGGATTCCTATGAATATAGCAAGTGTACCATTCACGGTCACATCTGCACTCCAAAATGTCATCTAAATCACAGCTTTTTCTCCTAACCCAATTGCTGTTGCTGTGTATAAATCAACCAATCAAGAAGCTGCTTTACTACTTGTTGACAGTTACCATGGAAAGGAATGTTACACATTTTTAATATACCCCCCTCTTCCTATCATATGCAAACATTCCCTGATGAAGATCCAACCTAGGATCGAAACGTAGGGATCATAACATCTGTACAAAAGAGCATCAATAAAACTTCAAAATCTCATGAAAACTACTTGTGTCTGGTTATGGTGTTAAAAACTACTTCAATATCATATGGATGAATTATTATATGAGATGTATATGAGATTATCATATGAGTTATCATGAATCAACAAATGCTTTAATAAAGCAGCAAAATACCGAAGTGTGGTTCTGGGGTTTTACTTTAATAATCTTATGATGTTTCAGCCTATGAGGAGGTGGGTGAGTCGGGAGCAGGTAGAAGCAACCCCAGTCTGGCGGGGGGAAAACAAGGTATGCCTCATACTAAATGTGTCCATATAGCTTTACCTTATTTAACATATTACTGCTCAACTAATTTATATATCATCAATATCTCTATCTAATATATACTCCTCATATCTTATGAATAAGTATTTTCGTATTCTTATAATATTCTAATATTAATATTCTTACGGCAATGTCTTTGAGTTCAAAACCAATAAGTGTTATTACAATTAACATCATCTTTAATTGGTTTTCCAAGAATATGGTTTCTACTTACACAAATGTCTAATAATGAAACCGACAAATGTGCAGTTTTATTTCTATAGGTCCTTTATAAGGGACCTTAGGAAGACCTGGGATACTCACAGAGACATTTTAATTATATCCACCATTTTCCTTCTTCCTGTACATTGTATATTGGAAGTGGAAATGATAATCTATTATTATTATTCATCAGCCCAGCTGAATCCCACAAGGTAAATATATCCCTTTTCTTATAATATGTTCACTACTTATCCTTATGTACGGACTGATATTGATGACACAATGATATCTAGATTATAGTGATGATAGGTTGCACCCATCCTGATGCACTCTGACGATCCAACATTACTTCTTCAGGACAACATACCAGCAGCAGCATGCAGCAATAGGGACAGGAGGCAACGTAGGACCAGCTGAACCAGGCATGTACTGTTGATACGAGTTTATAGGCTTCGAGTCTATTGAAGAAATGCGGGCCATTCTTCGTAATAATTCAGGGTCAGTAGTTGGGCGAGAAATTAATCAACGCAACACACAGAGATGTATGCTTCGTAAGAAAGTGTAGGTAGCCTTCTGGCCGGTAGGGGCGTGACGAATGTGTGGCTGAATGAGACAACTTTAACTCACAAATTAGACCATTTATGCTTGTCAATTTTACACTATAATGTATAGATCACTTGCCCGTTGAACGTGTGTCTACGATATAGATCTGTGTCTACCCTTAGAGTAATTGCTCTAAGGTCTGCCCTATAATTATATGTTTCAGCCTATTTGGAGATGACAGGACTAACTCACGGATCTATAAATCATCCTGACACTGGACCTGCTGTCGTTTCAAAAGGTAGGCAGTATTTGTATAGTGAGATTATTTTCATCTTTACTTCTGGTCTAGTTTAATCCCGCATGTTCTTCATTAGATCAGGCACTGCGTGAACACATGTCTTTTCTATTTGACTATTTGAATATAGTATTGGCCTTAAACTGAATAGAAAAATAAAAGGATTAAGTTCAAAACTGCGTCAATCTGTATGGGACCAACCCATTATAAGATTACACATAATATTATAGTCCACTTATATGCCACATATATCATAGATAAGGACAAAAAATAAATACTGTGCCGTGGACTTTCTTTGATTTACGTTATTTATTATATTCCGAGGCAAAGTCTGCCTATTTTAACGTATAGCCAATTCTAAGTTACTGTCTATTAGTGTTAAATTGAACTATTATAGACATTAACGTGAGGCAGTATATTCTATTTATAATTCATAGATTGCAATTTATCTTGTAATTATTAAATCTCGAGCTGAAGTATGTGAGTAAAGTCATTATTCCTGTACTGTTTGATTGAGAGATTCGGCTCAGCTCATCCTAGAATCCTGTGATGTTACAGATGACACTTTCTATTGACAACGTTGTACTTTAAGAATGGTGGCGATACAATTACAATAGTATGTTGTTTGCACTTTCTAGAGCCTACACAACGCCTGCACAATAACGTCCCTGCTGTTTCCCTCTACCAGAATCTGGCTCTTCACACAAGTACCAACGGTAATATTGCTTATGCTTGATTTGGTAGTATTTATCCTGGGCTGTCTTCAATGTACACAAATATGGAAGGCCTGGAACACATTTTACATTAAACTATTTCAAACCTTGAAACAAGTGTAGTACTGAATGGCCGTCCATAAGTATCCCAACGTAATCACAGTATCAGTAACATTACCCACTTGTATGGCATGATTTACTAGCTTACTAAATTTTACAGTAAAATTATTAATGAGAATATAAGGACGCTCGTGCAGACGATTCTTTAAAGCAGAAGTGCCAGGCCTCTGTCCATAGTCTGGGTTGCAGTTGGAGCGCGCTGCCGACGCGCGGCAGGATGACCCAGATCTTCGCGCGGCAGAAAGTATGATGGCTGCCGTGGTTAGTGCAGTTGGCGCCAAGATACCTCGCCCATCAAGTTTTACTGACCGCGCCAATCCTTCTACCCATACACACACACAGAAATAACATTGTCTAGTGTTCGAGGAAAGTTTCTATAATTTATGGTTATGACTTGTATTGTCAAGGAAAAGTCTAGATTGTCTATCTGTGGTACAATATATATCCTAATGGACCGTTATATAAGAATAGACAATAACGTGCACATCTTGATATACCTAGGATAGGTCCTTGCATATTAAAGTGTTCTCAACATACCTTGCACAATAATGTGATACTTATTACACCTGTACACACATGTGGGTATAAACATAATCTCTTCTATATGATTATCCACTCTATTTATATTTCCCAAGAGTGAGGATATGATGTTTGATTTATAATCTATTATTCTAATTATTCTACTGTTTTCAGATTATGAAAGTTTGCAGAAACCTCCAAAGGGTATGTGAATCATACAACACTTCTGGATTTTATACTTGAACTAATGAACTTGTGTCCTTGTACGTGCACTCTGTGACACACTGTATGAGACTGAAATGCATGGCTGTTTAACGCATCAATTGATATTTGTTTATGCAAAATTAGGAAAAGTATCATTTTCTAGAAAAGATAAGCAGCAGCATTATTCTGGGCATGCACAAATTCATTTAGTAGCCATTGGAATGGATGGTCGATATTGGGTGAAAATATGCGAGAAGTTTGTAAATCATAAAGTGTGTAAAATTTAATGTATAAGAATTTGTATTTCTCTTTAGACATTAACAGTAATAGTATGTTCGAGAAAAAGGGTGTGACCCGTTAACGCAGTGTTGGTCTTCTTCCCTGGTGTCCTTATGCATATTGAAATTACATCTTACAACTGAAAAGTTCTTTCATTTAACAATATTAGATTACACAATCTTTTATAGAAGATGTGTTTTGATATACATATTTTGATTATTGCTATAACTCTTTTATTTCAAACATTTTCGCATTGGTCTAGTTAAGTATTTTTACTGTCTTCATTTTCGTTTCTATTATTTCGAAAGCGAATTGCTGAGGATATGCATACATCCTTTTAAATGCAATTTTCCTTCTTCCGAGTCATACTGGTTGTTTTCTCTTGCAGGACATTCAGTACAGGACCAGATGTATTCAGCCCTTCAGACAGGACCTACGTCTTAGGATATTTTTTTCTCTTTTAGATAATTTTATTTCCCAAACTTTTCACAGTTGCATTTCGAGAAGAAAAAGGGTGAAATGAAATTATTTTGAGGAGAATTTGTTGGCGATTTAAATACTAAGCAGGGTTACAGAAATACACAATTCTACAAAATGATTTTACAAAATAGAGAGGAGCTCCTGCCATAATGACATACATAAATGCGTATATCATAATTATAAGATAACAGCAAATCTTAGTAGATTTATATAATCGTACAACGAAAACCCCATGTCATGTTTTTCTCTTAACACAACAAAATAATAGGGGATTTGCATGACCACCATATCAAAATCTAGATTCGCATGGAATTATGGGACTTATGGTACAGTCTAAAATCTATAGAAAACATACCATTGTGTTCAACATGGACTATTGATCAACGCTTTAATGT
Organism: Sthenelais limicola; assembly: GCA_942159475.1. Taxonomy (NCBI): domain Eukaryota; kingdom Metazoa; phylum Annelida; class Polychaeta; order Phyllodocida; family Sigalionidae; genus Sthenelais; species Sthenelais limicola. The sequence goes on along the minus strand of OW804100.1, from coordinate 116,952,732 downwards.
CAATATCCATGTAATACACATGTTCCCATAACACATGTCTCCATCTTTCTCATCATACATTTGGTTAACATAGATCATTTATACAAGCTATGATATTGGTGGAAACATTCTGGCAATTTTCGATAAAAATGTTGCCAAATATTTGTAAGTCAGATTTCGTCAGAATCCATCCCAGGATGCACTGTTTACATCAGACATGCGCAGTGGCACATGCAAATCCCCTATTGGGCGATCAATGTGGCGGTTATATTTTGACCGCTCTAAAAGAGAGGGAAACAGAAATATTAAGTACAGGTGTACAACCGATGTTGGGCAATGTAAATATGAAGAGAGAAAAAACAGATTATTATATTAGGTGTAAATATGAAGAGTGCCTGGCCAGCAATGATCCAGCACAGATACAACAATGGCTCCCTCTGGTGAAAATGAATGAATGCACATTATATCACTATATATCGATCTTTTTAGGGAAAACATGTGAGATGTGTTACGAGTCGCAAAAAATGGATTTTGAGATATCATCAAAGATGAGATCAAGCCAATTCCAAAGATAGTAAATATTGTGACATTTAATAACTATTTGTCTACTTTAAGTTTGATATTTTTATTTTTGAGAAAAGAGTTTGCATAAATTATTTTGAAACATTTCATTTTTGCGACTTGTGACTCATTTTCCTGAAACACACCACAAATATAATACCAGGACGTATCATATTACAAGAAATTATACTATTATATCACTAGAATCTGTAAAATGTATGTTAACTGAACTTTAATTTCTTCAACTTCATTTAAATGCTTTTTGTGACGAATGAGAACTACTGCATACTTGTAGAACTTCTGTCAATAAAATTTGTTAAAAAAAAATAAAAAAATACTGAAATTATCCTGAATGAAATATTATGGCCCTTGGTGGTCTGTGCATGGAACAATGCATCATAATACCCTGATATGAGGCTACTGGCAAATAAGTTGTAGTTTCCAAACACAATATACCAATGATATGACTAGGATGTACGTGTATACATTAGTCAGTGCAAGGTGCGCAGTAAAAGTAAAATAATGGACAGTGTTTGGGAGAAAATAGACGTAATAGGCTTATGTTAAGTGAGATAAACACCAAGACTATAATATAGGACTAACAACTAGGTATAGTCGTCCTGTTCATTGGGGAATTATCCCCCTTATCATAATACATTGTATAATTTCTAGAGCCTCATTTAGACAGAGTCAACTTGGGAGTCTAGAAAAGTGGAAGAGAGATGAGTGAATGACGAAAATAGAGAGTACGACAGAGTGAAGGGAGAAATATATATCAAGGGACAGGAAGGAGAAAGGGAGGGACAGAGGAACGGGGGGGGGGGAAGAGGGGAGGGGGGGAGAGAAGGTGGGGGTTGGAGGGAAGGAGAAGGAGTAGGAATGTGAGAAGAGGGAGAAGTGATAGAGAAAGAGAGATGAGTGAATGATGACAATTTGAGGGAAAGAGCAAGGGGAAATATATATCGCTGCAGTGTACATGTTTGACTTTCAGACTTTTGTGGACCTGCAGGTCTGGCTGACTTGGACTTTGGTTACTGAACAATAAACATCAGAAACCGTATTTGTGTTGTTTACACGTTACAGTAGCATTAAGGATAGTTTATCTCCCTTTTCCCAATCTATTTAATAATAAAATAAAGTCTGGAAATGGGCAGCCCCTTCTATGAAAATCATTGCTCTTCCTGCATTTCTAAGGTCATACTATCGAATATATTTAACTACTTTACTAGTAGTTGTTCACTCAGAAATATTGCTAACTTTTCTTTAAAAAACATGAAACAATCGCTGCCAAAGTAGCTGGCACAACTGTCCAAAGGTGTCAAATTTAAAATATAGAAATACATACTAGGTGTCCCAGTGTTTATTATCATTGGAATCGGCTTGATCTCCTCTTTTCAAATGTGATGATATCTCAAAATCCATATTTTGCGACTTATGACTCATTTTTTCCTAAATTGGATCACATATGCACATGAGAGCGGGACAAACAATTATTTGTCAATAACTCACTAGCTTCTGATCTTAGAGACAATATTGTCTTGATACATGCGTCTTGGCATGATGCCATAAACTTTGCACTTGCTATTTGAAGGTGATTGTGCCTAAAAACGTCACAATGGGCGTGGTCACATGACTATGTCGCCAAAGGTCATGTTTGAAGTCTTATAAAGAGGGAATGAATTAAAGTCTGAGTAAAAAATCGTGCTCAGGATTAAAAGCTGCTATTTGACTACATCCTAGTAATACAAGATATCAATATTAGATAAGAGGATCATAGTTATTTGAAGATATAATCATGTGCAATGTTTTCACACTTAATTCTGACTAGAGAAGCTCCCGTACAAAAACTAACGATCAAATATTTATGGCACCACCTTTTATGCTACTGCCTAAATGCTAGTTTCAATCCTGCAAATTCTCAGACTTACGGAACCTAAATAAACAATTCTTGAGCTGCCTGCACTCGTTTCGTGAGAATGAGTCATACATGTATATTTTGTGTTTCTTTTTACTTCTATTTATTCTTCATACAAATAATCTATCTATGTTTTACCATTACCAATGTTTACCATTCTAACTTTTATTCTCTCTACCATTTACCTCGCATACGGTACATGTTAAGCACTTTTAAGCAGCTTGCTGGTAAGCGCGCTATACACATTTTATAATTAATAATAATAATGAAATATATCTATATAAGCAGAAACTGCTTTATGATGGTCACCGATATTTGAGAACTGATTTTCAATGCCCCACAATTTTATATATGCCCCACAGTAAAGGTCTCAAATCGAAAAATGTCCTGTGTCTATAGGAGTCTATTTCTATATATTATAATATATATATATATTATATATATCAAGTTGTCATCTACTTCCCCTGTGTGCCCGGTCCATATACATTACCGTAAAGTCACTGGTAAAGTCTATTAACTCTTAACATGGATAATTGAACATTAACTTGGATCAGATGTTAGGATTAAAACTGGATGAGACTGGTGGAGTTACTCAATACCTATTGTTGTAAGCGGCCAAGGCCAGATAATACACAACTAGCCGCTGAGTTATCTGTCATGGACGATCAGACAAACAATAGACAAAAGCTGGTTCATGATGGAGATTTACATTTTAAAATTAGCAGATCTAAAAACAAGATGTCAGGTTGTATTATATCAAAATAGAATGTCATCTACAGAAAATGAATTGTCTAAAATATGGAGAAAACTCTTGGCGGACCTATAAGCGATGCATATATATATATATAGCTATAGCTGGTCAAACAGCATTTCACTGTCCCAGCTTTGAGAAGAGAAATTTCACAATAAAAGTGTTTTTACTCAAGTTTCAATGTGGTGAATATTAGAGCATGAAAGAACAAGAAGAGATGAAGAAAACAAATGTATTATCCATGTTATTAGCTCTTGGGAAGAAGTTTTGATGTTGTTTAATTTTTTTAAAAAACAAGCAATTTTTAACAAAATGTCATAAGTACAATTACTATATTCAAAGTAGAAAATATGCATACGATTAATATATACGAGTATATGTGCTTAACTATTATGAAGGACACCGGCGTGCCACCTGATTTAACTCACACACACTGGTTGCTAGGGAGATTCCCGCCAGTGTTACCTATTCAAACACTTCAATGCTGACCACTTCAATGGACGAATGTGTATGATCGCTCTTGAGAATTCTTTTTTTTTTATTTGAAACTTCTTGGGCGGACATCACTAAGTTCGAGCCAAATAAAACATATACAATCTACTTCCTCGACTTGTCGCTGATATTGATACAGGGAAAAACCCAATACTCTCATCAAAAAGAAACACGTATCTATTAACTTGAGGAATTGAAATTATCATTTGTACACTCATTGTAGAACATGTTGCTTGAAAATTCCATGATTTAAGATAACAAATAATTATCCAATGATCCAACTTTTCATACACTTGTATCTCAATTCTATGTTAATTAGAATAACTGATATGGAGACCACTCAACGAAAATGCACATTGATGGTAAATTATTATATCATGTTGTATTTGGTGACCCTCTATATATGTGAATACTAATCTTGATGTAAAAGTTTGAATTTTCTCTCAGCTACAAAACTAAATAATACTAGAGTGTCACTACTCTAGATGCCATGGTACAATATATTGCGTTAATTCAACAAATTCCTTAAAACTTTGTTTCTAATATTTGTACAATGTTGAATTACACATTAATTGATGGCACGGAAGGAAACCCAAACCCTGCTCAACAAGTTATAACAGTTTTTCCCCTATTTTTACAGATAATAAATCTGAGTTGTTCTTTTCATGGATAGTTTTTATGACCGCATCTTGGCGGTCCTGGCAGTAGTTTTAAAAAGCCCCCCCCCCCCCTGCCCCCCTCTTCCATCCATCACCCGAGTCTGTGACGTTTTATCAGGCTATGCAGAACTATACATACGATGTATGTCTACCTATGTTAACATCGGGCTATCATGGTCTGATATACCTCCCTCCCTCCCTACCCCCCTCCCCGTCCCCGTCCCTCCCTCCTCAGCCAATCTCATCCCATATGAAATGTCATTCAACTTTTGCTTTGATAAACTATAGATAGTAAAGATAACGTACGTTGGCAACGCCCAACTCTTATGGAGGAAACTAATCTGACTAGGTTAATCCATTTCCGTGTTATTATCTTAGATATTGGACTGTCAGGTTGAAATGAATTATTGTTTATTTGTTTAATTATTAATATCGTAATTAAGACTTTTATATCGTACAATATTAGTACATATAAATAGTACGACTACCCGACGGTAGGTTTTAGAGCTCGGCCTTACAAATGATATTTAATGGTACACGTTATCCCAATAATAGTGTACGTTTTTAATGAATTAGGCTGATAAATACTCATTTTCAAAAATAACGCAAGTTTATGAAGAAAGAAAGATATACAGACAATTTATAATGTTTATATGTATCATGATGCCAAATAATAGTAATAACAATGATAATATAACAATAATATCTTAATATTAATAACTGCCACTTCAACAAAAACCAATTACAAAAATAAAATGGGAGGTGGAGGCTGGAAGACCTGGATCTTATCCAGAAGCCTGGTCACCTATTTGTCTATACATGTACTCTGTAAAACCTCAGACAAATAAAGTATTTTTCAATTCAATTCAATGATGCGATAGATATAATTGATAAATGCTTTACATCATGCTGCTATTGAAAGTGTCCATAAATTCATTATACCTATAAATATGAATGGAAATGGAAAACTTGTATAGGCGTCAGCTATAGGCCAGAAGGTGCTTGGGGTGTATATTATATTTCCTTATTAGTCAGAGATATATTTTATATACTTTTAATAAAATAAAAACAAAAAAAACAGAAAATAAAATGCCAATATTGGACGCCATTTATTTTGATGAATTATCCAAATCTACCAGTCAACCATCCATATACAGGTGTAGGAAATGCTACTAGGTTAGTAATTTGTCTTTAGACCCTCATATTGTATTCAGATCGCGTGGCGGGAAGGTGCAGACGTCCACCTACTCCCCATCGCGCACGTTGCACATCGCGCGGTCTGCACGAGTAGTCCAGCGCGGCGGAGTCGCGCAGTTGACACGGCGAGCGGCGAAGGAGGCAGAACGCTGACGGAGACCTGCTCTTGTCGAATTGTGAGGAAAAAAGTGAAGAAAATTGGCAGAATTTAGGAAAATAATCCACAATGGCGTCCTTCTACGCCGGCTCTAGGATTCTAACGCCTGTGGGTCAATTATGTGGACTGCCGATAGATCAGGTGAGGATTTGTTTTCCCAAATGAGGTGACAGACAAGCGCTGTGTGGATGCGGAGGATGGCGGAGATGGAAACAAGAGGAGATGGAGGAGAAATATTTATATTGGCATCAGCTTACACAACAAACCAAATGTCATGTTGACATTACAGCCAGTGACATGTTACACCCAGGAGTGTGTGCTGACAGATATGTGACTGAGTATGGTGACGGTGTACAGCTGGTTGTGTGGTGAGGGGGAGAGGGAGGGATGGCGGCTGGAGAGAGTGAGTCAGTGATTGTTGTTGTTCCACATCACTGCCTCAGTTATTGAACACTTTCTCTGATTTAAATCAAACCTTCTCACTCTCCTCCACCAGTTGTGGCTCTGACTAGTCCGTACAGTAATCACAGGAGCATCTGTGGCTGTAGAAATAGCTCTGTAGAGTCGATATCTGTACCGCTCCCTGCAGTGTAGGTTTGTAGCTTTGATCATATGTCATACGGTGATACGGGAACAAAGGATATGGTTAGATTTTGATACAGATTTTCTTGCTAGAGTTTGAGTAGATTAATTTAAGGTAATTAGGCGAAGTTAACGCAGAAACACACGACGAGGTGTGGGTGAAAACAGGCTTTGTGTATTCAATTGTTCCTTGGTCTTACTCTTGGAGTTGGAGAGAAAAGAGGGGAAATAAAGAGAAATGAGGGAAGGGGGGGGGGGGGGGGGAGGAGAAAATTGGGAGACAGACATAGGGGGAGGGGGAGGATCGAGGGGGAGGGAATATAGAGAGATCAATTTGTATTTAAATAAAAACGAAATACGGTATTTAGAATTTTAGAGAGTTTCCTTTTGTGAGGAAATAATCTAGGCCCTAGCTTAGGTGGTTACAATCATATATTGTACGTATTGTGCATATTATGAGTATTCCGCCCACCCCCCTCCTGAGGTGTTGAAATGACTAAATTAACAGATGCATATGGTCAATATGTTAGTGTGTGTGTGTGTGGGGGGGGGGGGCAGACATAGGGGGAGGGGGAGTAGGGGAGGGAGGATGGAAGGGGAGGTGAATGTAGAGGGATCAAGTTGTATTGCACCGTTCAGAGGTGTTGAAATGACATGAACAGGTACATATGTGTTCAATCTTGGAGAAACGTTAGTAATGAAGTGACGAGGAAGTTAGTGTGATACACTATTCACTAATACATTAAAACACTCTTATGTCTTGTATAGAGCCAGAAGATTGGAACTACTGGGAAGGCACTTCTGAGAGTGTAATTCAGTTCAGCAGTGAAGAGTTAGACGCTATGTCTTACCACTGGGACAGACTCTAGTGGGAAGAAATAGTTGATAAATATATATCAAAATTTTTGTTTTCGGGAAAACCTGCACAAAAATTGGTACGTTAGGTCTATTCAAAATTGATATTCCAAATTTTCTAATAGAAGTAGAATACTCAAAATTAGCAGGTAGTAGTAATCATTTTTCGGTAAGCATCCATCTAGGAGACTTTCAAAATGGCTATATTCTGTTATTATACATGTATTATTGCTTTAACTGAGATGCCCCCGGGTCAAGGACGACGTCACGATGGTCCATATCAGCTACCATTACTAGCACTCATTAGATGTGTCTTTGTCTTCCTAAGATAAGATAAGATATCTCTAGATTTATATCAGAATTGTCCTCAGTTATAACAATAGGTAGCCTAGAAGCACTACACCAGGTGAAGTAGACTAGGCTTGAAGGAATCCATTCAATTTGAATGAAGTAATCTAAATGTGATCAGTTTTAACAATCTAAGTTTGCTTTCGTTGGTTGACTTCTATTTTGTTTTCATTTAGAGCGAGAAACAAGAAATATATCCCAGTTCCTGGTTCGGCTCTTATTTTTGTTTATAAGCAGTTTATGTCATATAACTCGGTATAAACTATAGATAATTGAGTAAAAGTGAGAGTAGCTGTCCAGGGTTTTCCACAGGTTTTAGGAGTGAGTGAGTGAGATTGGTTGCTTTACGCCCTTATCAACACTTTTAAGAGTGTTTTATCAAGGGCAGAAGAGCTGAGAGGGAGGCAGTTTATGATCATACCCAGGAAAAAGAGATAGAGAAGAAGGGAGAAAGAGACAGAAAGGCACTTTATGATCATACTGAGGACCATACATGTTTTAGGAGGTCTACGGTTTAGGCGATATTGCAGGGTTTCCACAGGTTTTAGTAAGTCTACGGTTAGGTGATATTGGATGGAATAGAAGGACGAAGCTAGCCAGGGGATGGGGTGGGGATCCAGGAGGGGCCTTCATAGGAAAAGTTAGATGCAAATTGGTGAAGACGTCTGAGGCCAATTTTAATTTCTTTTTAGCTTATTATTGCTGTAAAATTATCAAAAAATTATACATAATTTCCAATTGTTCCTGAGAAGAGAATTGTAAATGATCTGTATAAATGATTAATGTCCATATTTATTAAATGCGAATTCATGTATGAAATTATTACACCGCGCTAAGGTAATCTATATATGATCCACCATGTAGACTTTACACACTGTATGCCAGTGTTTACCTTAGTTAGTTTCCCTCTTATTTAGAGGAAGGCAAATAGTGCCTCCGCCCGTCTAACCTGACCTAGTGCCTGTGTTTGCCTGGGATTACGTGCTGAATTATATCTACATGTTTGGCTCCTGTTTATTCATAACTACAGTAACACCACACATGGGACTAACAGTTGGCTCCAGGATTTATTTAAATACTTTGATATTTAAATACTTTGATATCTAAATACTTTGATATTTAAATACTTTGATATCTAAATACTTTGATATCTAAATACTTTGATATCTAAATACTTTGATATCTAAATACTTTGATATTTAAATACTATGATATCTAAATACTTTGATATGTAGATACCATCTCGCACTCTTGTATGCATGGAGGAAATGCAGAGAAAGTTCCTAGGTTACTTTTGATGTACAGCCATGATTTTATTTATTCAGAATTTATTTAAATAATTTGATATGTAGATACCATCTAACGCTCTTTTATGCATGCTGCTTTTGACAGCCATGATTTCAATTCCATCTTTAGTTATTTTAGACCTCGCCCCGCCCCATATTGTTGATATAAACATGTATGTAGGCATGTGAGACTTACTCGAGAAACCATTGAAAAGTAACTGCAAGTCTACAGATCCCTCACAAAACGTTATAGCTAAAACGTGTATATACACATATACAACATTATTTGAATCACTCTTTATTGATGTTAAACTAACCGCCACAAGCTAAAGATACGTCAATAGTTTGTTTGTTTGTTTGTTTATTGATAGCATTTCATTGTCACAATGATAATTTTCAGCATATAGGGAAAATGTGTTGGAACTTTTATTGCTATTTCTGTTAATGTCCTGTCAACCTTTGCCCCTCGAGTTGCATGTTGCAACCAACCATGAACAAATGCAGCTGTTCCACTCATACACAACACCCCACTCGTTCTTTTCTCTATTTTCCAAAACCCATGTCTTTTTGTCTTAATATAGAAAAACAGCTGCATGTATACATGGATCATTGCAAGGACCGACCGGCGGAGCAAAAGGTTGACAGGCCCTGACCATAAATAGTATTAGAACTTCACTGCTTTAAACTGGGTCTTAGGGGAACCTAATATTCACGTATCTTTAGCTTTTGGTGGTTAGTGTAGTAGATGTAGAGGGCCGGAAGAACTAGCTATTTCTGTCTAGATGTTGATGTAATAGGTGGAAATACAGATTCATATATATGGGTATATATAATGAATCCTAACTAGTGCCAAGTGTAGGCAGGGCGGGGGGGGGGGGGGGGGGGGGGGAGCGGCAGGCAACATATACCTGGTCCACGTCAAGCGGAGAGGGACTAGCTGGCAAAGTCCACTCATTTGTTTTTCCTGCTTGATTTAAATATTCAGCAAAAAGTCCAAACTCGAGCCTCTGTAATGTGATCCATGCTGTAAGCATGAACACGTCCTAACCAGAAATGGTACATTTCAAGTCTTGTTTAAACAACTCATGTTACAAAATAGACATTTTTACAGCCATTGAAAGGTGGTTTCTATTAATATATAATAAAATAAAAAGTTACAATCCCCCTCTTCCCTGATGAAATATGTGAAAAGTGTAGAATATAACATTTTCCCATAGGAGCATATAAAAAAACTTTCTGTAAGCCATTGACCCCGCACTGGGTATATAAGCGTGGAAATCTACTCAATAAATCTTTAAAATTACTATACTTTGAACTATACGTGGAACAATTTTGGAGAATATCTGACGAAATTGTGGCTTAAAGCAATAAATAAGTTTTAAATCCAAAGATGGAATAAAAAGTGAAATAAACTCAAACCTAACCTACTCCAGGGCCGGCCTAGCAAGTGACCAGTGTCCAGCTACTGTCCTAGATTGTGACCCCGGCTACGGATCACTATAATGTTTAATCTATTTGGCAGGGAGCCAAGAGTTGTTTGTTAAGGAGGTGAAGGTATGAGTAGTACATTTGTACCTAGTGTCCCAGATAACACCTGACCCCTGAGGTCACCTAGTGTCCCACATACTGACCCCACACCTGAGGTCACTGATGTATCCAGGGGTTATCTTACCTGGGTGCATTAATCTCCTGGACTTATATCCTGCTTTATTGTTGTAACTGACTGATTCACCCGCATTCTATGGCATGGAGAAGATTATTGTCATATATTGATGTGTATTGGGTTTGGGGAGTATACCCCCCAGTATTCTAGGGTTGGGTAGTATACCCCCCAGTATTCTAGGGTTGGGTAGTATACCCCCCAGTATTCTAGGGACTGTGTATTGGGTTGGGTTTTTTTTGTGGTGGCGGGGGTATCCCCCAGTATTGTAGAGACTGTGTATTGAGTTTGCCCCCCCCCCCCCCCCAGTATTCTAGGGACTGTGTATTGAGTTTGGGTGGTGCCCCCCCCCCCCCGCACACACACCACGCGCGCGCGAGCACGCACACACACACACACACACACACACACACACACACACACACACACACAGAGACAGAGTATTCTAGGGACTGGGTATTGGGTTTGGGTGGTCAAGTTTGATGTGAAGTCAGGCCGTAAAAATCGTTTAAAAACAACCACTTTCCGTCCTCATATTACATGAATAATTATTTGTCCGCATGTTTTCAATTCAATTCAATTCAAATATTCTTTTATTGTCGAATTTCTCAAAACAATGGTGGTTGTTCAAATCTGGCGTGCCAGCTCTTCCAGTGAGTTCAGACAATGTTAACAGTCCGCCATGGAAGCATTTAGAGCCATAGGGTTGAGTGATTCAGTCACTTAGCCTCAGTCTATTATTGCTGACATAATATTGTTGTATATTGTCATAATTATGCACTCAACTTCTGTCATTATATGCTGGTTTACTGTTGAATGTGATCTGCTCCCATTCTATGACATGAGTGTGAAACACTGTAAGGTCACACATTGACACTTGGTCTTGGTTTATGTGAAGTATTTAAACCCATAAAGTGCAGTAATTCAGTCATTTAGCATAATCGCTGTTACACTATTATTCCATGGCTTTTTTCTACATATTTCATTTCACAGTAATTTCAACTTCTTGATACGTTTCATACATATTACATGTATACGTATGTGATTTCAGGGGTGGTATTCAGGGGTGCTATTCAGGGGTGCTATTGAGGGGAGCTATTCAGGTGTGCTATTCAGGGGTGCTATTGAGGGGTGCTATTGAGGGGAGCTATTGAGGGGTGCTATTGAGGGGAGCTATTCAGGTGTGCTATTCAGGGGTGCTATTCAGGGGTGCTATTCAGGGGAGCTATTCAGGGGTGCTATTCAGGGGTGCTATTCAGGGGTGCTATTTGAAAAGTCACATAGCACCTATGTGCTATTTGAGCCAAATATCCACAAGATTGATGGAAACCAAGGTAAAATACTATTAAAATGGAGTGCTCTTGTTGACTTAGTATGTAATAAATACCTAATAGCACTCTGTTCATTTTGTAATCGATCTCAACGTCGGGTCAAATTGCACTCCACCCCTTTGGGGGTGTCATGCAATTTGACCCAACGTCTTGATCGATTACAAACCTCCATTGTGCCATTAGGTATAAAGAGAGAACTGGAGAAGACATGATTATGTCACTAATTATGAGCATACATTTACATGTTGCCATACATTGTCTGCTTACCTAAGTGTACTACTATATTATGTCACTAATTATGAGCCCACATTTACATGTTGCCATACATTGTCTGCTTACCTAAGTGTACTACTATATTATGTCACTAATTATGAGCATACATTTACATGTTGCCATACATTGTCTGCTTACCTAAGTGTACTACTATATTATGTCACTAATTATGAGCATACATTTACATGTTGCCATACATTGTCTGCTTACCTAAGTGTACCACTATATTTAGTAGGGATCACATGATAGTTGCACCAGGGAGGTGAGGTTACCATTCTAATGACTCATGTTACTATTGTTAGATTAAGCTCTGTAACCTTGGTAACGAGTGAGTCCCACAATACACTCCAATGCCACATATTATGGACTAGTGGCAATGGGCAATATATGTAACAAGTGGCAAAATACTCATTTCTATAATATATATATATATAATAAGTCCGGGCGTACCAGCAGTGACTTATCCACTAACTCTTATTTAACTTACATAGAAAATATAGTTATCTTTGAGAACGGATTAATATTCAGGGTTCACGAAACATGGTCATCATGCACTCGCCCACAGGACTAGTAGATTATAAAACCACTAGTCCTTATAGAAATCTGGTAGTCCTTACAATATCCTCGGCTTTTTCAGCATCTTTTGTTGCAAAGTTGAGGCAGGGACAGGGGCCTGACAATGTATTGAATAACAATTAAGATACCTCATAATTGATAGAAAGTAAAGAATAGATATATATTTATTCATGTAACTTTAAATTCATTTCCTCTATCATTGGCCACAGCAAGGAATTTTCCGCGCAAAAATGCATAATCAGAACATTAATTTCAAACCTTATAAATGCAATATTGCGGCAGGCCTTTAGAGTTGGTAAAAAGGGTCTAAATTCCCCCAAAATTTTCACTCGCCCACAGGATGAGTGGCCAGGTAGGATCTACTAGTCCTTACCCAATTCTGGTCGCCTGGGGTGAGCGGGCGACCATGTTTCGTGAACCCTGTATATAATAAGTCCGGGCGTACCAGCAGTGACTTATCCACTAACTCTTATTTAACTTACATAGAAAATATAATTATCTTTGAGAACGGATTAATACTGAAGGACACTTGCAGTTTGATAAGGTCTCCTAGCATCAATGAATCATTTTGTTACTTTTTAAAAAACAAATGATGAACCAGACAGACATGTGTAATCACTTCAGTGTCAGATTATAATGTTTAATTTCCTGAAAACTTGATTTCTGCCCAAACTAAATGGTACACAATTACCAGTAATTATGTGGCAGGACTGTGTGAGGTGTGAGATTGGAGTGAGTGAGTGAGTGTGAGATTGGTGTGAGTGAGTGAGGTGTGAGATTGGAGGAGTATTACATGATGTAATAAGGTCCTCCTTACCAGCCTGGTACTAATCTTACACACGGTCTACCTGTATATCACACCCAGCACATTCCTATTATTGTTATTATTGAAGTTTTATCCATGAATAAGTACAGAATGTTACAGTGTTCATCAGCTAGTACAATACTAGGTAAAACTTGCCTCATTTAGTCAGGTATTTTACATTTACTTTACACAGCAATTTGAGTTCAGTTACATTGAGATAGTTGTTCAATACAAGATTGAGTACATATATGCAGGAGCATTGATTGAACGTCAATGTTCAAAACTCAATGTCATTGATAGAATGTCTGATGATTAGCATAATTAATTATGTACTGAGAAGGCAATTGCGGAGTCACTTTGCTTCTATAACATTAGTCTGAATAGAAGGGCGGTGCATGAATGGAGTGCTGCTTTAACTGCAAGTGTGGCTTTAACTAAGAGTGCAGCTTTTGCTCGAGTGCGGCTTTAACTGAGAGTGCTGCTTTAACTGCAAGTGCAGCTTTAACTGCGAGTGCAGCTTTAACTGCGAGTGCAGCTTTAACTGAGAGTGCGGCTTTAACTGAGAGTGCGGCTTTAACTGCGAGTGCGGCTTTAACTGCGAGTGCAGCTTTAACTGCGAGTGCAGCTTTAACTGCGAGTGCAGCTTTAACTGAGAGTGCAGCTTTAACTGCGAGTGCAGCTTTAACTGAGAGTGCACCTTTAACTGAGAGTGCACCTTTAACTGAGAGTGCAGCTTTAACTGAGAGTGCACCTTTAACTGAGAGTGCACCTTTAACTGAGAGTGCACCTTTAACTGCGAGTGCAGCTTTAACTGAGAGTGCAGCTTTAACTGAGAGTGCACCTTTAACTGAGAGTGCGCCTTTAACTGAGAGTGCACCTTTAACTGCGAGTGCAGCTTTAACTGAGAGTGCAGCTTTAACTGAGAGTGCAGCTTTAACTGAGAGTGCAGCTTTAACTGAGAGTGCAGCTTTAACTGAGAGTGCAGCTTTAACTGAGAGTGCACCTTTAACTGAGAGTGCACCTTTAATGCAGTTAGTCACAGTCTGCATCTTGAAGACTACAGAAACAGCAGCTTCTTGTTGCTGCATGTTTATAATAAGCACATGTAGAAATGGCAGTGTTTGGGTGTAGGGTGTGGGCGGTACGTGTGCCTCAGTACACACCTGCATGTTTATAATAAGCACATGTAGAGATGGCAGTGTTTGGGTGTAAGGTGTGGGCGGTACGTGTGCCTCAGTACACACCTGCATGTTTATAATAAGCACATGTAGAGATGGCAGTGTATGGGTGTAGGGTGTGGGCGGTACGTGTGCCTCAGTACACACCTGCATGTTTATAATAAGCACATGTAGAGATGGCAGTGTTTGGGTGTAGGGTGTGGGCGGTACGTGTGCCTCAGTACACACCTGCATGTTTATAATAAGCACATGTAGAGATGGCAGTGTTTGGGTGTAAGGTGTGGGCGGTGTGTGTGCCTCAGTACACACCTGCATGTTTATAATAAGCACATGTAGAGATGGCAGTGTATGGGTGTAGGGTGTGGGCGGTACGTGTGCCTCAGTACACACCTGCATGTTTATAATAAGCACATGTAGAGATGGCAGTGTTTGGGTGTAGGGTGTGGGCGGTACGTGTGCCTCAGTACACACCTGCATGTTTATAATAAGCACATGTAGAGATGGCAGTGTTTGGGTGTAAGGTGTGGGCGGTGTGTGTGCCTCAGTACACACCTGCATGTTTATAATAAGCACATGTAGAGATGGCAGTGTTTGGGTGTAGGGTGTGGGCGGTACGTGTGCCTCAGTACACACCTGCATGTTTATAATAAGCACATGTAGAGATGGCAGTGTTTGGGTGTAAGGTGTGGGCGGTGTGTGTGCCTCAGTACACAACTGCATGTTTATAATAAGCACATGTAGAGATGGCAGTGTTTGGGTGTAAGGTGTGGGCGGTGTGTGTGCCTCAGTACACACCTGCATGTTTATAATAAGCACATGTAGAGATGGCAGTGTTTGGGTGTAAGGTGTGGGCGGTGTGTGTGCCTCAGTACACACCTGCATGTTTATAATAAGCACATGTAGAGATGGCAGTGTTTGGGTGTAGGGTGTGGGCGGTACGTGTGCCTCAGTACACACCTGCATGTTTATAATAAGCACATGTAGAGATGGCAGTGTTTGGGTGTAGGGTGTGGGCGGTACATGTGCCTCAGTACACACCTGCATGTTTATAATAAGCACATGTAGAGATGGCAGTGTTTGGGTGTAAGGTGTGGGCGGTGTGTGTGTCTCAGTACACACCTGCATGTTTATAATAAGCACATGTAGAGATGGCAGTGTTTGGGTGTAAGGTGTGGGCGGTGTGTGTGCCTCAGTACACACCTGCATGTTTATAATAAGCACATGTAGAGATGGCAGTGTTTGGGTGTAAGGTGTGGGCGGTGTGTGTGCCTCAGTACACACCTGCATGTTTATAATAAGCACATGTAGAGATGGCAGTGTTTGGGTGTAAGGTGTGGGCGGTGTGTGTGCCTCAGTACACACCTGCATGTTTATAATAAGCACATGTAGAGATGGCAGTGTTTGGGTGTAGGGTGTGGGCGGTGTGTGTGCCTCAGTACACACCTGCATGTTTATAATAAGCACATGTAGAGATGGCAGTGTTTGGGTGTAAGGTGTGGGCGGTGTGTGTGCCTCAGTACACACCTGCATGTTTATAATAAGCACATGTAGAGATGGCAGTGTTTGGGTGTAAGGTGTGGGCGGTGTGTGTGCCTCAGTACACACCTGCATGTTTATAATAAGCACATGTAGAGATGGCAGTGTTTGGGTGTAAGGTGTGGGCGGTGTGTGTGCCTCAGTACACACCTGCATGTTTATAATAAGCACATGTAGAGATGGCAGTGTTTGGGTGTAGGGTGTGGGCGGTACGTGTGCCTCAGTACACACCTGCATGTTTATAATAAGCACATGTAGAGATGGCAGTGTTTGGGTGTAGGGTGTGGGCGGTACATGTGCCTCAGTACACACCTGCATGTTTATAATAAGCACATGTAGAAATGGCAGTGTTTGGGTGTAGGGTGTGGGCGGTACATGTGCCTCAGTACACACCTGCATGTTTATAATAAGCACATGTAGAGATGGCAGTGTTTGGGTGTAGGGTGTGGGCGGTACATGTGCCTCAGTACACACCTGCATGTTTATAATAAGCACATGTAGAGATGGCAGTGTTTGGGTGTAGGGTGTGGGCGGTACGTGTGCCTCAGTACACACCTGCATGTTTATAATAAGCACATGTAGAAATGGCAGTGTTTGGGTGTAGGGTGTGGGCGGTACATGTGCCTCAGTACACACCTGTCACTGTAACCCAACCAACCCAACATGAGATTAATTCCATGCCAGTCTCATGTATCATATTAGCACCAGGTCTATGCTCCTCCCCACTCATGCAGCAGTTGTTACTGTAAGAGTTTATTGATTGAAACATGTGTATTAGGCTGAGACAAACATTAAAACACTTAATATTGTATTGGTTGTGTATGAATGAATGATACATAAAACACTTAATATTGTATTGGTTGTGTATGAATGAATAATACATAAAACACTTAATATTATATTGGTTGTGTGTGAATGAATAATACATAAAACACTTAATATTATATTGGTTGTGTATGAATGAATAATACATGAAACACTTAATATTGTATTGGTTGTGTATGAATGAATAATACATAAAACACTTAATATTGTATTGGTTGTGTATGAATGAATAATACATAAAACACTTAATATTGTATTGGTTGTGTATGAATGAATAATACATAAAACACTTAATATTGTATTGGTTGTGTATGAATGAATAATACATAAAACACTTAATATTGTATTGGTTGTGTATGAATGAATAATACATAAAACACTTAATATTGTATTGGTTGTGTGTGAATGAATAATACATAAAACACTTAATATTGTATTGGTTGTGTATGAATGAATAATACATAAAACACTTAATATTGTATTGGTTGTGTATGAATGAATAATACATAAAACAATGGATAGATCATACTGTAATGCTGTAAAGAGTAAACTCTTAACTAATTAAACTTGTACATTGGTTTGTATCCAACTTTCAAATCTGTATCCGCTGAAAATGTCATTACATGATGAAATGTGTGAACAGAATAAAAAACTCAAACTCAAATGGAAAAATAAATGAATAAAATAATGATTGAGAAAGGATGGACCATCAAGTGGATGTAATGTGGGTCATGCCCTTTGTACCTGGGGCTGCCTGGGGGTTAATGGTATTAACTAATGTGAACTGTAGGTTATTATTAACCTCAGGGTTAATGGTATTAAATAATGGAGTTTTACATGTACTGGTATCTTGTGCTGAGGCAGCGCTGGATATAACCCACATATCTCCCATTACACCAGGAGGAGGCATATACCAGCTGAGTCAGGATCTAAAAAAAGAGCTTTAATAAACCCTTTAAAGTTATAAAATTACTAAATAGAATCAATTTTAAAATGTTTTTGACGCTGTTTATTGCATTATAGAGGAACTCCACTAGAGGAAAAACGGCGGCGACAAATTTTCTTGTTGCCCATTAACAACAGTTCATTTCATGTTTGCAATGAAAACGCAAATGGAGGAGTGTCAGATGTGTTGCCATATTCTCTGGGACTGTTGTTTCCGTATGGATATTTGGGCAACAACAAAATTTGTTGGTGCCGTTTTTCTCTCTAGTGGAGTCGCCCCATTATATCGCAACTACCAGTAGTGGTTGTATATCTTAAATTAATTGTGAAAGATTTGTTATTTTGTAAAATAATATGTCAGTTATGTTTATGTAGATTTTAAAGAAAATCGCATGATTCAATCATCTGATATTCTGAAATATGGGAGAAAAACCCCTTTTCTTCATTGACTTCTATAGTAAATAGTAGTAAATTTCAGTGGTCCCTGGAATAAAAACTAATCCAATGACATAATTATGGTCTTTATTAGCTTTTTTGTTCCCCCAACCATGTTCTTTCTAAATCCAAAGTTTCAAAAGAATTCCATGATTCCTTTTTTGGGGATTGAATGCTGGTATTTACCTTTAAGTTGTGTCATGCTACGTTACAGGTGTGGGAACAACAGGTAGTGAGAGTGGGAAGTGATAAGCAGAACAATAGGCCACAAGTGTACTATAGTGTACTATAGTGTATATAGCAGTGATTAACTACACATTGTGTGCGTGTGATTACATTACTATTAGTGAGGCTGTCTACTAGACAATAGTGTGTGTGGGTGTCACACAGATTTAACACTCAGTACATCTGCACTTCTGGCACTCTACTAACCCTGTCTAAGTATGGTGGTCAAGACAAGGCAACGCTTTAGACGTTTCACCGGTCCCTTAGAGGTTTCACCGGTCCCTTAGAGGTTCCACCGGTCCCTTAGAGGCTTCACCAGTCCCTTAGAGGTTCCACCGGTCCCTTAGAGGCTTCACCGGTCCCTTAGAGGTTTCACCAGTCCCTTAGAGGCTTCACCGGTCCCTTAGAGGCTTCACCAGTCCCTTAGAGGTTCCACCGGTCCCTTAGAGGCTTCACCAGTCCCTTAGAGGTTTCACCGGTCCCTTAGAGGTTCCACCGGTCCCTTAGAGGATTCACCGGTCCCTTAGAGGTTCCACTGGTCCCTTAGAGGCTCCACCAGTCCCTTAGAGGTTTTACCAGTCCCTTAGAGGCTTCACCAGTCCCTTAGAGGTTTTACCAGTCCCTTAGAGGCTTCACCAGTCCCTTAGAGGCTTCACCAGTCCCTTAGAGGCTTCACCGGTCCCTTAGACATTTCACCGGTCGCTTAGAGGTTTCACCGGTCCCTTAGACGTTCCACCGGTCCCTTAGAGGATTCACCAGTCCCTTAGAGGTTTCACCGGTCCCTTAGACGTTCCACCGGTCCCTTAGAGGATTCACCGGTCCCTTAGAGGTTTCACCGGTCCCTTAGAGGTTCCACCGGTCCCTTAGAGGCTCCACCGGTCCCTTAGAGGGTTCTCTGGTCCCTTAGACATTTCACCGGTCCCTTAGAGGTTTCACCGGTCCCTTAGAGGTTCCACCGGTCCCTTAGAGGTTCCACCGGTCCCTTAGAGGATTCACCGGTCCCTTAGAGGTTTCACCGGTCCCTTAGAGGCTCCACCGGTCCCTTAGAGGGTTCTCTGGTCCCTTAGACGTTTCACCGGTCCCTTAGACGTTTCACCGGTCCTGCCAAGGCTTTACTGGTTCCAACCAACTAATATAGGAAAATATCCTTATTAAATATGATATTAGCTGTGAATAAAATAGCTGTATTATTATATTTCATGGCTAAATGGCAGATTCTATATTGGACAATCAGACAAGCTTTGAGTTTCATTGGTTTGTACTGTGTTACTCTTACCATCCGACTGACTTTCACTATGTCTTGTGTGATGTTTATTTGGGAATATCCATCCATCTATCTATCTATCTATCTATCTATCATTCTATCCACTATCTAACTGTGCATGTGTTTATTGCAGGTGAACTTCTTGGCGTGTCAGTTCACTGCGCTGGGGCTGGCCTACCCGTTCCGTGTCCACCTCAGTCCACAGAAGGCTTCCATACAGACGCGCCACATGTTTGAGATCGCAGTCGGAGTCACACTTATTTCTTTCTGTTTCGGCCAGTAAGTCAGCATTTCATTATTGACACTTTTTAGTCCATTAATTTATGGACGACCCGGGAATAATAGGAGGAGGCAGGTTTGGGCTGTAAAACTTTACAAGTATAATTTTTTTTGGTTAAAATTATATAACATATGTTTTTGATGATTGATTAATGAGAATTATATTAAATAGAAATTGATGTTTGATTTTGATTTGATGATAGAATATGAATATGAGTTGATAAGATAAATTGATATGCATAATAAAGATGAGGTGATGAATTATAAATGAGAAGAGGGATGTGGAGAGTGGGTAAAGATTTTTCGATGATAGGGCAAGTATTTTAGGGCAGGGCAAGTATTTTAAAAAGGATACAGCATAGCACCAAATTTTGGCAGTCTAAATATTCATGAGTGTACCCACAAATTTTCATTTGTCCAATTCAACTTCAAATCATTGTATAAACATATAACAGCAGCAAAATAGTGATGACTCAGTCTTATAAGTCAAATTAAATCTGGTAAGATGTTTGTTGGAATAGTTGAGACTGTAAGTGTAATCCTATTTGTTATCTTGCAGTCAAATAGTGTATATATTGGGTCAGTCCATGGGGTGTTTCCTGCTGATCCAGACGTTACCACGCGGGGTGATGCCTAAGGCTGTGTTTGCGGGCGCCATGTTGCAGCTCTGTGTCTGCCACATCTGGAGGCAAATGTACGACTATGGGGGTTACACAATGGATATCACAGGGTAGGTACCACTAATATTACAGCACTAATATTCATGTAACATCACAATATTGCCATTATTAGGCAAAGTCTTGGCTTGAAGATCATATTTAATAAGACTAAAGAGCGCTCGCTGTATTGGCACATTATTGAATACACTTTATTGTAAGTTGTCCATTGACACTGTCATTAGTCTATGGGCCTTGGAATATATATATATATATGTTTGTTTCCTGCCCTAACATGATTTAATAAAGACGTTAATTAGGGCATAAACTAACCATGCATGTCTGAGCTACCAGACTAAATAATCTTTACATTGATTCCAGACCACTTGTTTATGACAATTTTTTAATTTTTTAATCAATTTTTCAAGTCCCATAACACTATATAATACATTGTATGCAGACCACTGATGATCAACACACAGCGTGTGACGTCGCTAGCGTGGAGTCTGGCTGATGGAGACGTGAAGGACGTAGAGAAACTTAGTGTTAGTCAGCGGCGCTTGGCCGTCAAGTGAGTGACTTGTATATATGCTCTATGTGTCCACATTACTTATTAGCACAACACAATCATGGTATATTGGTTACTTAACACTTTTATATATTATAAACACAACACAAGGTCTATTGGTTAATTTAACACTTTTATATATTATAAACACATCACATGGTCTATTGGTTACTTTAACACTTTTATATATTATAAACACATCACATGGTCTATTGGTTAAGTTAACACTTTTATATATTATAAACACATCACATGGTCTATTGGTTAGATAGATTTAACATTTAGTGTGAACAGAAAACTTGTCATATGCAACTAAATTGCAAAGTAAACTTTAAATGAAAATTTGTTAGTTTGTATCTATTCCTAATAATCTAGGAAGTAAAGAACTGTAGAAATGTAAGCTTTTAAAAAAACAAGAAAACCAGGAAGCATTTTTCTATTCTTTTGAATATAAAAAATAGAAACAAGGCATATCCCTAAAGCAATACTAGGTCTTTTCTTTTTGTAATTGATTAAATTAATTTAAACTGGGCCATTAATTGAAATGTAAAAAAAACAAAACTACAACTCAAGTTTTGTCATCACATGTAACCAATGGTAATTACTGACTATAACAATAATGGTGTTAGCAAGTAAGAATGTATGAGTGTATGAGAGCTGTGCCACAATTTGTCTACAATTTAATAAATACAATGTAATGATTACGATTAGCTATGGCATTTCAATCTGTGTGAGAAAAATTAGGCTTTGGGGTTTATTTTCTCAGATTATTGAAATATGATGTAAACATACCCGCGGAATGCCTCTCCGCTGAATCATTACAAATCCTAAAAGATTGGCACCTTTGAGTTTGTGAAGATTTACTATCGACAGAATGTGTCCGTTCTTCTTGGGAATTGGTTAGAATTATCTGTTGTGGATAAATGTAGAGAATGTAGTTAGTGTGAAGGGATGTGGGAGTTGTGTAATATCTGTGGATGCAGCAGGTGTGTAATTAACACTTGTGCTGGAGCGCCTCATTGAGAGGCAGCGATATAGGAGTGAATGAGTGATATTGGTTACTTTATGCCCTTATCAACACATTGAAAGGTTATATCAAGGGTGGGAGAATTGAGAGGGAGGCAGTTTATGATCATACCCAGGAAATAGAGATAGAGAAGAAGGTAGAAAGAGACAGAAAAAAAGAGACAGAAAGGCACTTTATGGTCTTACACAGGACCAAGGCAGTGATATATAACAATAGTCAACAGTGAGGCTTCTCATATATTCCCACAGGCACAAAATTTGTACCTGCAAAAGCGTAATTCAGTCAAAACTAAGCGTATCAGCCATATGCACATCCTACAATGTTATTGTGCCTCCAGCCATATGCACATCATACAATGTTATGGTGCCTCCAGTTGGTGAGGATCTATTGACCCTACTGGAGCATTAACAATGTGTGTAGAGAGGACTGACAGGTGCTATGTGAGGTGCAGGAGAGTAGGTGTGTGTGTGTGTGTGTGTGTGTGTGAGGTATCAGACATGGCAAAACTTTCACCGTACCAGAGGACCAGTAAAAAAGAACTTTAACCGGTTCTCCAAAGGTTTCACCAAACCAGATTAAATAACAATTAAATAACAAATTTTCACTGGACAGTCGGACTGGACTGAAGTTTCACTGGTCCAACATGTCTTTCACTGCTTGCGGTGCGGAGTGTGTGTGTGTGGTATACAGTCAATATTAGCAGATAATGGCGGTGTGACGCTGGTGCTAGTGTGTATGTAGAGTGTGTGTGTGTGGTATACAGTCAATATTAGCAGATAATGGCGGTGTGACGCTGGTGCTAGTATGTATGTAGAGTGTGTGTGGATGTGGTGTGTGCAAGGAATAACCACAAAGCGGTGTTGGATGATGACGGTGTGCCACCTGGTGTGTGTTGCAGGAAGCCCCCGTCTCTACTGGAGCTGCTAAGCTACACGTTTAACTTTCATGGAGCTATGGTGGGACCTTTCTGCTTCTACATTGACTACATTAACTTTATACAAGGCACCAATCTAGTTAACCCTTCTGTGATCAATGTAAGTAAATAACACTTAACCCTGGTGTGTTTGATGTAAGTATAAGGTGTAACACTTAATTAACCCTAGTGTGTTCACTACATATAAGGTGTAACACATAACCCTAGTGTGTTCAATGTAAGTACATGATATAAATGGTAGCTCCTACAGTAATGTATGTGAATTTGGTGAGCATAAATTTACAGCTGCCAAAATGTGAATTTGTAGTGATTTACAGCTGCCAAAATGTGAATTTGTAGTGATTTACAGCTGCCAAAATGTGAATTTGTAGTGATTATGGGGTTTTATTTGTAAAAAGAATTGATGGTTTTTAATTAAGTGAGTGTAGATTGTACTGAATGTTAATATTGTGTGTTGCAGGGTGCAGCAGCAGGCCACAGCTCCCAGACCAAGCTTCTCCCTGAGTGTCCGTCCCCTAAGGTAAGTCTGGCACACAGCCGCATGGTGCAAGTTCTCTATATCTATATAGAAGGCCACACCTCTATAAGAAGCTGCATCTCCAAGTTTGGGTTCTAACTTGTAATAGAAGCCAGACTTTACACCTTCCAACAATCTCTTATACAACAGCAGCTTCACTATTTCCAGTTGGTGAAAACAACAGCTGCGGCCCATTAAAACCTGTTAACATACTTGTTTTCAACTGCTTTGAAGCCATACACAAACGGGTGTTTTTACATTCATATGTATTGTTCATAGATCGCAGTCACTTTTTCTGATATGTCAACAATTGCGTACAGTTTAAGAAATGAGGAAAGTTGGAGATTTTAACCTTGGTTGTTATGATTGTTAAGTGTTGTTGTTACCCACGGCCTGGCCCAGCGCCCCAACAGTGGGGCGAGAGTAAACAATGACTCAAATCTCATGATTATCATAATTTGTAAACAAGAAATGTTGCTGAAACATTGCTGATGTTCCTTGGAATAGATTTCATGGTAATATGATCGCATGAGTAGCTGGTCTGGCGTAAAGGATTGCATGGACCAGAGACAATTCTTTTCACATGGCCCACGAGCCGATAGGCGAGTGGGTTATTATTGAAAAGAATTGTCATGGGTTCATGCGATCCTTCACGCCAGACCAGCTACGAGATATGGTCCTATTTTTACTCCACGGTGGTGATAGATTAATTATAAATGATCACACAAATTCCTTTATTTACTTATGATGTTTCGACCATTCTTCTCTGACCATCGATGCTGTGCCGGCCGTGACGCAATAGTGTGTGTCATAATGTCTTCTAAATAACGCAACTTTTAGTAACATTGTAAGAGACCTTGACAACCCTTTTTCCCGCGTGGGTCACTGGTCGGTTTGGGAGGTCTATTTTTGTTTATTTCAAGGGAAATATTTCTTTCCTTGGACTTAGTTAAAATTTCGTTTTCATGTTCATAATCTTCAGGATCATTATTGTCTAATTCCCTCTTCATGATGATAATCGTTGGGATCATTAGTCTACCATTGTTGTTAGGGAGGCATGGCTTGAGTACGTTCAGGACGACCAGAGCCAATCAAATGTCTATTTTGCAAATCGATAGGCCCCGCCCATGTGATACAAAACAATGTACCACACACTTCTACATACAAATGTTATGTGATACACACTTCACTGTGGAGTAAATAGACAAAATTGACTCCTGGCTGTGTGAGAGATGGTTATCTCCCGCGGGCGTAGGAATTTCGTAAGGGTGCGTAGCACCCGACGAAATTGCGTAGCCCAAGGGAGATAACCATCTCTTCCACTGCCAGAAGTCAATTTTGTATTTATTATACCTCCCCCGATTTTTTAGGTGAAAAAATAGTGAAAATTCGATGGAAATTAGAGTCAGACAACAAGCTCTGTTCACCACACTGTTTTGTTTACTTCTTGGAAAGTGTCTACTTCCGGTCCCCCTCACTCATTTTCGGGTCTATTTTTCTATTTAAATACGCAATAAATTCGCAATTTCACTGCTGCTTATCATTATAATAATTGTTATATCATTACATACAATGTATAACAAGTTTTTTTCCGCGAAAATAATTATTTAAATACAGAAAATAAGGATGCAAACATGGCCCTATTTTTTCAACAAAAATTCCGCCAGCGGTGAATATGGTATGCAAATACCGCCCAGAGGGTAATACGGTTTTCCAATGCTATAGCCTATGGCTTTCCATACCATCCCGCTCAGAGGTATAATAAGATATAATCTTATCTTATGTGTTAATATTTCATGGTGTGGTATAACCTTGCCTTGTGTTAATGTTTCACAATGTGAGAACAGGAGCTCATTGTTAGACTTGTGGATACACTGTGATATGACTGGATGAGCGGAGGCCGTCTCCATGAATAGAGATGTTAGGGTCTACTTGTAGTTGCTTCCAAAGATCTGCTCTTTGCTAAACAAGGAATTACAGATGCTTACATTTGCCTGAACCCTGTTGATTTATGAACAAACCTTGTTGTTTCAGATGCTTACATTTGCCTGAACCCTGTTGATTTATGAACAAACCTTGTTGTTTCAGATGCTTACATTTGCCTGAACCCTGTTGATTTATGAACAAACCTTGTTGTTTCAGATGCTTACATTTGCCTGAAGCCTGTTGATTTATGAACAAACCTTGTTGTTTCAGATGCTTACATTTGCCTGAACCCTGTTGATTTATGAACAAACCTTGTTGTTTCAGATGCTTACATTTGCCTGAACCCTGTTGATTTATGAACAAACCTTGTTGTTTCAGATGCTTACATTTGCCTGAACCCTGTTGATTTATGAACAAACCTTGTTGTTTCAGATGCACACATTTGCCTGAACCCTGTTGATTTATGAACAAACCTTGTTGTTTCAGATGTTGGTGGCCAAGAAACTCTTGGCGTTTGGCATCTGTGCCCTGCTTGTAATAAATGTTCTGCCCATCCTCTCCATCAACTACTTGTCAGGTGGGTACCACAAGCACCCGGGGTCAGGGCCGCGTGATGTTGCATGCTGCAGCAGGCCACAGGCTGCGGGCTGTTGTAAGACCTCAGTCAATGTCACAACGCTCAAGACCTAAGGATTGTTCTGTGCTTATTTCACCTCTGACAAAGATTATTGAAATTAAAACCTTCAAAGTTGATCCTGAGTTTTACTAATAACGCTTTAATATTAGCAAAGCACCCCTCATGAGACGCCATTGTTATGTTTGTCAGCTACGTAGAGCTTATGCAGCCTGGAATTTTGAAAAAACATTTTCAAGGCTGGAATAGATTTGAAAATAGTCAAATTTGCTTGGTAGCATTCGTCAAAAGGGCCCTAACAATTTTTAAATCTCAGTGTTCCCGAAAAGACGTTGGCACGTCGGCAAAAGCCAACGTAAAATTTCAATGGCCGATGTCTGCTCCTTTCACTTAGGCCAAGGTGGCCGATGTCAACGTCACCTTCAATGTAATATTTGATTTGATGTGAAAAGGAGTATTTATTATTTAGTTAATCATTCATACAACTTGGCAAATTACAAAGGTTCGCAAATCAAATTAAATGAATACATTGTGCCATTAATGTTATCTTGGTTTTAATCATTTCATTTTGAGAAAGGCCTATATTGCTGCTATAATAAACAACCTGTTACAAACTATGTCCACCTTCTTTCTAGTTGTATTTGATTGTTTTTTGGGGGGTACCATTTAAGAAGTTATTAATTATAGGTACAAATGTCCTGCATTGTTGACGTCTGCCACATTGGCCTGCGTTGCAATAAAGTTTTCGGGACTGAATCTGCCTCAAAATTGTGTCTATTTCTCTGCACTGTGCTCCCCTGAACCTTCATGTTGAAGAATGCTATAAGATAATATTTTTTTTGATAAAATCTGTTTATCTTTTACTGTATGTGATTTCCTGAATAAGATTTTGGTTAATGAATTAGGCCTTGCAAGCCCCACTCAGAAAGGGCTTCATATTTGTACATCATATAGAGAGGGTTGCACATTTTTACATCATATTTACACTTAATGTTTGAACATAATGATGTATTGACTGCTGACCTTACAGACCCAGCCTTCCTGGAGGCCAGTCTACCCTGCAAGTTTGCCTGCATCATCATCCTGACCACCGCTGTTAGACCCAAGTATTACCTCGCCTGGAAACTGGGTAAGTTATAACTCATGGTATATCTCAGGTAGCTTAAACTGTACCACCTCTGTTAGACCCAAGTATTACCTGGAAACTGAGTAAGTCATCTTGGGGGAAATCCTCTTTTCTTTCGGCCAACTGGACTTCTGATAATATTTTCATAAAACATAACAGCAGGAAAATATTGATAAGTTCAGTCCTATAAGTCATTATAATGTTGATAAGTTCAGTCCTATAATTCTTGTATGAACATATAACAGCAGTAGATATTGATACATTCAGTCCTATAAGGCAAAATACATTTTGGTAAGATTTGTCTTTGCCTGCAGCTGTAAGTAATACTTGTGTGTCTCTCTCCAGCTGAAGCGTGTAACAATAACGCAGGCCTGGGCTTTTACTACACTGATAAAGGAGAAGGCAAGTGGGACCTGGTCGACAACGCACGCATCAGGAACGTAGAGGTAAAGTCTTTTAACTAGAGGTTTTAGATAGAGGTCGTCCCCTTGTCTCTTAACTTTCTAATATTTGAGAAAATCTTAAAATGATCCTTAGTCTTCTGAAAGTCAAATTTTTTTAAGGTTTCCCCTGCCGATGGCGGTATGAGAAACCTTATATAAGTTCCAGTTTTTGCCTGCTGTAGAAACATCAGTGTTCGGGGTATAAATAGAAAACACAACTTGGCATCCTGCCACCTTTATTTTAGACGCATTCGCATGCGCATTCACGTCGCGGAGATTTTAAGCTCCCGCAAATTGAGAAAAATTGCTATTTCTACTGGAAATATATTGCCCAAAACATGAAATTCTTGAAGAGCGTGCTTTTCTACCCCTAAATATGTATTTATATCAAGGTCAGTCTTTAGATAAGGCATATATGAGCGAAACTTTTCAGTAGGCATTGGAGTTTAGTTTCAGTAGTAAGTAAACAATAAAAAGCTGGCCAAAGCTGGCAAAGTAGCCTACATTATTGCGTCGTAGAATGATCATTAGTCTTCTGAAAGTCAAAGTTTTAGGTTTATATAACAGCAGCACGGAGAAATTACACTCCGGCGAAGTAATAAAAAACGCCATTTTTACCCGAAATACATTGCCAAGATGTTAAAATTCAGAAAGGGCATGCTTTTCTACCCCAAGATAATGCAGTTTTATCAACAGTTGAATTTAAATAAGAAACATATGAGGAAAACTTTCGTTTAGGCCTAGCCTACTGTTAGACTAACTGGGAATACAGCCCTTCCTTCCATACAAAAAAAAATATGCTGCTATTAAGTAAGAAAAAAGTAATTTACCCCAAGAATAGATCAAAATGAAATTTGAAATGTGTAATTTTGAGAAATAAGGGATATAGGTCTACGTAAGGTAAGGGATATATAGCCCCGAATATCTTTTTGTCAACACCCGATATGCCAGCCATGACGCAATATTGTACCAGTCATTCTGACGTCTTCTACTTTACACTACGTTAGTAACACGGGTTGTATTTGACAACACTTTTTCCCGCGCATTTGTGTATTGGGGTTGGAGGTTTGTCGGGGGGAAACTGTTTTCTCCTAGGTCACAACCAAAATTTCTTCCCAAACATGAATCCCGTTTTTTTAACCATATTTTCCCCTGGTAAAGTATAAAGTATTCCAGTTAATGCAGCCCAGTACAACAGATATATTTCCCTGGTTATGAGGGACAGATTAGCTTAACTGAACAACTGTATCTAACTGTATCTAACTGCTTCTGGGCCTCATATTGGAGTCTATCGATATACTGACGGCTGGAGGGCATGATCGCACGTGCGTTTGTTGTGACTTCCCGACTGCTCCATATATGGCATGCGCCCTCCATATATGGCATGCGCTCTCCATATATGGCATGCACCGACCCATATGCCCGCGCATGCGCAGCCGTCTCACACGCCGAATCGAAACAAGTTTCCGAGCGATTCGAAGTCTATTCCAGAATAATTCTGCCATATAACGTGAACTATATGCTAAACTTAAACCTTTCTGCTGTTATATTCAGTCGATGGGGAATATTCAGCCTATTTCAAAGCATTTTAGCCCCCGCGATCGGCAATACGAAAACAAGATGGCGGCCGTCCCTACCGTAACCAGCTAAGAAAATAAAATTGCTTTCTGACCGCTTTGAATGATTTTACACAATAATCCTGGCATATGAGGTTGAAAACAAGGTTAGATTAGACGTTCAGTCATTTATATTCAGTCGATGGTTAATCATTATGACTTCCGTGTCATGTATTGTTTTTCTTATTATCGTTGCTATAAGCGATCGGCACGCTAAGCCTGACAAGGCCCCTTGTGTACATGACCAGAAAATAAACATGACGACAGAAGCATGGCTTCTCGCGGAGGTGGAGGTGGTGAAATCGTGATATTTCCACCAAAGTAATATCGCCACACGTTAATATGAAGTCGACATGACTGATTTACGCAGATTATATGGATATTATTGTGTCAGCAGCGGCCAGAAACCGCTCGGAAATATGCCTATATATGGCGGCCGCACTAGGTTCACTCGAAGCATGTGTGATCGGCAGTGAAATCGTAAAAGATACAAATAAAAAGGTTGGTTAGATTTAATTCGATATGCTTCATTTCATTCGATTTCCAAGCCTATGTCAGTTCTGTTTGCCTAGAGAACGTCTCTACATATATTATTACACATTCTTAAGCTCAGCTGGTCGAACTGACAGCAACATGCTTGTCTGTGTGCATGCTTCAAATCAACTACGACAGGAACATCAACATTGAACAAATATGGTTGGAATCATGAGAAATCTGCTAATATATAGGCTAGTATCACTCAATATAAACTCTTATGAGCCTCGTTGAATGATATGTCATGTTGATTTGTCTATACATGAACTTAGAATCTGTAATATTGTGTAATTATTGCAAGGTTCGATTCACATAGGCCTAGGCCTAGGGCTAGGCTATAGCAAAATTATGTGTGGGTCAGATCGTCAGAAAATGTACAATTCACCTTCACCAATCCTCTCAAATATCTCAAACTCAGATGAAAATAAAGTTCAACCTAACCAAACAGATTGCTAGAATCAATGCAATGCAGAATATGGCGGATTCTCATGAAACGGTTCCTAATGGGTATTTTGGGAAATTTCATTGAATATCCATCACTTCAAATCTATCACAACCTTCTCATAGGAATAATATTTCATGATACCACCGCAACTGTTAGACTGTTATAATAAGATTTTCATTTTAGTATTTGCCATTGATTTCATGATTCTAGAAAAAATAACACCACATGTACTATCCCAGTTGGACAGGCCAATGGGTGAGACTGTATATAGACTTAAAGCACAGCTGTAGATACGTTGCAACTGCCCTCCTGCTAAATAATTAAACTGTTAAACCGTAACTGTTAGCATAAATCTGTCCCGATAGGATCGTGAGATCCACTAAAACTGTTAGAGTTATGACTGTCGGCTGCTGACTTGTAAAGTATACATGCTGCCAAGTACAACAGATATATTTCCCTGGTAAAGTATTCCAGTTAATGCAGCCCAGTACAACAGATATATTTCCCTGGTAAAGTATACAAGTTAATGCAGCCCAGTACAACAGATATATTTCCCTGGTAAAGTATTCCAGTTAATGCAGCCCAGTACAACAGATATATTTCCCTGGTAAAGTATTCAAGTTAATGCAGCCCAGTACAACAGATATATTTCCCTGGTAAAGTATACAAGTTAATGCAGCCCAGTACAACAGATATATTTCCCTGGTAAAGTATACAAGTTAATGCAGCCCAGTACAACAGATATATTTCCCTGGTAAAGTATACAAGTTAATGCAGCCCAGTACAACAGATATATTTCCCTGGTAAAGTATACAAGTTAATGCAGCCCAGTACAACAGATATATTTCCCTGGTAAAGTATACAAGTTAATGCAGCCCAGTACAACAGATATATTTCCCTGGTAAAGTATACAAGTTAATGCAGCCCAGTACAACAGATATATTTCCCTTGTAAAGTATACAAGTTAATGCAGCCCAGTACAACAGATATATTTCCCTGGTAAAGTATACAAGTTAATGCAGCCAAGTACAACAGATATATTTCCCTGGTAAAGTATTCAAGTTAATGCAGCCCAGTACAACAGATATATTTCCCTGGTAAAGTATTCAAGTTAATGCAGCCCAGTACAACAGATATATTTCCCTGGTAAAGTATTCAAGTTAATGCAGCCCAGTACAACAGATATATTTCCCTGGTAAAGTATACAAGTTAATGCAGCCCAGTACAACAGATATATTTCCCTGGTAAAGTATTCCAGTTAATGCAGCCAAGTACAACAGATATATTTCCCTGGTAAAGTATACAAGTTAATGCAGCCAAGTACAACAGATATATTTCCCTGGTAA
This sequence comes from Sthenelais limicola, assembly GCA_942159475.1. Taxonomy (NCBI): domain Eukaryota; kingdom Metazoa; phylum Annelida; class Polychaeta; order Phyllodocida; family Sigalionidae; genus Sthenelais; species Sthenelais limicola. The sequence goes on along the minus strand of OW804100.1, from coordinate 116,920,846 downwards.
AGTATACAAGTTAATGCAGCCCAGTACAACAGATATATTTCCCTGGTAAAGTATACAAGTTAATGCAGCCAAGTACAACAGATATATTTCCCTTGTAAAGTATACAAGTTAATGCAGCCAAGTACAACAGATATATTTCCCTGGTAAAGTATTCAAGTTAATGCAGCCAAGTACAACAGATATATTTCCCTTGTAAAGTATACAAGTTAATGCAGCCAAGTACAACAGATATATTTCCCTGGTAAAGTATACAAGTTAATGCAGCCAAGTACAACAGATATATTTCCCTGGTAAAGTATACAAGTTAATACAGCCCAGTACAACAGATATATTTCCCTGGTAAAGTATACAAGTTAATGCAGCCAAGTACAACAGATCTATTTCTCTGCAGTTTTCCACGAGTATTAAGATGCTGCTGGACAACTGGAACATCACAACCACGTTCTGGTTGCGGCACGTGGTGTATGAGCGGGTGGCGTGGGCCAACACGATGTGTGTGTTTGTGGTGAGCTCCCTGTGGCACGGCTTCTACCCGGGCTACTACCTCACCTTCCTCTCCGGGGCCATATTTGTACCTGTAGCAAGACTTGTGAGTATTATACCTCCACTCATGTTGACCTGAAGCATATGTCTCATATTAATATTAATAAAGATTTGATTTGATAAACTTTTATTTCGATCTCGCTGTATGTTGACTTCTCCGGCAAAAGGAAGGTTTTCAAGTCACATGTTACATGAAACAGTAGATAACAATATCACTTCCCTCAATGACTGGAAGTGATTTATCTGCTATAATTTCATTTTGGTATAATCACAATTCGCTTGTTTTTATAGCGTTATAAAAAACCCCCACAGTTTTCTTCTCTCTGATATATATATATCGTATTTTTTTCTTCTAAGTCAATACAATTTTCATCTGACCAAATCAGGTGTTTGGTGGCAGCTCTATGATTTGTTGGCCACCGTTTGTAGTCTATTCCATGTGTAAGGTATTCTGTTAAGTATAGAATTTCTAATTCATTCACTTTTTAGAATTTGGTGTTTCATTATCTTAAAATAATAATTTATATTTCCATAGAACTGATACAATATCAGCAATGTAGCAGACTAGAAAATATATATGTAAATAGGAGTATTCTCTGTACAGAGTACAGGTCTTCCCAAATATGTTCTATACTAACCACTTATGGCAACGAGTTAGGAGCAGATAGATAGAACTGATACAATATTCGTTTTCCAGCAGTGATACACTCAGTCTTTGGCTTCATGTTGTGTCACTCCACCTCCAAACTTGTTCTACATTTCCCTTGCCCGCGTAGATCGAGTACCATAAGTTTATTAGTATATGTGCTCTCTCCTTCCTTTAGACATGACATCATAAAACAAGTCCTGTTGATAAAGCACTAGTTCTACATCAGTTCACAGATATGGAACTCCCGGTTATAGGATGCGCATATGCTAATAAATAATAAGCAACAGTATTCAATTCAATTTAAGACATTTTTTTATTTGCATAAATGGTGACTACAAAAAGGAGGGCCCAGTTTTGAAACCTAGGTTCCAAGTCCTACAGTATCAGACTAGTACAAAAGCAGTGTGAATTGTATAGATAGATATAAAAATGGGTTTGATATTATTCAATGTTGATAATTGTGTGGTCTGATGAGTTGTTGTTGTTGGTGTTTCAGATACGGCGTAACTGTCGGGGCTGGTTCCAGACGAGTGAAGAGAAGCGGGTGTTGTGGGAAGTACTCACCTTCCTGGCCACACGCTTCACCATTGCATACATGACATTCCCTTTTGTCTACCTGGAGTTTGCCCTCTCCTGGCAGGTCTACAGGTAACACTTTATACTATTATACCTTATAGTTATATAGACTGGTGGAGTTTGCCCTCTCCTGGCAGGTCTACAGGTAACACTTTATACTATCATACCTTATAGTTATATAGACTGGTGGAGTTTGCCCTCTCCTGGCAGGTCTACAGGTAACACTTTATACTATTATACCTTATAGTTATATAGACTGGTGGAGTTTGCCCTCTCCTGGCAGGTCTACAGGTAACACTTTATACTATTATACCTTATAGTTATATAGACTGGTGGAGTTTGCCCTCTCCTGGCAGGTCTACAGGTAACACTTTATACTATTATACCTTATAGTTATATAGACTGGTGGAGTTTGCCCTCTCCTGGCAGGTCTACAGGTAACACTTTATACTATTATACCTTATAGTTATATAGACTGGTGGAGTTTGCCCTCTCCTGGCAGGTCTACAGGTAACACTTTATACTATTATACCTTATAGTTATATAGACTGGTGGAGTTTGCCCTCTCCTGGCAGGTCTACAGGTAACACTTTATACTATTATACCTTATAGTTATATAGACTGGTGGAGTTTGCCCTCTCCTGGCAGGTCTACAGGTAACACTTTATACTATTATACCTTATAGTTATATAGACTGGTGGAGTTTGCCCTCTCCTGGCAGGTCTACAGGTAACACTTTATACTATTATACCTCTTAGTGACCATAGGCTATAGCACTGGAAAATCACTTTCTGGGAGATATTTGCATCTCGTAACAACCTCTGGCAGAGTTTTAGGGAGAAATTAGTTCCATGTACATTTGCTTCCTAATTTTCTGTATCTAAATAATTATTTTCGCGGGAACGCATTATACATCATACATAATAATGTAATAATAACTATAATGGTGAGCAGATGTAAGAGTAAGTACTGTGGGGTGCTGATGCATCCTTACAGAATTGCTACGTCCACAGGAAATCACAACCTCTAACACTGCCCTCAGCCAATTTTGTCTGTATACTTGTAGAGGGTAATATGGACTGCCATAGGCATTGGCACTCATACCTCATACAGCGTGTGGTATATGATACCTTTCTAGCAGATGTATATGTCTTTCTGATTTAATCTAGGATGTGCCTGACACCAAATGTCTTGTTTTCTTGCAGGAAACTCTACTGTTGTCTTCACATTCTTGGCTTTGCTGTTATCGCTTTCTTCTCATTGCGACCCACACCCAGCCGTGCCAGCGCCAAACCCTCCTAACATCAAGTTCCACCAGCGCCGCCAACACCACCACTTCTACCACCACCACCACCACCACCACCACCCACCATCTCCATGGTGTAACCATGGTAACATGTGTAGCTAGGTCACCTGACCCACCAGAGGCTCCCTCTAGCGGGTCTCCCACCACTCACCAGACTGGCTGCCGAACCTCAGTGACAACGTCAAACTTTGTACGACCTGAGCATGGAGCCATCATTATACTCATGGATTCCACTGTGTTTATACTATGGGCTAACTCCACTGTGTTTATACCATGGGATAACTCTACTCTGTTTATATCTCTGTTTAACTCCACTCTGTTTATACTATGGGCTCCACTCCACTCTGTTTATACTATGGGCTCCACTCCACTCTGTTTATACCATGGGCTCCACCCCACTCTGTTTATATCTCTGTTTAACTCCACTATATATAAATTAGATAATTATAACTGCAGTGTGAGGCAGTGCAGTAAAACACAGTGGGGTTAGCACATGAGACCAGCCTGATACTGTGTAATGATGTTGTGATGAGGAGTGTTGTGTACGGGGGGTAAGATGGTCGGTGTGGCGTGAGTACAAGTAAAGGTTGATGCCAGCTATAGCTGCACTATGTGCCTCGCTGAGTCTTGCTGTTGTATAAATGCCAGGTACTCGGTGTAGAGGCCAGATAACGTGTTGGGTGGCCCGGCAGGTAATGTTCCGGGTGGCCCCGCACAGCCCAGTTTGAGTTTGGGTTTGAGTCCTGAAGCAACTAGCCTTGGTAAAAAAGTCTTTAGAAAAAAGAAAAAAAACATTCTCGGGTGCATCTGAGCACACATGGTTTAGTCTTTATATAATTTCTACGTTTAGAATACTTGCTTACAAAGACTCTTAAAGTCATGGGATCAAACAAACAGATCTCATCATCTCATGGCAAGGTTTTCAACATTCATTTATGTTAAGAGCCGCTGCTTGGCTGCTGAGCTTGGGCTTGTGAGTTAAGAGAACCCAAGCGCATTGTTAGCTGTGCAGAATCTTTATGTTTAGCATTTCACCAAAAGATCAAACCTCTTTGTTTTAGCCAACAGTTTAGCCTATACATCCTCTTGGTAGCTGAAGCACAAGAAGCGTATAGATCTGTAGCTTAACTTACTGCAAGTATTTAGCCAAGCGATGATGACACAAGCATTAGTGTGAAATTCAGTGGTGAGTTAGAGTTAATGGCATGAGTTAGGGTTGGGGCACAAGCATTATACTACGACTGAATGGGTTATTCACTTTGCGCGGGAAGAATACGCCCATTAAGAACTACTTGTGTAATTCAATAGCTCTTCTTTACACTTAATTTTGCATCCAACGTTTGACCTGCGGCCACTTATTGGCTACAAAATTAAGTGTAAACTCGCGCCATTGAATCACACTTGTAGTTCTAACCTCTCGTTCAGTTCTATCTAATAGTGTGAGTGGGATGAGTTAGGGTTGGGGCACATTAGTGTGATTGAGTGTGGTGAGTTAGAGATAATGGGATGAGTTAGGGTTGGGGCATGGGTGGCCTCTACACTGGTTGGACCTGGTGTTGGTACATATACCTCCCGGCACACCTGCTCATGTAAACATCAATATCAGGCGGCAGTAAACATCATCAATATTGTATCAAGTGTATAAAGCATCAAGTACTGTATAAAGCTACTGTTAGTGAAACATTCCATGTAAGGAGGAGCACTGAGTGATGGTGACATGGTGGGTGGGTGACCTGCTGCTGCTGTGGGGTGCGTACCCTGCGGGGTGCATAGCCTGCGGGGTGCGGTGGTACATAGGCCTGGGTCTCCTGCTGCTCTGTACATACGCTGTGTAACCTGTGGGGGAAGTATACTACAACATGTGGCACTATACTGTATAATGGAGGCCCGGGCGTGCATGGTTGTGTACAAACAATTTGATAGTTTCCCTTTTGAGTTAAGGTTTGAGAGGAGGAGGAGGAGGAGGAGGTTATGTCTTGTTCTCGCCAGGGACATTGGATCATTTTAAATAAATTATGTGTAATTGTTTATGAGATATTGAAGGTCATTAATCAGCCCTTATAAACCTGTACCAGTGTGGCTGTGGTACACTGAGGACTAGTTATTGTATTATGTGTATTTTGTATTGTGCGTTGTGGCCGGACGCATTGCTTTGTGTATTGCATCTTACAATACTGGGGTTGGCTGCCAGTGCCCGCTGTCTCGCTCTGCACCATGGATGCACCATGGCTTATTTTATATATTATTGTACTTTAGTTGCTTCCAATGTCTCAGCCATGCTGGATTCCTGAGTGTGTGTAATTTGCCACAATGTTTGCCGCAAAGTTTTGTGCTGGATTCTAACTTCAGTGGAATGTTTTGCACTGCCAAGTATTCTGACTTCAGTGGAATGTTTTGCACTGCCAAGTATTCTAACTTCAGTGGAATGTTTTGCACTGCCAAATATTCAGTGTTCTGATGATGTTTTAGAAGAGGGACTATCATGCTAAAGTATGTTAATCAAAATGGGATTTGGGGGTAGATTTCTTAAAATCATACTAGATTATCTCCAGAATTTATTTATTTTAATTTTTGGGAAGCAGTTTACACGATTTCAACCTCAAAGTAGTAGCAATAATTTGTACTAATTTTCTAGGTCTGTAAAGTGTTACTGTGTACTTTGTTTCCCCCTCAACAATATGAACAGTACCTGTGTAACCCAACCCTCCGCCCTCGTCTCCCGCCCTCGTCTCCCGCCCTCGTCTCCCGCCCTCGTTCCCCGCTGTAGCTGCCACTGGCTTAGACACACACTTTGTGTTGGTTTATTGAATGATTTGTGTTATTTGCCTCCACTAAATCACCCCAAGAGTGGATGTTCTATTGCTGCTAGTCACTGCGAGGTTAATTACTGCCAGATGTTAGTCACTGTGTGTGTGTAAGAGCTGAGGTGTACATGTGTGCCCTCTGCAGCTTGTGCAGCAGAGAGAGAGAGGACAGTGTGTGAGGAGGAGGGAGGGAGTGTTTGTCTGCTAGGTGAGTGAGGGTGATAGAGGAGATGAAGGGGACAGTGTGCGATGAGGGAGGGAGGGAGTGTTTGTCTGCTAAGTGAGTGAGGGTGATAGAGGAGATGAAGGGGAGAGTGGATGAGGAGGGAGGGAGGGAGTGTTTGTCTGCTAGGTGAGTGAGGGTGATAGAGGAGATGAAGGGGAGAGTGGATGATGAGGAGGGAGGGAGTGTTTGTCTGCTAAGTGAGTGAGGGTGATAGAGGAGATGAAGGAGAGAGTGGATGAGGAGGGAGGGAGTGTTTGTCTGCTAAGTGAGTGAGGGTGATAGAGGAGATGAAGGAGAGAGTGGATGATGAGGAGGGAGGGAGTGTTTGTCTGCTAAGTGAGTGAGGGTGATAGAGGAGAGAGAAGGAGAGTGGATGAGGAGGGAGGGAGGGAGTGTTTGTCTGCTAAGTGAGTGAGGGTGATAGAGGAGAGAGAGGAGAGAGTGGATGAGGAGGAGGGAGGGAGTGTTTGTCTGCTAAGTGAGTGAGGGTGATAGAGGAGAGAGAAGGAGAGTGGATGAGGAGGGAGGGAGGGAGTGTTTGTCTGCTAGGTGAGTGAGGGTGATAGAGGAGATGAAGGGGAGAGTGGATGATGAGGAGGGAGGGAGTGTTTGTCTGCTAAGTGAGTGAGGGTGATAGAGGAGAGAGAAGGAGAGTGGATGAGGAGGGAGGGAGGGAGTGTTTGTCTGCTAAGTGAGTGAGGGTGATAGAGGAGAGAGAAGGAGAGTGGATGATGAGGGAGGGAGGGAGTGTTTGTCTGCTAAGTGAGTGAGGGTGATAGAGGAGATGAAGGAGAGTGGATGAGGAGGGAGGGAGGGAGTGTTTGTCTGCTAAGTGAGTGAGGGTGATAGAGGAGAGAGAAGGAGAGTGGATGATGAGGAGGGAGGGAGTGTTTGTCTGCTAAGTGAGTGAGGGTGATAGAGGAGATGAAGGGGAGAGTGGATGATGAGGAGGGAGGGAGTGTTTGTCTGCTAGGTGAGTGAGGGTGATAGAGGAGATGAAGGGGAGAGTGTGATGTGTACAGAGGGTGGCTGATGTACATTTTGTACTATTTATAATAAAGTATTGCTCCTGCTCTGGTCGCCTGAGTTAGCGCCTCTAGTTAGCACCTACTGTATGCTGATGCTTGGGTGTCTACACAGGATGTAATAACTTGTCACTAACAACCAACACGTCGCTGAATTTAGCGCAAAGGCCACGACACTGATGTATGGGTTATTCTTTGTTTTATATAACTATGGAGCCATCCTAAATTGTGGGAAATCGCCGAATCTATTAGTATTGATGATTTGATAATCATATAAAAGAATCTTGTATATTGGAACGCATTTGTTAATGAATCATGTTGACAAGCTGTGCTATGATGTGGAAATAATGTGTTTTGAAGCTGCTTTTATCTGAATGTTTGGCTAATTTGGACATAATATTGTACCTGTGTATATACATGAGGTAGGTGACAACATATGGTCCATCTGTCACCTTTAATTACTGTTAATTTATTATAAAAGCTATGTATAATGGACATGGGATGCTTGGGTTAGGAGAGCGTATAAGGTGTAGCCGCACCCATGTGTGGGTTACAGTGCAGTATCACCAGCTACCGCGGCCACCACCGGCGGCCATATTGTTTTCAAGCATTATTGTGCCACTTTACAGGCACACTTACTATGATTTGCTGATTTCGTTTTTTTTTCCACTTTATTTCTTTTGATTTTGCTCAAATTTGCATTTAGCGGAGCTGTATTTTATTATTTTTAACCTACTTAGTGGGAGTTTATGTTTGAGGAATAGAAAAATGTGAAGACCAGGACTTTACGTTCTGACGTAAGATGACGTAAGACTGGATGATGTGTGATGACGTAAAATGACGTTCTGTGTTGTTGATGAATAATGTCAAGCAGCGCCAAGCCAACACCTAGTGGTGAGTAACGGTACTACATGAATGCTTACATGTGCCAAGTTTTATATCATGTGTCAAACCACGCCGATGCCAAGTGTACACAGGGAATGGAACCAGGTGCTTCTTATTGGACGAGATTCCACAGTTCCATTCACTATATGCCCCTAGTAAACAACTGAAATATATATAAACCTTTGTTTTGGTCTGAATCGCTGTAACGTATCTAAAATTTGAATGAAAACAAAATTTTGTATTGTATGTGTAAATATTGTTATTGCAGCCTATATTGCACCTGGGCGTATAATGATGTACAAGTTTCTCATTTACATGTGTTAGTTGTGCACACGCCGCGGCCGCCCCGCACTGTACATACATGCCTTGCACCACCAGACTTAGACTAATCCAGGCTGACTTCACCTCTTCCCTGTACTTGTAGTGTTAAGTGTGCACCTGCCAGCTTGAGTTATGCCTCAATATGGTGCAGAAATAAACCCATAGACTTAGCATTGAAGGTGTAAATATTCACTTTCTCCATCGCCCTATTAGAGGTTCAGACATGGTGAAAACTTTAGAACGTTCACGGACCAGAGGACTGGTGGAGTTTCACCAGTCGGTTTATATATAACAGAATAGAACATACACATTGTTACCAGCCAGACCAGTGAAACATGAAGTTTGTCTTACACTGGTCACAGACCGCAGTCCGGCAGGTGGCCCCATGTCTGCTGGAGGTATAAAGATTGATGATTGCAATGTTTTGGCACCAAAGATGGATATCTTGGATATTTTCAATTTTGTGAATTAAACTTTAATTTTTGATAGACTTAAGTACATATTATGGGGCATAGCATTAAATCAGACATAAATAAGTAGAATTTATCTGAATTGTAATAAAGATCATGTGAAAGACCTGACTCAGACACCAATCTTCCTGTGAAGTTGAGTTATTTCTACCCAAGGCTTGAGTGTGTTGTTGGGTGTAGAGGCTTACAGTGTACATGATGTAGCAGGATGTATGTCAGAATGTGGCCCTGCTACAGGGGCTCATGGACTCATGTCCTACATGTGTGGGTAGCAGCTATTATTTGGTGTTTGTAATATTTATATCGCTTTGATTAGTATTAACTTTATGTCTCAAGAGAGAGAAAGTCACTCTTGGGTGGACATTTTGTATCAAACCTGAAGCACTGGAAGACTGCCATCTTTATAAAAAAAAATATTTAGTTGTGTTTTAAGAAAATGAGTAACAAGTCGCAAAATTTATATTTTTCAAGGTCACTTTTCCAAAAGATTCCTTTATTGAAAAGTTCTGATTTCTGAAGGGTCTAGCACCCTTAGACTTATGAATCTATGTACCAAATGATCTATGTACCAAATTTCAGGACATTGTATTAAATATATCCTTGCGTTTTGAACGCCTTCATATGGATTATGTTGAGTTAGTTTACTGGTAATTACCCACACAGAAAGATTGCAAACTTTATTTTTCAAAAATAAAAATATCAAACTTAAAATATAGAAATACTTATTATATGTTATACTGTTTACTATCATTGGAATCAGCTTGATTTTCTCTTCAAATATGATGATATCTGAAAATCCATTTTTTGCGACTTATGACTCTCTTTCCTGTGATACATCACATTTAGTTGTCTCAAAGTTATTTTCTATGTTGATCTCTGGTGATGCAGGCAGGGTGGGTTGTATACTTACATGTACAGGTGAGCCTGAATAATAATATAGATAATTAATTATAAATAATTATGTGTAAAAATCTTATATATATTTGTGGGCAGCCACATAAGAGACCACGACCACCACCACGGCCGCCATGTTGGCTTGGTGCTGCACATTGCCACCACATGAGGAGGAGGGCCTGTACCTAGTCGTTTCTTCCCTTGTTGATCTCTGCCTCCGCCGCCGCCATTTTGTATTCTCTGTGAGTAAACTGCTTCCTTCCCCTCCCTCATGTGATAATAAAGCAGTAGTGACAACTACACCCTTGGAGTCTTGCTCTCTTTATTCCAATCATAGGGGGCGTAAGTAGTACACGACCGTGATTATTGTAGTAGTTTCATGACGTCATGTGGACATGTGGCGCCAAGCTCCCATAGGCCCAGGCTTGCGGACATAATTAGTCTCTGTTCATTCATTTTAAGAAATCTGAAGAATTCTGAAGACCAGATATCTATCAATACGACTAACAGATTGACATATATGGACCATAATCATTAAGCCTTTAATGTGGCGATGTAAAGAATAATTATTTATCGCCGCAACAGTGAGTCTATGCAGGGATGCCAGTCTTCCATGAATTAATGAATTTCCATAATATCCATACTTCCAAAAATATTCATAATCTCCATAACATTAACCAGTTTTCTTCTCCATTAAATCCCATATTTTTATTTTTATATCATAATGATAATACATATGTATTTTAGCATTGTTGAATATCTACCCAGCCCAAGTAAGGCCAGAAACCGGGAGCATATGCCCACAATTTTAGACACCCTGTGCCCGTCAGGAGTGGGGTATAGGCGGCAGGCCTTGTTCCATTAGAGGCCGGGGTCCTCCCTGAGCTGTGTTCCATGTGTATTCTTTAATGGAAGATTAGACCGCTGGTTTACCACTGAGAATCCCTCGGCGCACCCCTCTCCACAGCCGGGAGGTAACCCAAGTAGCTACACCCGGTCTCCCTGAATGTGACTGTGGGTTGGGACACTCTAGTTCCATTATTTTTTCAACCCCTGACTGGCATCCCTGGTCTATGGAGATTGTTTACTTCCAGTCCACACATCGGTACAACTACGCAACTAATTTTCATTAATTTGCTCTCAGCGGCCATGACACTTATGCGCCATATTAACCAGACTACTTGTAGGTAGTGATGCAGTGTGCAACAATCACATGTATAGCAATAAAGGCAGTAATTCAGGGAAATTGGCTGAAGTAGTTGACCCACAGATCCACCAAGTAATCACGCCAAAGTGCTCCAAATGGTAAAAAGTGACAAAACCGACACAATTATATCCATGCAGTTGAACATGAAGGATGCAGTAAGTCTGACCATAACCACTGAGGAAAACCCCAGCTCTGGGCCATAGATGACTCACTCTAAACATCCTTAATTAGAATATGTCCCTCTATATATATATAAATGTTACCACACCCTCTAACAGCCGTGAAATTATTATTAGGCTAAATCATACCAGTAGCCTATTCTTTTTTTGTTGTTATAATTGTCAATAATTAAGAAAAATAATCAAAATCCATGTGTCTGAGTTGTCGAGAAATAGTATGGTATGGTAGTTAATCAGTTTATTGTAGTTGGACTTCTGCATTCATGCAGAGAACAAGTCCTATAGGCCTACTGTAGTGGCCCGTTCATAAGCCCGGGCTTGTATTTGTTTCAACCCCCCTTTAGCCCAGCTTGCAAATGAGATGGGCTTTTAATTGAGAATTAAATTCTAGAGGATTTTATTTGTTCATGACCCCCGCGTACACCCCGGTCTGTACTCGAGATAGGCTTTTAAACAGGTCCCGGCTTATAAACGGGCCACTACGGTAAGTTGATTATTATTATACTTGCCTAATGGTGAATGAAAAAGGTACGGTACTTAATTAAAATAATAATATGATTTTCCATATCAAGTTTTCTTATCAGAGGAATGAGTAGAAATAGCTGAAACGATCAGGGAAGAAAGCACTGGCAAACTTACGTTGGCATGACAACAAAATAGTACCGTCGGTAAGGTACTACACCTTTACCGTTTCATATAATAAGTAAAGAACGGTCGTCGGCGCCTCAATAGTGAACGCGTGTAAAACAATAGCATATACCTATGTATACCGTATAGGCTAATGTTATGGCTGAAGTTTATGGTTGAACTTCAATGGATAATAAACGTAGGCCTACCACGTTGTAAACAGGTGGAAGGGGAATAATTGTCAGTAAAATTCGAAAGAAAATGAAAAACATTAGCCTACCAAGAGTTATTATACAATCAGTCCAAGAACTGTAAACCGGGGCTGGAAAGTCCTACGGGTACCGGACCTGGCGACTCATCCTGCTTTCCATAACCTACTATCCGACCACGGCGCTACGTGCGGCGGCGTCCTACACTAGCGTGAAGCCGTTACAACGTCTGCGCCATTCTGTGTTTTACCTTTTGCTGACCGACATCCGGTGGCATGTGTAAAGGGCGGAGATAAAGGCTAAAGGCACGACGATGTGCAGATAACACACCCAGCATCGGGTGACAGTCAGTGCAGTGAACGGCTTACAGTGGAGCTATATCCGTGATTTGTGTAAAACAAGATGGCGCGTGTGTTGTCTGCGTATCTGCGTCTGTTGGAGAGATATCCATGGCGCACTCAGGCCGTGTCTACAGGTGAGCGATCAGTCCACTCTCTCAGACTCAGTCTATGTCTCATCTTTCTCACCTCAACTGCCTTGGCTAGCGCCCCCACCCCCCCCCCCCCCCCTCTAGGCGCCCCTGGGGTGGGCGGGGTTCAATCTCGAATTGCAAGAAATTATAGGAGTTGTATGTCAGTGTAAAATCATCTATAGAAAACATGAGTACTGTCACTACTGTTCCATGTTTTGAGGGGGTTTTGATCGATATTTAGTGAAAACATTTTTCAATTTTTTATCAAAATGTGACTAAATATCTGTCTGTCGGATTTGAACTGAATCCATCCCAGCAATAAATTAACCATGCACTGTTACAGATGTACACAGCCAGACATGGAAGCCCTATTTGAACCCCATTATTGACCCTTAGATTTGTTCATCTTAAAAAAATGCCATTTAATGTTTAATATTTAAACAGGAATATACATGATGGCGAGGATCAGGTTAAAGTTCCTGTACCCCCCCCCCCCTCCTCCCATCCCCCAGGAATCAGTAAAAATCTAATCAAATTTCTAGTGCAAAGTATATCATTTTGACCATGATCCGTCTCTACTAATGTTTTATATTTCCAGAGATAGTCGATGGGAGCGCTTCTATACAAACAGTAGCATTTGGTTGGTGAATTAGGCCAAAATTAATTTTGCCTTAGGCTTAGTCACCTTGACCAAGGCTAAAAAAATAGAAAGAAATCTAGCAAAGCCAAAGCTGGACCATCTCGATCAGTCCCACTTGTTATATCTGTTTACCTTGCTCAGCTAGTGAGCATCAAGAGAACATATACGGGAACACGAGGGTGCAATGGATGCGTCAACAGGAAGCCCTGAGCTTTATTCCAAAAGGGTAAAACACATGTTAGAGGCTGGCGCTACCAGTTACAACGCGGTGCGTCACGCCGTACATTACATCTCCCTTTCTTGAATGCTTGAGTATGATATTACACATGAAGTAATGCTTCGTTGTAATGTTCTTTCAAATGCAAAACCCCTCTTTAACTATATGAGAATGTCTGTAGAATTAACTCAACGATCTATGCTATTTTATCATAACACTACTTATCTAGCTGTATGCACCTTTTTTGATCCTTATATTTTCATAGTAGGAAAACATCAAATATAAGAATTACAGATCAATTTATCAGTTAGATCATATTATATACCTTTGTCGATCCTTACATCATCATAAAGGGTTAGCATCAAATATAAGGAAATACAGATCAAAGTTATATGTTTAGCACCTTAGTCAGTCACATAATCATCCAACATTTTGGGACGTGTTGATATGCGACCAAATCTGCTTCTATATGGACTAGGAGCTCTGGGGGGACTAGCGGTCTTAGGAGCACTATTAGCGCTTGGTGGACTCGGGACCCTTTGAGGACTAGAATAGCTTTGGACGGGGGACTGAGGTGGTGTATGGAACTTAGCGGGGGAGTGTGTTGGTGATTGGGGTGGCACTCTGGGCAGGACAGGGGGTACATCAGCATTTGCTTGCGTTTGCCTGCGCGAAGGTGCTTGCATCACTTCCTCTCCTCTCAGATGGTCTGTGTCATCTGGCTGACGGTGAAAGATGTGATCTTCTTTCGTTCTCAAGAGAGAATGTCTGTTCCGTCTCCACACTCTTCCTGATGGGGTCAGTACATTGTAGGATCTTGGCTCCTTTGGTTGGGCATCTGGCGGCATCAATGTAGCTGGAAGCCATCTTTTTCCAGATCTTACTCTTACAGTGTCACCGGGTTTTAGCATAGGTAGTGGTTTTGCTCCACGATCGTAGTACCTCTTGGCAGTGTTTCTGTTTTCTTCTAAACGCTGGCATACCTTGTTCTGCTCTATGGTCTTGGGTTTGAGCAAACTTTCTGCAGTTGGTAGTATGGTTTGAGTTCTTCTACCGAACAGTCGCTGTGCTGGCGATCCGGTTTCTGCATGTCTTGGCGTATTACGTAGGTTTAGAAGTGCAAGATATATGCTTTGGTTACCTTCTCGGCACTTTTCCATCAGATGTCTGACCGTCTGATTTGCTTTTTCAACCATTCCGTTCGCCTGGTGGTGGTACGGGCTTGTTGTTACGTGGTTGAATTTCCATTCAGTCGCAAACTGGCGGAACTGATGGCTGGCAAACTGTGGACCATTATCGGTGAGCAACTTGTCTGGGATACCATGGACTGAGAAAATTTTTTCCAGTCTTTGTATCACTGTCACGCTCTTCGTATCTTCCTTCAGTTCTTCAATTTTGATGAACTCAGAATAGTAATCTACTATGACAAGAAACATCGAGTTCATGCAGTCTAGGAGATCTGCAGCAACAACTTTCCATGGACCTCTCGGTACTTGGCTTGGCTGGAGTGGTTCCTTGGGTTGTTCTTTTCGGTGTGTTTGGCATAGATGGCACTTGGATACCATGTCTTCGATTTGGCCATTCATGCCTGGCCAGTAGAGTACATCTCTGGCTAACTGCTTGCATTTGACCATACCAAGATGACTTGCATGAATGTTCTGTAGCATTTCTGGTTGCATCTTCTCTGGAATGATTACTCGTTCACCTTTGAAGAGAATTCCATCGATTTCTGTGATCTCTTCTTGGAAATCGAAGTATGCACGTACTTCTGGCGGGAGTTGGGCGCGATGGGCTGGCCATCCTTTCCTTGTTACCTCTGCCAATTTCTGCAATGCGATGTCATTCATTGTCTCTTGTACTAGCAGTTGTTGCTTCTGCTCGCTGAATGCTGCTATACTCTTCATTTCAGCAGCAAATACTGAAAATTGCTTGGAGTCACTCATGAGTTCTTCATAAGTATTTGGCAGGAATGCACGGCTGAGTGCGTCCGCCACTGGAATGTCTTTTCCAGATTTTCCTACAAGCTTGAACGTAAAATGTTGTAATGTTAGTCTCATCTTCTGAAGTCGAAGTGGAACTTGATGTAGTGGCTTTTCAAATATGCGTACTAGCGGTAGATGGTCTGTCTCTACTGTTATGTCATGTCTTCCATACAGATATGAGTGAAATTTCTTGAATGAGAAGACTATGGCGAGAAGCTCTTTCTCAATCTGTGCATAGGCGTATTCTGCACTTGTCAATGATTTCGACCCATAAGCCACTGGTTGGCCTCCTTGCATGAGCACCGAACCGATACCGGACTGTGAAGCGTCACATGATATTGTTATTGGTTCCTCCAGACTGTAGTAGCTGAGGACCGGGGCGCTGCTCATCATTTCCTTTAACTTCTTGAATGAGTCTCGATGAACAGCATCGAAGTGGAACTGGAACCCCTTGGTGTTGCTCTCTTTTATCAGTTCACGTAGTGGCTCTGTCACCGCTGAGAGATTTGGTAAAAACTTGCATGTGTATGTAACCATGCCAAGTAGCGTCTGGACGTTGGCGATTGATGCTGGCTCGGGCATCTCTAGGACAGCTTTTACCTTATCTTGGCTGATTTTCACTCCTTCCTCGGAGAGCACATGTCCAATATACTCCACCTCCTTAGTGCAGAGTTTTGTCTTCTTCGGGTTTAGTTTTAGGTTTTTGTCTCTGCATCTCTTCATGACTTTCTCTAGTCTGTCATTGTGAAGACTACTAGTGGGAGCGTGTACTAGGATATCGTCCATTACTATCTCGACGCCGTCAATGTCGCCAAACATCTCGTTCATGGCCCTCTGGTAGATCTCTGGCGCCGAGGATACACCCATTGGTAACCGAAGATATTTATATCTACCGAATGGCGTGTTAAAAGTTGTCAGATTTTGGGACTCTTCCGTCAGTTCAATCTGGAAATATCCCATGTTTGCATCTAGGACGGTGAAAAACTTTGAGCCGTTTGTTCTTGTTGTGACGTCCTCTACTGTTGTCATCGGGTGGTATTCGCGCTGAATTGCTTTGTTTAGATCCCGTGGATCAATGGTGATCCTAACATCCTTCTCTGGTGCCGTGCTCTTCTTATGCACCACGTGTAGTGCGCTGCACCATGGTGTTGGTTCTCCAACTGGCACCTTCTTCACGATACCCATTTGCTCCATGGACTCTATCTTCTTCCGCGCAGGCTCACGCAGCGCGGCTGGAATAGTACGGGGAGGGTGGGCTACGGGGGTTGCATTGGGGTCAACTGAAAGGGCATATTTCCCTGGGATTTTACCCACACCCTTAATTACACCTGGGTATTTGTCATAGATTGCTTTAGCACTATCTTTAGCATTATCTTTAGCACCATTGGGCATGCTTGTGTACCCATATACCCTCTTTACAAGATTTAACCGTACACTGTCTTCATCTGAAAGCAAGTTTGGTATATCAGTGGTATCAAACAATTCACATTTTATATTCTCAACCCGACCTTTGTAGACAACTGGCAATATCATTGTACCTAATGATTTCTTAATTTTACCATGTACACCTCGAATTGTAGTCTTACTACTGAAAAGCTTTGGCTTTTTACACATATCATCATAGGTCTTTTTTGTCATCATTGTACTATCAGCAGCTGTATCAATCTTAAATGTCACTGTATCATCTCTTGTAGTCTTTAGGTCAACCATCCACATGCTTTGTGATGCATTGACTGACTTTACAGGCCCATTACAGACCTGGTTGGTCAAAATGTTCAGAGTCTCCATTTCACCATTGTAGTCATAATTGTCATCTTCATACACATATGGATCCTCACTATAATAGTAAGCGTCATCATTACCTGCATAGTTTACCTGTTTACCTGTTGGACAACAACTAGCAAAATGACCAAAGTTACCACAACTGTTGCATGATTTGTTGTATGCTGGACACTGTCTATATCCATGGACCCGACTACACTTGGAACAGGTCTGCTGCCCACGTCCTTGACCTTGGAATCCTCGACCACGACCACGGCTGTGGTGTGGTTGCTGGTGACCTTGACCTTGGTTGCCCTGGGAACTTGCTGTTGCCCCTTGTTGGCTGTTTCCTCGTCCTCGACTGTTACCTCGGCCGCTTCCCCGACCTCGGCCTCGACCTCGGGATCGGCCACGTGCATTGTATGAGACTTGCACCTCACTGGCACTGCTTGTGAGTTTCCTGGTTTGCTGTACTTGTTCAAAGAAGTTGCATCTCTTTATCAGTTTATCTAAGTCACAGTCATCTTCCCACAGTTTTTCTTTTAGCTTCTGATCCTTGACACCATTTGAAATTTGAACACACACTTGTCTGTCTTCTAGTGTACCAAATTCGCAATGAATAGCTAGGTCACGGACAGCAACAATATAATCTGATACAGTTTCATTGGCTCCCTGGACCCTCTGTTGAAACCTAGTTATGTGGCCCTTAACTAGCTTCTTGGGCTCGAAATGCTTGTCAAATTTGCCCATTATAGCATCTAGATCCTTTTCTTCATCAGCTGTTAATGTAAATTTGTTGTAAACTTTCGTCCACTGTGGCCCTAGGCTGCATAATAACATTGCTACTTTAACCTCACCTGCCACTGCCCCTTTCTCAGCTGCTACCAAGTAGAGCTTGAATTGTTGTTTCCACTCTTTCCATGCTTGTGCAATATTGTCATCACTAGTGGGGTTAAACTTGGCAGGAGGCTTGAAGGAATCCATTATTCACTGTTCTTTCGTTAAACTTATATTCACTGTAGCTCTGTAGGTATAGTATTATGGGATATATTCCCTAGGCACTCACAGCTCTTCCATGCTGGTCCCGTCGGCGGGAGTCTCACAGCAAAAGTTCATTTTACAAAGTTCAATCACAGGCAAGTTACAGCACTCCATACCTTCTGTATTGCGTCGCTGGGTTCTTGGTTCATTAATGCTTGAAATCCTTCTATTCTGACACCATGTTATATCTGTTTACCTTGCTCAGCTAGTGAGCATCAAGAGAACATATACGGGAACACGAGGGTGCAATGGATGCGTCAACAGGAAGCCCTGAGCTTTATTCCAAAAGGGTAAAACACATGTTAGAGGCTGGCGCTACCAGTTACAACGCGGTGCGTCACGCCGTACATTACACCACTGTCTTTGAGCGGGGCCATTTTAAAAGTAAAAAAAAAAGAAAGCTATGGATTTAGTCTAATATCATGTAGAGGAATAAAGATCACCTTTTAACAATAAGTTTAAGTCTGCTAAATAATATTATGCCCAGCAATAATTGGCAATGACTACTATCTAAAGGATATCATAAGGTTTGGTTCTTGCAAGGGAACGTGGCTGAGGAGAGATTGAAACTACATTTATAGTAAATGAATTACTGTCAAGTTAAACAAACTTCCCATACAAATTAACATGCATATATTTGAGTATCTTATCATATACTTGTAGTAATATCCTTTATTCTGTATATGACTATATAGTTTGACATACTTTATTCTAACTGAGACAACGTTACCAGGTGAGATCCAATCGGATCACTGGTAACGAGTGTTCAGTTGCGTCATAATACTATGACGTCACGTATGAGAGTTCTTTGACTCACTCTCAGTGGTAGCACGGTGAAGCGAGAAACTCGTTTCTATTTATTCTAACTGAGTTATACATACAATGTAAACATGGAAAATATTCGCCTCTGCATCTAATTACCGGATGGAGTGAATTGTTTAAATGTTATTTTCACTATTGCAGGTATTCTGATGGGGGCTGGTGACGTCATCGCCCAGTTTGCCATAGAGGGCGCCAGTGTGAAGACGTACGTACCAGAGAGAACAGGACGCTTCCTCCTCTTTGGTACCCTAGTGGCCGTGAGTGGAACTACATACTACAGGCCTTTTTAATGCAATCAATGGGTCCAAGTCGAGGACATTCTCGGTGACTGTCTGCCGACTTTGAGTTGCCATAAGAATCACCGTCAATATAAATATATATATCTGAAGTACTATGTTTTGTCCTCAATCAGCAGGCCTAAGAATATTTATGTGAAATAGTAAATATCCAAAATATCCAACACTTTTCTTTTGGGAATATCCTTTTCCTTTTCTAAGATATTCTCTCCTAGTATCAAAAGGACTTATGGAGTTGAACTTTATACTACTTTGGTGGGATTTGACACTACTAACTGGACTTGAAAACCTAATTGACTTTTTTATCGCTTTTTTCGTGGAAGAACGATGGATTCGTGGGTTTTGGAATTGTTGTTTTATCATGCCCAGTTTCGGATATCTTAGTATCCTTCATCAAGGGTGCCGTGTACAATCTACTACTTTGTATTCTCCCCGTCCATCTGTATTTTGGCTTTAAAACTTTGGCTTGTTTAGGCCTAAAATAAAATTAACTTAGTGAAAAAAATTGCCGCCGACTCGAGCGTTTTTAAGGCATTGAAAAAATAAAAAGGTCCCTACCGACCAAAAAAAAATGAAATGAAAAAAATAATAGAAAAAAACCCCACAAGGGTTTCTTAGGTATCACAACAGTGACTCTTAACATTAGGCCTACATGGGGAACCTGCGATCATATGGTTACGAATACTTGTATTTTATCATCATTATTTCTTTTATATTGAAAAAATGTATCGTTCAATCATTATCTTAATGTATTATCATTCTGTGATTTCAAGCAAAACTTTTCGTATTTGGAGTGATTTGCTGTTTTTATTTGAGCTATTGATCATTGATATATTAGTAGATCGATATTAGGAAGGTCTCTATGTGGGTCAGATTTTCAGAAAATGTACAATTCCTCTTCACCAATCCTCTCAAATAACCCACATTTAAGACAGAAGTGAGCTTTAAAATGCAGTTTAACATAACAGAACTGCTACTTTAAATCAATGGGATACCAAATATACTCAGATAAACCCGGTATTCATCATTTTTCAGCCCTAGCAGAATTTTCTAAATGTGTAGAGCTGCCAGTTGTACATTTTCTGTCACTTATTGTCACTTATTCCTACACAACGTGTGCAATATTCACACTCCTTCAACTTGTTAGTTATTGGCCTCAAATGAATTTTCAAAAAAACCCCCAAAACACTTGTATATAATTCACGCTATCTATAACTTTGTTTTATATTGTGTAATTGTTTGTATGCTGCAGGGCCCAGCACTCAGAGGCTGGTATCTCACCCTCGAGCGCTTCATCAAGTTTCCTGGAGCTAAAGGTGCCTTCGCCAAGATGGCGACAGACCAGGTAAATGTCTGATTTCATTCTTGTTTGTGTATTCTGCTGATGGCCCTTCCACACAAAACATTAAAGTAGCATTCTCAGTTATTATGACAGAACAGAATCTTACCAAAGTGACTCATATTATGACTTCTAGGACTGAAAATATCAATATTCTACTTGTTGTCTTGTATTGTATATCATTATATCGGTTACTTCCAGTTCACGTTGTACATTCAAAATAGAAGTAGTAATAATAGAATAACATCTGGACATGTGCAGCAGCCCCTTGTATGAGAACCATAGCTCTTCCAGGAGTTCCCTTCTACACTAGTCTTAGTTGTAATTACATATGCTTCTATATGTATATATAAGGTCAGTTAGGCTGAACATAAATACAGGTTCAGAACAAGAATACAGTTGTACATGTGTGTTACTGTACTGTGACTAGACATGTACATGTGTGTTACTGTACTGTGACTAGACATGTACATGTCTGTTACTGTACTGTGACTAGACATGTACATGTCTGTTACTGTACAGTGACTAGACATGTACATGTCTGTTACTGTACAGTGACTAGACATGTACATGTCTGTTACTGTACTGTGACTAGACATGTACATGTCTGTTACTGTACTGTGACTAGACGTGTACATGTCTGTTACTGTACAGTGACTAGAATTGCTGTTATACGTTTATACTAGAGTTTGAAGTTGAATCGGCTCAGAGAAAATGGCCGCTGCTGGTGAGCAATAATAAGTGTAGCCACCGCATGAAAATATTTTGGCAGGTCTCAGAAATATTAATGTAGACATTTGTGATGCCCTGTAGAAAAAACAACCAGGACAAAACCTTCCAAAGTTTGGTCAAATGATTTTAGATGTTTGGAAAGGAACAGAACAAAAGAAGAAAAGGTTGAGTTTGGGCCGATGTTACTTTTGGTAGCTGAGAGTGGCAGTGTAGCTGCCTATGATTAAACACATGGAAAACAACCATTGCTAATATTTGAAAAGAGCATTAGCATGTTTTCTCTCTCACTCTCTCACCCTGATCGGACCATATACGGATAAACAGGGCGTAAAGCAACCAACCCCCCCCCCCCCCCCCACACACACACACACACTTTAAATTACTTCAATTGCTGCTTTAATTCCTGATATAAACTCATTTAATTGCTAATATAACCTTACTCCACAGCTGCTGTTTGCTCCCACGTTCTGCGCCGTGTTCCTCTCCACCATGGGCTACTGGAGAACAGGGTCTGTGGAGGACACCAAGCACATGCTCACTGAGGTATGTCAGCCCCAGGCACAGTCCATGCTTACTAGCTGTTCATAATTAAAAGAACATACCGCCTTCAGAACAATTATAGCCCTATCCCTACTTCTTGAGGTAAAATCAATGTCAGCTAAGTTCAAACATAATTATGGTGAATAATAAGAGTCCTGGAGAGCTTACAATCTTGGATTAGGATGTTTAATGTAGGCAGACATCTTCGGAGGATTCATGACGTCACTCATGAGAGAAACCTGCATGCGATGCTAGCATGGCGAGTGCACCGTGGTCATTCTCCTCCTACTGGCATTTTGGCAATGATATATAGCAGAAATAGGCATGTCCTCATTAGATTTGAATCTCTACATGCTATTCATGGCCAGATTTCACTTTTTGAAGTGTGATTTTATGAAAGAGAAGATGTTCTGTACGTGGTAAACAAGTCTTGCTAAAACTGGAACTGACAACACTTTTGTCGGCCCCCATTTATTGCTCACTAAAACAAAAACTCTTTCAGGACTATACAGGCTTCATTTCAAACCATCTAAGTTCAAACAAACCCATACCAGTCTAGTTATAGTCTCTCTCACTCACTATTAGCAACATGATTCAAACTCCAACCAAACCACGCCCACAACCCTCTCGCACTGCCTTTGGTCGATGCAGGCATCAGCCTTGGTGACTTCAAAATCAAGGAGGATTGTGGGTAATATTCCCCAAAATGGTGGCAGTCTTGAATCTTGAATTGAGCCTATTTCGGACGTTTCAAATGCTTCTATCAAGGTTGTAATAGTTACTAGGGATGTTTCTGTACTATAGGTATATTTTTGTTTTAATAAAAGAACCTATTGCGGTACCATTGTCCTGACGGCGGTACTTCATTTTAACCACGGGGGGGGGGGGATAGATGGAGAATTTGTGAAAAATTCTTGTGTTCTTGACCCCAACCCCTACATCATTGTAGTTCTGAGTATGCAAAAATAGATGCCCCTCCCTCCCCACCACACCTTTAGGGTGGTGTATGAGAGGCGACACACAAAACTAAATAACTCCTGAAGAAGACCACTACCGGTCAAAACGCGTAGGGTAATATTAGCCTACAGTAAGAAAATAAAAAGTCAAAGATTCAAAAACCTGCAAGAGTCCTTACTTTATCGCCTATCTACAAAACTAAATAATTATGGAATAAATGTCCGAACGG
Organism: Sthenelais limicola; assembly: GCA_942159475.1. Lineage (NCBI taxonomy): Eukaryota > Metazoa > Annelida > Polychaeta > Phyllodocida > Sigalionidae > Sthenelais > Sthenelais limicola. Next base: position 116,897,897 of record OW804100.1, on the reverse strand, counting down.
CTTCCCATAGGAATGCCAATGTAGGCAACTCTTCACGTTATTTCACGGTGGCGGGGGGCGGGGGGTTATTGTTCTCTGCTTGGTGTGTATTGCAGATTATTTAATGTATTTTTTCCTTTTGTTTTTCCAGTCCTATGTTGATGTAATCATTTCAAATTATAAGGTAAGTGTTTTTACCCGCTCTAGAATTGTTATAAGAAATATGAAAATATAATATTTACATCATATTGCCTCTACATCTACCCGTTTTGTAAGAATAAATTTGAATACTCTATTCATTCAAGATGATAATCTCGGGCATCCAATATAAAGTCATTTTTACATTATAAACAGTTTTACATTAAGGCCTTGTAGAGTTTTAATATCATTGCAATATATTATGACATCCTCCTATGTTGCCTAGAATAATAAGATGAATGATTTGTATACAAGGCACACCAGGAAGACCTGTATGGCAGATAGTGTGCCCTTATTTCCCGCCTTACATTTGTCTGTATAGAAAAAAGGAACTAAAATATACTTTATATAATGTTTCAAGTTGTTTGAATTGAAAAATACTTTATTTGTCTAGGTTTGTACATAAGCATACCTAAGGAGAGTAGACAAATGGGTGAGCTCGACTTCTGGATAAAATCCAGGTCTTCCAGTCGCCACCTGGTAGTAGAAAAGTGAACTAAACTAATAGAGTTTACATAAGGCAAATACAAGTGAACATATGGGAAGTAATATAATTAAATATTTATAATTACTTAGACCATGTTGTTTGACATTTAAAACAAATATAATATAACAACAGTAAGGTGCTGACAGACATTGATGCATGATGAAGTCTAATGCTGAACTCTTGTATTGCAGCTGTGGCCCGCAGCACAGATCATCAACTTCTACTTCATGCCGCTACAACACAGGTCAGACATGTTGGGTTTTATATTTTCCCAGACATTTAATAATCAATCCTTAGCATCAATAATTGTATGACCAAATGTTTATCAGCCACCAAATATACACTATTCCCAGTTAAAGATAAAAACGCTACTGATACTTATAATAATAATATTTAATATTTTTTTAATGCGGGACTTGGGTCAGATGAAAAGCCCAATTTGGGGATCTGTATCCCAAGTATAAATAAAATCTTAAAATAAATAACAAAAAATTAGCAGATCTACGAAGATTATTACTTGGTTTGATGGAACTAGATCTGGTTGAATGTTTCTAATACCTAGGCACCACACTTGACCACCCACTAAATACACAAAGACTTGTTGACGCTTTAACACAATCCACAAATAGTAACACATATATGCTGCCTCAATCCTTAACTATGCAGCAATAATTGAATGACTGGTACACAACTAGTACTTGTTTGGATACCTCCGCTGTGCAACAATACAGCTTCCCGCTCCGTCCCTTGGTTATCTTTTTCACCTTTGATCATTGTTCATTACAGGGTGATGTATGTGAATAATACAATAATTATTGTTTATTACAGGGTGATGTATGTTAACTGTGTGGCGCTGATGTGGAATACATACCTGGCGTGGAGGGCCGAGATGTCGCACCAGAGGACCACATGACAACAGCCCACGTGTAGATGCAGATTACTATATAAATGTAGAATAACATTGTATGGTGCCATTACTATATAAATGTAGAATAACATTGTATGGTGCCATGTACTATTAACCCACACTATATTACACATGGCAATATAGCTGGACATATGGTACAACCCATTACAGTCACATGTAGCAAGATATAGGGTGGATGGTTCACCAGTTGTCATGTAAAGGTGGCATAACATTATTCCACGGTGAACTATGTACTATAAACCTCAACCAAGTTGGATTTTAAAATGTCACAAAATAGTTATTTCCTAATCCTATATATCTAAGGAGAAATCTGACTGAAGTCATATATTATTTACTCAGAATAGAATGCCATCCTATCGGATGTAGAGAATGTAATCTGTTTTCATTTGTCTTTGGCTTGTAGGTCACCCTCTGCATTTATTTTTTCAAAATAATTATTTGCCTTGAAAGTTGAAAACACTTGATATTGAAGGTTGCTTTATTACAATTATTCATGATTTGTTTTCAGAATTGTGTTCTGAGATTATATTTGTACATATTGGAGGAAGATGTCATATTGTTTAATTAAGTAACTTGTACAGTGTACCAACCTGTGTTCTACTGTCACACTGAAGCCAACACAACACAAACGTGTGCCAAAGATTATGTGAGAAATAAAACTTTATGATACAAAGTTAATGTCTTGTGGTTATTATATCACACAGTGTGTCTGTCTGCAGGGTTGGACATTGGAGTATTTCAGGCCCAGAACATCGGGCTAGTACTAGTATACCACATAATGGTTCTATCAATATGATATTATATTATATTACAGGGATGAAAGTCTTCAGTATTTCTGCTGAAATCAATATTTTTGAGAATTGTCAAATTTCCACCAAATTCCATTACTTTTAACCTAATATTTAAAAGTTCTCAAATTCTCAAAAGTCACAAATTTGATTTACCAAATTGCGTCGAAATGTTCAAAAGTCACCCATGTGCTTGGCTCTATTGGCCTTTAATAGGGGATTTGTATGTTTCATTGCGCATGGCTGTCACACTGCATGCTGGGATAGATTCAGTTCAGGTCTCACTTACAAATATTTAACATTTTATCGAAACTGCATGAATGTTTTCACTAATATCAAAGCTTGTATATTAAATAATCTACAAAAAAACCCAGATGCTGAACATGGCATATTTTCTATAGTTTTTACACAGTACAATTAGTCCCATAGTTCCATGCGAATCATGATTCAAGATGGTAGCTATGCAAACCCCATGTTACTACTCTGACTCAGAAACCTTCGTGGCTCCGTGCGAAAATAAATATACTGCATAAGATGACCTTAGAAATGCATAGACATTTAATACATTGCCTCGAAACTTTGTAAAAAAATTGGAATATTCCAACAAAGATATCTTATAGATTTCTTCATGAACACTAGTTGTGCTGATGTGAAGCACTGGGAGACGAGCTGTTTCCACTCATCGCGCACTTGTGCTCCTCCCACTAGGCTCTGCTGGCTACAGCGCGCACAACCTCCAATGGCGGCTTGGATTAATCTCGGAGAGAAAAGCTGAAGTTTTGTAGGTTTTGAGGGAAAATATTGAACAAACAGCAATTATTGCACACAAAAGTTCAACCTACAACCAAAAGCAAGAGGGAGGAAGGATCAAAGGTAAGTCCGATGTCTTTATTTCTCCTCTGTTTGTATGAAAACACTCGGCTCCCTATTATCGCCCACTGTCTGCTATCGCCATGTAAACATACTATAGGCTGTTCAAACTACTATCCTTGTGATATGAAGGTTGGCAAGCAACCACATTGGTTGAAGGGGTGAATATCATAATCACATAACATAATATGGTTACAGTACGTTACAGATAACATTGAATATAATAAACAGATTAATAAACAGAGACAATGTGTATGAGGTAGTATAGGATTGCTCAAAGGAAATATGAATATATTCGAATTATAACTCAATATGAATAATACACACAACAGCTGTTATACATTTATACTGGGTTCTTGTATTTATTGAGTTCACAATGGCCGAATGAACAGTTAATAAAGTGCACAACCCAGAGGTGTAAAGCAAGTTGGGGGTGGCTATTGTAATATCAAATCAGAACGGGGTGCGGACGTATAGGCCCCGGGACTTATGGGCCCAGACGTATGGGCCCCGTGCATTGGATGTATGGGCCCCGGTGGGCCCAGCCGTTTGGACGTATGGGCCCAGCTCGGGACTTATAGGCCCCGACCGTTACAGGGGTTTTGGACTTATAGGCCCTGCTTCAAAACTTAGTGATATATTTTTTTTTAGTCAAATAATTATTTTATTAGTCAGTTTTTACTAGGGACAGTCCACTACTACCTTTACTGACTTAGGACAACCAATTTAGGGTTAGGTTTAGGGTTATTTTTGGTATGGTTTAGTATTCTTCTGGGCCTATAAATCCTGGGGCCTATAAGTCCAACGTGAGCGGGCCTTGGGGCCTATAAGTCCAGAGCTGGGCCCATAGGTCCCGGGGCCTATTGGTCCTGGGGCCTATAGGTCTGGTGTCCCCGGTAATATGACCAGAAATGTCCCTAGAATATTTAATTAAATGGCCGTTCAAGACACAGCATAGGCCTATCACATATTATATAAGTTATCACCGGCCTAGCTTTTTCAGGTAGAGGGAGTCACCCAACCTGAGGCTAAGGTTTTGGGTTGTCTAGCCTAACATATGGTCATGGACATGGCATTACAAACCTACAGGGTTCCTGTAATGTTTATGTATACTACGTCACTACCGGCGCGCATGCGCAATAAAGTGAGAGTCAACACGCGGATCCTAGAGTTGTGTCCCGTTTATTTCATGGTGTCAGAAGTGGTCGATTTTCCTTGGTTAGAACAATGCAGGACATTCGAAAATACCAGGATTTATTAATAACACACTAGGGATACCATACAAAGGTCTGTAGCGAGCTGTTAGGCTACATTTAAGCTGTTTTGGACTTGTTGATGCCAGCTAGACCTAGTGTGGGTTGTGACTCTTGTTTCCCGCACTCAAAATGGCCGACGACGACAGTGGAGCCAAGCTTGGTAGATTCAAGCCATCAGACATCGAATCATGTGCTAGTGAATGGGAAGCCTATAAGAGACAGTTTGAAATCCACCTAGACTCCAAACGACTACATGATGCCGCTGGTAGAAGGTTGGTGGGACAGCTACTAAAACACATGGGCCAGGAGCATGTGAAAATATATGATAGTTTTGTTTGGGCTCAAGCCATTGATGCAGTTGAAGCTGACCCAGATAATGGCATCCTAGGAGTAGTAGGAGTTGCTGCAGAAGACAGGTATAACTTGAACACTGTATTTGCTAAGTTTGACGCATATTTTGGGGTACACAGATACCGTAGTATCAAAAGGCAGGAGTTCCTTGGCACAACCAGAAACATAAAGACTCAAACCATCATGGGCTTCATTTCTGACTTGAGGTCTAAAGCCCAACATTGCAACTATGGGGCCTTGGAAGACAGCCTCATCATTGACATGATAATAAATAGGGTCAATGATTCTAAGTGTACTGAAAAACTTATGGAACTTTCGGATGATGAGCTAACTATGAACAATGTTACCAGGATCTGCAGACAGGTAGAACTTACAAAAGCCCATGTGAAATCTTTAGAAACTCAGAATCAGGGCAAATCACAAGTACACTATCAGAAACACTCAGGTAGCAGGGGTCAACCCCAAGGTTTTGCTAGCGGTAGAGGTAGAGGTCGTGGTACAGGCTACCAAGGCCAATCACCTAAATGTAACAAATGTTGCCGCAACCATCCACCAACATATTGTAAAGCAGATAGTGAGTATTGTGGAGGTTGTGGGCTTAGGGGTCACTACAAAAGGTCACCTTTATGCCAAGCAGATCAAGGCAACAAGCCTCGCGATAATTCTCAGTATTACCAGAAAAGAGGTCGCGGTCAGTCTAATGGCCGTGGAAGGGGTAACAGTCGAGGTAGAAATGTGCATTACACCAATGGTAATGAAGATTATGAGAGTTACACTGAGTACAGCTGTTATATTATTGAATATAATGTAAGGGAAAAGCAAGTGAACACGGCAGCTTGTTGATGTTAACTGATTTATTTAGTGCGTGAACGTGGGCGCGTCCCACGCGACCTAGCGCGCATGCGCTGGTTAGCATATCTCCAATAGTAGGGGGGATACTACCCAAGATAATAAGAAGCGGGAGTATACTACCCATATAGGTTTTAATTATACAAGCGTACCTATATATAGCATAGTCCCCTCCCCTCTTTTCAAATCAAACATTGTTTTGATTTCCTTAACTAATCTTACAATATATAGTAGCAAAAGTAATCTAAATACCGATAATCCTAATACAAATCGTTTGCGTTTACAAATTCAGCGCATCAAAAACAGGATCGGAGTTCTGCTCCTCTCGCGGTGAATAGTTAATAATGTATCGAGATGCTTAGCAGAGCTAAATCTTTCGTCGATTCGACGCGCTCTGGTTCGGCGAAAGACATCCGAAGCCTGTACTGGCGATAGATTACTACATATTTCTAAATTCTCCTAATATACCTTACATACCTTTAGACGCTCAAATGGTCGCCATTTCATCCTTACATCTTCTCATTTTTTGATGTTTGGATATTCTTGTTACATAATCCACACAATCTCTCCTTTTTTATTTTTCAGACATGAATTAAAAGTAAAAGTGACGGCAAAATAAAACAACTCACAAATAAATGACATAAAATTGCAAGCTTTGAGCGATTATAAGGCTCGACATTTATATGCTACTAAACTAAGAATCCAAAAAGAACGCTAGATTACGAAAATACCGTTGTAATTAGGAATAAACGCTTGGTGGCGCCACTATGCTTCCGCAAAAATCACAACTTTCGCTACCAAGATTCTCGTATTTCTTAACTCGATAGGTATTAACTAATACCCTAAGAAAATCTAGAAAAATTTCTAGGCGACTAAATACAAACAATAAAACAGTTTTATCCGATTCTAGCAGCGCAGGTTAAACTTCTTATTTTTTAGACTGCTGTCGCACTCGTGTTACGTTCTGGTGTTTATCCTTGGCGACCAGATACGCCCTCTGTCGTAAATAAGGAGCAAAAGCATAATAATAGGAATAAACGCCAGATGGCGCCACTCTGCTTCCGCAATTGATGCTTTCGCAAAACACGTGAGTAAGACATATGAAAACTAGTGAATAATGAAACAAATGTCTCTTTCAAGTAGAAATCCGTACCCTTCGATATTATTCATCGATAAAATACGACTATAAGACATGGTTAAAGTTACTTCTACTGCTAAAATACTTAGAAAACACAATAATTGTCCGACCCTCTCTCGCGGATTCCGCCATCTTGGATCCCGAGTGGGTTCCCGCTCTGTTATAAATACTATTGTTCTAATTGACAGTTTCTCTCTGAATTTCCTCCTGGTGTCGACGTGGAGCTATGCGACCTAGCCTTTAGTCGCTGAAGTCGGGTAATCCAGGGGCGCACGCGATTACTTCCTCCTCTGAATCTGACAGTCTGTTGTAAGTAGAGGAACATAATTCGCATGCATCAGAGATAGGTACGATTTTTCTTCACACATATCAATATACAATAAAAGACAAGGAAAATCCCTATAAAAATGTCAGCAATTGTTTTCCATAGCAAATATCATTCTATTAAATCACAGAATCCTGAGTAAATGGGCGTAACCCAGCACCACGCTTAACAACATAGAAACCAAGGCTAAATTGTTAGTAATAAATTTTAATGGCGTGTTTTACCTACCCCTCATTTTTTCTTAGCTGTTGTGGGCTTTTTCGGTTCCACTTCAGCTGAACTCTTTCTCCGTTAGGGTAGATGAGTACCAGGAGAATAGATACACACGGGTTGTTTACTAATCCTTCTAAAATGTTCGATTGTTTTCTAGATAACTTAACTTCCTCTTTCAACTTATACTTTTTAGGGAGCCCCCAGCACTTGAACGTGAGCCGTCCTGCCCAAGTCAACTTTAACAGGTTAGGTCTGCACCACCTTGACTCGATGGATGTCTGCAGAAGTATTGGGGCGATGGTGTCGGAAATCGCGTTGATTTCCTCAGCAACTTGCTGTATCTTTACAGTGCACGCCTCATCTAACCATTGGAATTTAAGGCTAACCCAGGCGCAGTATTCGCAGCCTACTGAGGTCGAGCAACAATTGTTACAAATACAGCATTTCATACACTTATCCCTTAGGCAGCCACAATGTTTCCAAATTAACTTGATGATAAAAATGGCTACAATGCAAGCTAAAATTATCGTTGCCCAGTCCGTATGATCCATCTCCTCGATCTTGAATCGTGGGAGCTTGTCAAAGGTCGGGATGGTGGGGGCTTTTCTGAGGTATTTGCCAATACGGTACGGCTTCAGGCTTAGCCGCGATATGTTGAGGCCATTTGCACAGGAAGCCTATGTACCTGTTCAATTTGTACACAAGAATTATCACCATTGCCAAAGATATACTAGACAATATTAAAGAAATCCAAGTGATCGGTGAAATTTTTCCTAAATCTTTGAAAGTGAGATGCAGTTTGTTCCACTGCGACAGATGTAAGGTATCGTTTTTCAACATTTCCTTCGCCATTTCTACTACATTCAAACCGTTATCGAGTATTTCTTGAGGCACTTGGCTGAAAGCCTTTTGTAGGTCGATCTCGTTTGGTAAATGTAATTTAATCAAATGATTATGCATAGAATTTGCCTCCAAATCTTTTGTATCTAGATGGAAAGCCATGGCTATGGGCATATTAAAACCCGCTCTAACTTCAAGAACATTATGTCTGTCGCTGCAGCCATTAGTTTTTGCTGCTATCGTTGCAAACTTAAACTGAATCTCACATCCGCATGGTAAGGATACAATAGAGAAAATCGCTAGTTTTATTGTATTGCTAGGTTCTCCCCTGCACAATACCATTCCTGTGTCTCCGTTATTTATAAGAATATGTTTGTAGTTGTCTAACGGAATATGGATTGAAGGCGTTGCCAAAGTCAAAAATGTTTTGAAATGACACAATTTCATAATCGCCTCCTTGTTATCCGCAAAAATTGATACTAAACATGACGGTTCCCTCACGCTAAATTCCATTATACTCTTTTTGCAGAAATAACTCGATTCCTCCAGACCACATACCTCCTGCATATCCTCCCCAAGTTCTACAAAGAAATTTTCATTACTACTAATGCCTAGAAGGATGTTTTCATCGTGTTGTAGCATAGTATAACCGAGAGCTTGATGGGTATGGGCGTGGATCTGAATTGGAAAAATGACTGGTTTGTAATGATTATAGCGATGAGGGGCGTAGCTATATTTGATTTGTATCGTGACTGTTAATATATGTCCTTTATAGGAAGCATCGATATTTCTTCTCCACTCGTTATAATCGCCTAAAGGTTTAGCGTTTGGAGTTTGCTGTTTTAATTTTCATGTGAGAAGGTTTACCGCATATTGTACCTGTTGTTTAGATAATACAACCATAGGCAGATAAGATGACTGTAAATCGTCAAGTGCTCTTAAGAGGGTATCTGCAGCTTGCTTATATTGCAACTGGACATCAATATTAGACAGTTGTTCTTCCATAATCAAAATACCTGCTACGTTTGCGTCTGTAAAGTTTACTCTGTCGTCGAATTCTTTTACTAGGATTTGCAAATCGTGATCTGCCTTAGAGAATTGTCTAATGGTCTGACTTCTTAGTTTATTAGCGAACTGTGCCATAACATCTGCATTTTCCGCTATATCCAAAGTTAATTCATCTCTTTCTATTTCAGATAGCTCGGTTTCCCGCATGGCCTCTATAACCCTGGACAGATCGGACGACATCGCCTGAAACTCTGGTTCTGTGGCCGTTCCTACCGCTAAGTTTAGGGCATTACCGATGAACTGAAAACCTCTTCTTTTTGGTCTGGTAATAGTCATGCTATCTAAAACGTGTATAATCCTATCGTAGGTTCTATTATTCTGGGCGCCGAGCACTGCTTGGAGCTTCTTTGAATCTTCTAAAAATCGGTTAAAGTAGTTGTACTCCGATCTAAATTCTGAAATCTTATAGATCTGTTGCGGCACGGTTATAGGTAGCGTAATTCTCACAAAATGCAGATTTGTCTGGGTATCTAACATTTCCTCAACCTTTCTGAACATAACCCCATAGTTCTGTCGTAATACTTCTGAACTAATGGCGCTGGTCGCCATAAGGCATAACCTAGAATAAATCGTAAAAAGAAAAGATTTTTGTTAACCCTAGCAGATAAACTTTTTCCCACTCTAGCATTTTAACACAATTTCATACAAATAGCCAAAATGTAATCCATGATACAATTGCAAGCCTCACAGTTCCTATCCTTGGAACAGGGTATAGGCACAAGAAAATGCTAGTTTTGAATGACTCACCATAAAAATATGGTTGAACTTCTCATTGTGCGACTGTTGTCTTTTCTCCACAGGAGACGTGCAGGTTTACTTCTGTAAAGTTCGGAGTCCAGGGTGGAAGTGTCCGACTCTAGGATAGCGTCACTTCAAGTGTGACCTATATAACTACAGCGTGGGTGACCAGGGACGCTACTTAGCCGATGAAGTGACACGCCCCCTTATACCAGTCCTAGGTGTGTAACCTAGCCAGCTCTGGCCAAGCCGCTGCAGCCCAAGTGTGAGTCTACGCACATCCCACCAAACTCTCCTGACGCCAAACATTGGAGTATGTGTTAACAATCAGTCCCTAGCAACCTGCTGCTTAATTATGCAGTCCAGGGTTTTCATGAATCGGCGACTGTATCTGAGGCTGCTTAATCTAATCCCCTTCCCCTGGGTTTTGTATCTATAAAGTATTTATCCCTGATTATTATTCTAAGCCCACCCCTGGTTAGTCACGTCGTACTTATTTTATCTCTATCCGGTAATCCTTATTTATTAATCGGGTAGCTTGCCACCGCCGTTCCCAGGCTTATCTTACGGATAGCAGAAACAAAGAAATGTCTTGGAAAAAATATAATTACCCAATCTAGATGAGCTTGAACCTGTATGCTTCCCTTAATAACTTCTCCTCGTCCAAGAATTTAGTCAGTTTGAAGTTCTTTATACTCCCCGACTTTTCCTTTAGCTCTTCTATTAATTCACTCTCCCAGTCTTCAGCTTCCCACGCTGGACAATTATTTTCTGGCTCCTGCACTGGTTGAAATCCTATCGTTACGTTGTACAAGTAGGTCTTGGTAAAGTCATTAGTAATCTGTTCTAATTCTAGCTCTTTCTTCTCCTCTTCAGAAATTTCCTGTTGGAGCCTGGTAATAGCCATTGTGATATTTTTTTTTCTTTCTCTAGGTAGTTCTTCCCTCGAGTGTCTAGCTTAGAATGGTCTATCTCCCTTAAATTACTTTCCTGACCTTTGTTAATGCAACCTTTTAGCTTTATTTTTAAGGTTCACCCCCCCGGTCGCTTTGTTTGTCGCGTCCCCTTTTAGACAAAGGTTTTAATTAGTGGGGTTGACTGATTGCGAGTTGTTAGTGGCGTTAAAGCCGGAACAAAGGTCGGCTTGGGTATTTTAGCGTGGCCTCTTATTTATGTAAGCCAAACTGCCAACCCACTGGCTCCTTCAGTAAAGCTACAATTACTAATCCTGTTGATACCAGCTGTTAAAATCTTTACAAGCCTGGTCCTGTATTAGTGGCCTTATCGACTCTTTAATTACTGACGCTGGCATTTTCCAAAGCCTCCCACTCTTTGTCTGATAAATCGATAGCTAGATTGTTTACCAGCTCCTTTAATAACTCAGCCCTTAAAGGCTTTATGTGGGCGATGTGAACTGGCTTTGGTAAATCTTTATTGTTCTTTAAGTCCCTCAGCTTTACTGTCGTTGGGCTAAACCTTTCAGTAATCAGCATAGGGCCGCAAAAAGCCATTTGTAATTTCTTACTAGTCATATTATCTAGCAATCTGTGTATTTTTACATACACAATTCTACCCGCTTCTAGCTCAACCTCCCTAGATTTTGAATCATGTCGATCCTTCATTTTCTCCTGGGATTTTTCCAAATTTCTAGAGGCGGTAATTGCTAATTCTTTCTGAACCTTTACTATTTTTGCCAGTGTATTTAACACTGTGTCGTTCGTGTCTGGGCCTGCCAGAGCGGCGTCTGGGGGGTTTTTTACTGATCTCCCTGTTGCTAAGATAAAAGGGCTATACCCCAAACTATACGAATCTGTTGTGTTTAAGGCAAAAATCACGCTTTGTAGGTAGCGATCCCAATTTTTCTGATTGGCTGAAATGAAAGTTTTTAGGTGTTCTATGATCGTGGAATTATTTTTCTCCACTAATCCCTGACAGCTGGGTCTCCAACTTGCCCCGAATACCTGTTTTATTCCCATTGACTTACAGAAATCGCCAAACTCTGTGCTTGCAAAGCATGGCCCGTTATCCGAATGGAGAACCTGTGGGACCCCTACCTGGCATATTACCTTCTCATAGAATTCGTGTTTAATCTATAGCTCTAGTTGGCCAAGCAAAAACGAATCTGGAAAAATAATCCACACATACTTGAATATAGCGGAAACCCCGTTGACGACTGTGTCATTGGTCCCATGCTGTCTATCACAAGGTGTGAAAATGGATAGGGTGCTCTGTCCCTAATTGTCAAAGGAGGGTTTATGGGATGTTTCATCTTCTTAGCTTGTAGACAAATATCACAAGAGCCCACAAAGTCCACTATATCTCTTGACATTCTTTTCCAAAAATACCTTGGTTGTATCAACTTTAATAATTTAGTTGATCCCACGTGTCCGCCCAGCGGCCTGCTATGTAATAATTTCAGTAATGTTTTCACATAGCTTCCTGGGACGACAGTCTGAACTAATTGTGGGTCTCCTTTAACTCTTGTTGGGACCCTATATAGAACATCCCCCTCAATAAAGAATTTATCATTTGTTAGGAGGATTTCTCTAGATCTTTTATCGTCCTTTGGTAGTTTATTATGGCAAATAAAATCGCTCATTTCCAAGCAGAACTCATCCTCTGCTTGGAGTTTGATAATCTCCTCGTTATTTAAGGGATTCTCGACTGTATTACCTTCACCATAAAATTCTTTATCTCTCGATTTTGGAATCTTTGCTGATTTATCTAGTATTTCTGCTTTACTTGCAGCTCGATTTGTGCTGGCTCGCAAGATGCTGAAATTATGTCTACGTCAGCCTCGTGGAGGATCGTTTTTTCTGTTGGTGAACCTGCCTTCAGAATCGAGTGATGTTTGTACTTCAAAATCGGAAAGTTCTCGAGGGCATCTGACTCCTCAAAAGGTTTGACTGCATCAATAGGGTGAAAAGAAACGCCTTTTTCCGAACTCTCTATGTGTTCTGGAATAATCTTAGGTTGTTTATAATCTCTTCTACTAAGACAATCGGCCACTGAATTCAATTTCCCTTTCACGTGTTCGATGTCGTAATCAAATTGATTGAAATATTCTAAATACCTGGCCATCCTACCCTGTAAATTTTGCTTCGATTTTAAAGCCAGTAGGGCTGCGTGGTCCGTCAGGATTTTGAACTTCGTTCCATGTACGTAGTGACCAAACTTCTCTAACCCAAATTTCGTGGATAATAGTTCCCGGTCAGTCGTAGAGTATTTCTGTTCGGCTGAATTTAGTGATCTGCCTGCAAAGGCTATTGGTCTCAACACATTGCCCTTATGTAACTGGGCGATTACTGCCCCGATCGCAAAATCGCTTGCATCTGAACTGATGACCATCTCTTTAGAGTAATCTTGATACCGTAAAGTTACTTTCTTACAGATTAAATCTTTTATTCTTTGGAACGAACCTTCACACTCCTTGGTCCACACAAATTTGTTTTTCGCTTTTGTTAAAGCGTACAACGGTCTCATAATGTCACTAAAATTTGGGATAAATGATCTATAATAATTAGCCAATCCATTGAAAGCCCTCACATCCTTTAACTTTTTCGGTCTTGGGTGTGTCCGTATAGGCTCTACCTTTTCTGGATCTGGCGATATCCCTTCTTCATTAACCATAAAACCCAAGAATGGGACCTGTGTTACCCCAAATACACATTTTTCCTCCTTGAATTTTATGTTTGCTTTCCTGAAAATTTTAAACAATCTTTCCAGGTCCCTGACGTGATCTTCCCAACTGCTGTTTGCAATGAGAATATCGTCGATGTAAAATACTGCCGATTTCAAGTCCGATAGCAGAGTATCTACCACCCCGTGAAACGCTCTTGGACAAGTTTTCAAGCCCATGGGCATCACTTTGTATACATAATTACCGTAAGGTGTTGAAAAACCGGTGAGTTTCTCGTCCCCTTTTCTAATGGGAATTTGGTGGAAGCCAGAATGGCAGTCCATCTTTGAGAAATATTTACCTTTTAGCTCTCCCACTTTTTCTAGGGTTTCCTCTGCTGAGGGAAATAGTTTACTTTGGTCGCGGATTTGATTATTCAGGAACCTAAAGTCCACGACAAGACGATAAGCTCTATTCCCTCTAGTTGACCCTGGTTTAGCCACCAAAAAAGCTGGAGATGTAAATTCCAAGATCTCGTCGGTTTTTTCAATAACCCCCTGCTTTACCTGAGTGTCCAAAGCTTTCTTCATTTCTTGCCTAATCACTGGGTTTACCCTATAAGACTTGAATTGTTTCGACTGGTAATTTTCTTTTAAATCCATTGGGTGTTCATAAATCGTTGTCCTCCTCAGGGCTTTATCTTTACCTACAAACAGATCCCCGTATTCTTGTAGTAATTTATTCACATCTTCTTTCTGATTTTCGTTCAAGTTCTCTCCCAATTGGTACGAGATTTGCTTCGAATTACCATCTGATTCAGTTACTTTAGATTCCTCTATAGAGTTTACCTCCACAAAATCTTTCTCGTCACAGATAGAATATAATCCTACAATAGACCCTTGGGGTATAACCAATCTGTCGGTCGAACCATTAAATATACACATTGCTATTCTGTTTGAGTGACCCTTTGGTTTGGTTAGAACTCTTTTTACCAAGTATTTTACTGGCCTTTTTCTGAACATATTTTCTGTTATCCCAATCGTTTCTGATAGATTCATATGTGCGACTACCTGATTAGTACAAATCAGTTCTGTCGAGGGCTCCAATACGTATTTCTTGGTCGCCCTAATAATATGCCTCCTCTTGTAAATATCAAAATCGATGTTCGCTCTGTATTTCTTGAGGAAATCTGTACCCAAAATCACTGATCTCTTTAATTTAGGTACCACTATGAAGGTGTTAATAAATGTATTCCCTTCTGAGACAAAAGAAATAATAACCTTTTTTCTAGCGGTCTGTGCAGAGCCGTCCGCCACATAAACTCTAACGTGACAATTTTTAATCTTCATAGCTTTTAATTTTGCTCTTAAAGCCCTGAAAAAACTGCCTGAAATAAAGGAATAGTTAGCTCCCGTATCTATCAACACTGGTAATTTAAATGTTTCCATTTCAATATTAATACAACCCTTGCTGACATTTAGAATTATGGGACTTTCCTTACCTTTCTTCAGCGTTAGCTGGCCGTCTAGCTCTGTTTCACATTGTTCATAATTCACATCCGTGGACATTTCCTTATTGTTCTCTAGGCTATTTGTCTGACAGTGATTGCTCCCATCGCTGTCAGGCTCTAGTTTTCCTTCTTCCCATTTGGATGTGGAGTTGGGGGTCTGTTCTTGTCCTCCTGTGATTTTCGCCTTTTATCTTTGCTTGAAGATCTTGACGAGCTACCTGTGGTAGTAGAAGCACTGTCGAACTTTCTCTCTTTACTTCTGCCTCTCTCCTTGCTGCTCGATCTAGAAGCTTGTTGTGCGAAATACGGGTAGGGCTGGAACTGTTGGAATGGTGGGGGATATTGTGGCTGGAATTGCTGTTGATACGGATAATAGGGTTGCGGGTACGGCTGATAAGGGTAAGGGTTATATTGCTGGAAATAGGGCTGATATCCCTGACGTCTCTCCATGCTCTTGTTCCTTCTCTCCTTGCTTTTATCTCGAGCCTCCTGATATCCTTGTCTTCCTCTTGAAGAATCCCTTGTTTTAGATGATTCTCTGCTAGTATTAGACCCTTTTGATGGATCCCTACTCTGGTGTGGTGTATAATTGGCGTTTGGGTTATTATAATTCATGTAATTAACCTCCGCGATCTCCACCTTTTTCTCTCCATTCTGAGTTGCCAGCCAAACCTCTGCTTTTCTGGCTAACTGTGAGGCTTGTTCCAAGGTTGTCGGCACATCTGCTAACACTAGCTTGCTGAGGCTTTCTTTTAGTCCATTAACATATAAATCAACCTTTGCTATCTCCGGCAATGGAGACCTTATTAGAAGCACCTTTTTCTCCTTGTTGTAGGACCTCACTCTCTCGTCTTTTCCTTGTTTTCTATTACTATAATCTTTCAGTCGTTCGTCATAGCTTAGTGACTCGAATTTTGTCTCAAATGCTCTTCTGAAAGTGTAGAAATCTGCTCTTGGCATAATTACCTTAAACTGATCGAAATATGCCTTTGCCTCCCCTTCCAGGTATTTTGCAAGACCTGACATTTTCAATTCGTCGTCGGCTTTTAAACTATTGGTAAATTCGTCATATTCTGTCATGAAATTTTGGGCAGACATTAGAGCAGTTGGGTACGAGAATTCTTTTGGAGGTTGTACTAACATTTTTCTTGTTCCTCCATCTCCTAGCACAGGTTTGATTTCATCCAGTTTATCGACAACCCCCGATAATGTTGAGGTTAACCGCTCTATTTTCTCATCTTGATGGGCATTACTTCTCCCAGCTATGTCTTCGTGAGTTGGAAGCCCCTCTTTGTGAAGATCCGTGTTTTTTGTAATCATTCTATCCTGGGTCACCATCATTTGTTGAATTAATGCGGCTAAATCTCCGAGAACTCTATCCCTTTTCTCTTCTCTATCATTATTATATTCCTTTTGTGGACCTCTGGCCATATAGTCCATGGCTTCTTTCATCCAAGGTTGGAATTCTTGCTGATAAGTCTCTGAGTCGGTGGTTTTTTCCTTATTTTGTCTAGCTGCGGCCGCCATTTTTTCCTGTTTAATTCTGCGGCCCTCTTCCTCTACTCTTCTTTGTCTCTTTTGTTCCTTGAGGATTTCAGCAACGTGTTCCTTTCTTTCTTGTTCCTTTTTCCACCTTAATTCTTCTTGACGTTGCCACTTTTCGTGAGCCTGCTGAGCTTTTTCCTCGTCTATCCTTACTTTTTCCTCGCGTTGCCACTTTTCGTGGGCCTGCTGGGCTCGTTCTCTCTCTAGTCTAGCTGATTCGATTTTTCTCTTGTTTTCTAGGGCTAAAGCTTTTCTTCTTTCTTCCTCTGCGATTTGAGCTTCGTGTCTTCGCTTCTCCTCAGCCCTAATTTCCCAAGCTTTCTGTTTGTCCCTTTGTAAGGCCTCAGCGTACTCTTTCTTCTTTTTCGCGTCCTCTGCTCTGATCGTTTCCCACCTTGCCTTTTCTTTCGCTTGTAGGGCTTCGTGCTCTTGTTTTTTTTTTTTAAAGAAATTTTATTGAGCTGGTTTTAATGACAGATACATTAATAATCTCACAGACTCAAGTGAAAAGCAATATCAATGACAAAGAAGGTAGCTAGAGTAATTCAGAATTTTCGATTGATTTTTTAAATTTAAACATTTTTCGACTATTATCACAGTTATTAATAAACAATACCTGGGCCTTTTTCATGACCATCAGATTAAATATATACAAGCTTACATTTTTTTTGCATTATATTTTTATGGACACCTCTCATCAGGGCAAGAATTAGTTGAGTTCAACATCTAGTATGACTAATAAAAACGACAAAGTTTCATAGATTTCTGATCATCCTTAGACGATGTTACGATAAATCAATTTTCACTCATATTGACTTTCGCTTCACGAACAATTGTGCCATTATTACATCCAATAATCATTCTTCTTAAGGTGTAGCTTAAGAGATGACCATTTCCCATTCCTAAGGTGACAGTTCAATTTGTTCCAGAGTAGCGGACCTAGATAGCACGGGCTTTTCTTATATTTTTCATTAGTTGGTTTGTCTATATGAAATACATGGCCATCATGCTGCCTGGTTTCTCTTGTACAAATTTTTGTATCAACCACCTTATTCTTTCTGCTATACATTATCCTCAATAACGAGATTTTGCTTCTTTTTTCTAACTTTTCGATTTTACACACTCCACTAAGCTCTTCTGTGTTTCTTATGTCGTATGGAAAAATGAATCTTATAGCCCGATTTAGTATTCTTTGCAGTTTCGTTCTGACCTTCCCATGGGATAATCCCAATAAGAATAGTCCATACTGAAGCAAAGATAATACATGGGTTTTTACGATTAACTTGGCCATATTTGTTGTAAGATACTTCCTTATACGAGATAGTTGTGTTAGTTTATAAATCGCAGAGTTTTTAACTCTGTTTTTAACTCTTGTTGCCTCGTTTCCTCCTCTTTTTGCATATCAGTCAAGGCTTGGAAATTGTATAGTCTGAATCTCTCAGTGGTTTCTGCTAGCGTAGAAATGGTAGAGGAACTACTACCTGTGTCTTCCACAGCCGACCTATAGTTGATAAAACTATCGTCCTGAGAATAGTTTGGAATTACTGTCGGTTTTATTCCTCCTGTGCTTGTAATTCCTTCTTTTGATCCGCCACCTTTTTAGTAAAAACAGGTGATTCTGCTATTGGTAAATCTTTAGGCTTCCTTTCCGCGGTTTTCTGTTGAGGCTTGCCTTTTTCCTGCGTTGAGGGCTTGGATGCCTTTACCAATTCGCGTTCTTTGCTTTTAAAAATGCTTTTTTCCCTATGTCCTAAGACTTTTCTGTAATCTGTAGTCCCCTTATAAGCTGGATCGGAAATTCTTCCGCTCCTTTTAGGTATCATTTGGACCGTTTAGTTCTCCACCAGTATGTTATATTATTGAATATAATGTAAAGGAAAAGCAAGTGAACACGGCGGCTTGTTGATGTTAACTGATTTATTTAGTGCGTGAACGTGGGCGCGTCCCACGCGACCTAGCGCGCATGCGCTGGTTAGCATATCTCCAATAGTAGGGGGGATACTACCCAAGATAATAAGAAGGGGGAGTATACTACCCATATAGGTTTTAATTATACAAGCGTACCTATATATAGCACAGCGACCAAGGTAACTACTATGATAACACTGATGTTGATAATGATATGAATGAAATGTTTGACACGTTTGATACCATGCACTGTAGCGTCAATGTTTACACTGCAGGAGATGATGATTTTGATGATGATTTCTATGTATCTTTCAAGGTTGCAAATGATATGATTGATGTAGAACTAGATACAGGTGCAAAATGCAACATTCTTAGCCTAAAATCTTTGCAGCAGCTGAAGACCAACTACGTATTGAAGCCTAGTAGAATGTTCATAACAGGTATTCACGGTCAAAGCAACAGAGCCACAGGTATTGTTACTCTACCATGTACTTACAAAGATATGACAAGGAACGTAGATTTCCAGGTTCTAGATGGTAAGAAGGATATAAATCTATTGGGTAGAGCAGATTGTGTCAAATTTGGTCTTGTGACTCGCGCAAACAAAGTAATGGTTAATGATGCATGTGAAAACATTGTAAACAAGTATGCAGACGTATTTGGCGATCAAATTGGGTGTCTCCCTGGGGAATATGATATCAAAATAGACGAAAGTTTCCCCCCAGTCATTCATGCACCGCGGTCTGTACCTTCTGCTCTGAGAGAAAGGGTGAAGGATGAACTCCACAGGTTGGAGAAAGCGAACATCATAAAGAAGGTGACAGAACCAACGCCATGGGTTAGCAGCATGGCAGTGGTTAGCAAGAAGGATAAGGATAAAGTGAGGATATGCATCGATCCGACAGACTTGAACAAGGCAATCCTCAGAGAACACTTCCCCATGAGCAATATAGATGATATTGTCACCAGATTGAACGGCAGCAAATACTTCACCACCCTAGACGCGAATATGGGCTACTTCCAGATCAAGTTATCCGAGAGGAGCTCACATCTAACCACGTTCAATACGCCCTTTGGTAGATACTGAAACCTATGGATGCCCATGGGAGCAAAATGCTCAGCGGACAAGTTCCAATCAGCACTAGTCGGAGCCTTTGAAGGCATCCCGGGAGTGGAAATATATCAAGACGATATCCTCATCCATGGAAGAACAATCGCAGAGCACAACGATAGGCTACATAAAGTTCTCCATAAATGCAGAGAAATCAACCTGAAGTTAAACAAGAAGAAATGCCATGTTGGACAATCCGAAGTCAACTATATCGGTCACAAGTTGACAGGAGAAGGACTCAAGCCAACTGAAGAGAGAGTTAAGGCTATCACAATCATGAAACCCCCAGATGATGTCAAAGAACTTGAAACAGTTCTTGGGATGGTAGCATACGTTGCTAAGTTCATTCCCCGACTGAGTGAACTAACTGCCCCCCTACGAGAACTCAAACTGAAGGAAGAATGGTGCTGGAAGCCTGAGCACCAAGCAGCATTTGATCGAATAAAAGCTGACCTATCATCCAACCGAGTCCTGAAGTACTATGACATAAAGAAGCCGCTACTACTAACGGTAGATGCAAGTTGTAAAGGACTTGGAGCAGCAGCCATACAAGATGGTGCAGTAGTCGCTTATGCATTGAGAGCCTTGACGCCGACCGAGCAGCTCTACCCACAAATAGAGAAAGAAATGTTGGCAGTGGTGTACGGCTGCACTAAATTTCACAAACTCGCATACGGGAAAGATGACGTCACAGTTGAATCGGACCATAAGCCATTAGAGTCGCTGATGAAGAAACCAATGAACGCAGCACCAATGAGGATTCAGCGGAGGAGACTCAAGCTAGAGCCCTACACGTTCAATCTCATACATGTCAGCGGCAAGTCAATTGGTCTCGCCGACTGCCTCAGCAGACTTCCCATAGCCAGCGATCCCGGCGACATCACAATGGATGAAGATCTGATGGTATGCAAAATAGACACTTTGGCACACAAATGGCATGGTCAGATCGAAGAAGCTACAAGAACTGATGACGAGATGATGGTACTGAAGAAGGTAATCATCAATGGATGGCCGATGGACAAACAAGATCTTCCGAGTGCAGCAGTCCCATACTGGAGCCTGCGAGATCAGCTCAGCACATACAACGGCATCCTATTCAAGGGAGAAAGAATCATCGTTCCCCAAAGCCTGAGAAGCAAAATGCTGAGAATATTACACCAATCTCACACAGGCATTGTGAAGACAAAGCAAAGAGCGAGAGACATGATTTATTGGCCCGGTCTCAACGCCCAAATCGAAGAAATGGCCAATAAATGCACCACCTGTCTGGAAAACCGTAGCAAGCAACAGAAAGAACCGATGACAATGTTATATTATGGCGATTCCACCGCTACCTTGGAACAAAGTGGGCACAGATCTTTTTGAACTTGACGGAGCACACTACATAGTCATGGTAGACTATTACTCAAACTTCTTAGAAGTCTCACCTCTCCACCAAGACACAAAAGCCACCACAGTCATCAAGCGCCTTAAAACCAACATCGCAAGGTACTGCATTATGGAGACTCTGGTCAGCGACAACGGACCACAATTCTCAAGCTCCGAATTCAAGAAGTTTACCACTGAGTATGGCATCAACCACATCACCTCCTCGCCAACCTACCCACAATCTAACGGTCTGGCTGAAGAAGTGGTGAGGCAGATCAAGCAGCTGATGAAGAAATGCAAGAAATCTGGAGATGATTTCTTCTTGGCACTCCTTAACCTAAGGAATACTCCCCGAGATGATGTGATGGGCTCGCCAATGCAGAGACTGCAAGGTAGATGTGCCCAGACAAGCCTTCCCATTACAGACAGCAAACTTAAACCAGCGGTCCCAGAACCAACGAAGGTCCACAATAAGATGATCGAATATCAGCGAAGGCAAAAGCTATACTAAGACCGAGATGCGCAACCACTGAAGCCAATCAATGAAAATCAAGGCACAAGAGTATGGACGCCAGAAGGCTGGAAACCGGCTGAATACATCAGGCCTGACGACTCCCCAAACTCTCACATAATAAAGGCAGGAGAGCAGGGACGAGTGTACAGACGGAACAGGAGGGACCTCATGACAACTAAAGAGCAGCCTCACACTGTCAGGACACCTGAGCCACGCTTGCCACCAATCGTCATGAATCCAATCAGACCACCAGCCCAACAGGGACAAAGGCCAACTCCCAACATACAACCTCAAGTCCGCCCGACTCAGGAGGTACGCCCCGGTCCAATGCCAGTTCAAATCCCACCTGCGCAACCTCTTCCAACTCAACCTGTCCAACCAACTGGCAGGCCTAGCAGACAGAGGAAAGACCCGGTCTGGATGAAAGACTACGTTACAAATTAAACTAAACTAAACATACGCCACGTGTCTGCATACTTGACCAAACTTTATACTATCATGTTATTTCTCAATACTACACCGTTTGATCTGAATCTCATGTGTTTTACTGTTTTGGTGCTAAAAGACTTATTGCTAGCAGTTCGCATAAATGTCTAGTCCTATACACTAAGTCAACTGAATCTCATGTAAAAGGTAAAATCCATGTTCACATGTATTTCAACTGCCCATGATCTGTATTTGAGTTCAACACAGTTTGACCAGCAAATTATTCAGGTGCTATATTGAAAATACTCATCCTGACATCCATCTAAAATTTGTTAAAAAAGAGGATGTAATATTTATGTATACTACGTCACTACCGGCGCGCATGCGCAATAAAGTGAGAGTCAACACGCGGATCCTAGAGTTGTGTCCCGTTTATTTCAGTTCCAATATAATATGGTACTTTAAATTCTGTCATTTAACTACAAATAACTCAGTCGATTGCATTCTGACGAACACTGAATCGTGCCACCCCGTGTTGTTTCATTCATTGCCTGTGAGGGAGAGCGATAGAGAAGTCGAGGGGCGGAAGGTAGTCGGCTTTGAAAGATAGCAACAAAGAGGGCACAGGTTCTAGTTTTTGTTCTTCTAAGTAAATTTGTCTTGTTTAATACTAAACTATACTATACAATATTTCTTCCTCATCCTTTGTGTTACACTACGTATCTGATCCAGTTGGAAAGTTCATTAATCGATTTTATACTTCAAGCCCATCTACTTGAAATAATTAGTCAAATGCTTAATTTTATCCACCCCAAAATAGTTGACAGTAAAAATGACATTTTATTCAAGTTTCAAGCAAAAATGTATGTTTTTTAACCGGAAGTGACATCAGGAGACTAGGCGCCAATTGCAATTGTTTGACATGAAATAATAGCAAGATTACCATAGTGCATAGCTCAGACAGAGTGTGGGTCAATAAAGAATACAAACAGGACAAACGACTCTTTCATCATTTCTACAATATTCCCTACATCAATATCTCACACTCCTCCTTCTCCTCTTCCTTCTCCTCCTCTTTCTCCTTCTCCTTTTCCTCCTTTTCCTCTTCCTTCTCCTCCTCCTTCTCCTCTTCCTTTTCCTCCTCCTCCTTCTCCTCCTCCTCCTTCTCCTTCTTCTCCTTCTTCTCATCCTTCTTTTACTCCTTCTTCTTCTCCTTTTCCTCCTCCTCCTTCTTCTCATCCTCCTCCTTCTTCTCATCCTCCTTCTTCTCATCCTCCTTCTTCTCATCCTCCTCCTCCTCCTTCTCCTCTTCCTTCTCCTCCACCTCCTTCTCCTCCTCCTCCTTCTCCTTCTTCTCCTTCTTCTCATCCTTCTTTTACTCCTTCTTCTCCTTTTCCTCCTCCTCCTTCTTCTCCTTCTCCTCCTCCTCCTCCTCCTCCTCCTCCTTCTCCTCCGCCTCCACCTTCTCCTCCTTCTCCTCCTCCCCCCACCCCTCCACTCTTTCTCACATGATTTAACATGGCCAAATAAAGGATTAATGGACTGAATGCTGCCTCAACTTTTTGTCTGCAAAAGTAGTGTTCTATGAAAGCATATTCTTGTTAATTTACTGTGTGTATTGATTAATTAATTTATGAATTTAGTCTCTGTATTTTGAATTAGTTTTGGTGTCTACATTTGACTTTGGTCACTCTCCTTATACTTTTGTCGTCTTTCAGTTCTGTGTATTATATTCATCATTCTGTCTCCATTTTTTATTTCTGTCTCAGCATCTTTTAATTTTGTCATTGTACCTTTTAATTCAGTTTTAGATTCATCATCAATTCCCTCCATGTATCAATTGATTCTGCTGCTGCATTTATTTATTCTGTTTCAGTTTCAAAATAATTAAGTCCATGTTTTTATTAATTCTGTCTCTGTGTCATAGAAAAATATTCAAAGATGTAGCTAAAACTTGGCACCTCATATATTTGCAGGGTTGGAAAGTTATCTTGGCAGTTGGCACATGAACATACCCATGGAGACAGTACAGGCAGCAAATGCTACAAGTGTGACTAGTGCACCTACTGTACTCATGGAGACAGGACAGGCAGCAAATGCTACAAGTGTGACTTGTGCACCTACTGTACTCATGGAGACAGGACAGGCAGCAAATGCTACAAGTGTGACTTGTGCACCTACTGTACTCATGGAGACAGGGCGGGCAGCAAATGCTACAAGTGTGACTTGTGCACCTACTGTACTCATGGAGACAAGACGGGAACTACACAATTGTAGTGTGTGTGTTGAAGGGTTTACAGAGAGCAGTAGTTTAGAGATACATTTGCTCATACACCATGCTGATAGGAAACATAAAAGTACCGAGTGTGACTATAGGTCAATATTGGCTGGAGACCTGAGGATACACATGAGCATACATACTGGAGAAAAGCCCTATAAATGTACTGAGTGTGTCTATAGGGCAGCACGGGCTGGACACCTGAAGAAACACATGATGACACATACTGGAGAGAAGCCTCATATGTGTGAGGTGTGTGGATATAGGACAGCATATGCTGGAGCTCTGAGGGTACACATGATGACACACACCGGTGAAAAACTTCATAAATGTACTGAGTGTGACTATAAGGCAGCACGGGCTGGAGCCCTGAAGAGGCATATGAGAACACATACAGGAGAAAGGCCTCATAAATGTACTGAGTGTGACTATAAGGCAGCACAGACTGGACATCTGAGGGATCACATGAGAACACATTATATAACTGGAGAGAAACCCTATAAATGTACTGTGTGTGACTATAAGGCAGCACAGTCTGGACACCTGAGGAATCACATGAGAAGACATACTGGAGAAAAGTCTCATAAATGTACTGAGTGTGACTATAGGGCATTGCGTGCTGGGGAGCTGAAGGTTCACATGAGAAGACATACTGGGGAAAAGCCTTATACATGTACTATGTGTGACTATAGGGCAGCACAGACTGGACACCTGAGGGCACACATGAGAAGACATACTGGAGAAAATCCTTATACATGTACTGAGTGTGACTATAGGGCAGCACTGGCTGGAAACCTGAGGAGACACATGAGGACACATACTGGAGAAAAGCCCTATAACTGTACAGTGTGTGACTATAGGACAATACAGGCTGTAGCCCTAAGGATACACATGAGAAAACATACTGGAGAAAAGCCCTATAAATGTACTGTGTGTGAATATAGGGCAGCACATGCTGGAAACCTGAGGCTACACATGAGAAAACATACTGGAGAAAAGCCCTATAAATGTACTGTGTGTGACTATAGGACAGCACATGCTGGAAACCTGAGGGCACACATGAGGACACATACTGGAGAATAGCTGTATAATTGAACTGAGTGTGACTATAGGACAGCACAGGTTGGGGACAAATTCCTACGTCTGCCAAATTGATTAGTCCAGAACTGTGCTGGTTACAATAATATTTAACGGTGCTTTCACAGACTATATGCTATAAAAAACATTTATATTTAATAAAGCTTATTATTCACAGGGCTCAGTATTAAATGGATTGATTTGAATATAAAATTGGGACTGGTATACATTCTGTCCAACCCACAGATACAGTATACAGTGGGCTACTTTATGTACATACAATAAGGAGGCATTCATTAAAATGGCGATGATATGCTACAGTGTGTGATGTTATTTAAAGACTCGCTACAAGAACCTGATGAAGCTCAGCCTACATAGAGCAATAAAAGTCAACATTTACAAAACAAATTCTTACTTTTTCTCAAGGTTTTCACCTTAGTGTTAAACCAAGTTAAACCAATTTAATTATTTTTTAAAGCATTTTTACCAGGATTAGATTTACAATACCTTAGACTACCAAATTATTAAAAAAGTGATAGAGGACCTGAAAAGTGTGGAATTGCTTTAACATATCTAAAATAACCGCCTATAATAGTTGCCAGCTCTCTCACCAGTCTCTCCCCTGCCCCTTGACTTGTTTATATGAGTGATCAACCTTTTGATATTAGGATACCTCTACCCATTAATTACACAATAATATGATATTAGGATACCTCTACCCATTAATTACGCAATAATATGATATTAGGATACCTCTACCCATTAATTACACAATAATATGATATTAGGATACCTCTACCCATTAATTACACAATAATATCAAAGGGAAGTGAAATACTAAGCTAGCAGAAACAATCAAACAGTGTATTGTCACCTCTTTTCTATGACGACACTCTTGATATAATCATTGCAAAATCACAGAAGAATTAATGTATGGTCAAAAGTAAAAGAAATGGATCACATTTAAATTTTGTCATTTTGCGTTTTTTAAAATTCAATCGTTTATAGAGCAAGAACTGTTCATTCAGTCCCGCAGCAACTGTGGTGACCTCAATAATATGAGGGGTCAAGGCCGGCAGTTTTCCAGTGCCTTGATAACTCCACTATAGGTGTTAAACTTCAGCCATATGTCGCTTCCGAGATTGGGTGCTCGCGTGTAAAAGAGGTAGAAAAAACTATTTCCGTTGCGGTGTTTATGGCAACATGGCGAAAAGTTGGATTTACAAAGTTTCTAATTTACAGGCTTTGATTATGCTAGACAAGCTAAGGTAACTATGGTTAATATCCGTTTAAATGTTGATCACCATAAAAGCATTAATAAAGGGAGGCGAGTGGTGCATAAGCCGGTGGAAGTGTGTTTATCATCGACGCAAGCAGTGATCATGCTATTTCTACCTCCTTTTGCCTGCTAGGGAGAGTTCACACCCAATGGCGGAAGCAATGTATTCTTTTTGCTTTGTGCTCGACAAATTAGCAGTAGCCCATACGTTTCCTTTGTGCCGGCTCGTTGTTACCACACTGCACCACACTGAAGTTCTCATAGTTACCACATTGCACTTTTAACCATTGCACCTTAAACCAACAAATTCCCTTTACGGACTTAGGACAACCAATTTACGGACTTAGGACAACCAATTTACGGACTTAGGAAAACCAATTTACGGACTTAGGACAACCAATTTAGGGTTAGGTTTAGGGTTAGTTTTAGTATTGATTTCTGTTAAACATTCACTCAGCCAACGCCACTCAACCCGGCCGTAGACTGGGTGACATCAGCTTTCGGGGAAATCCCCTAACAGTGTACTCTGTGCGGGATCTGTTGAGTTGAAACTTCAAAGTGGGATACATTTTCTGGGTCAGGCCTAATGTTGCCACACTCAACAGATCCCGTACAGAGTGCGACTACCAGCAATCTCATCACTCAAACTCGTTCTGCCGGCCGCGATATGGGACCGACATCCCATCACGAATGAAACGTATACCCGGCTCCAAATTAGGCAAGATTATTGGACCATACGTTAAGATTATTCATGCAAAATTCCAGCTTAAATAATCCGCTAAATTTCACAATAAGGCAACTTTTATAAGAGTGTATCACCAAAGAGTAGTAGTTCTCCCTGCCAATGGACATGGCTCTAATGAGTTGCACATGTGCACAGAGTTAGAGAGTAAGATGGCTTGACATAAATTATGCATACATTCATTATTCATTATTCATTATGCATCATATTACTCTTACCCCTGATGATACATGATAGAGATAGAGGTTAACTCTGCACCTACTGATGGCCGAATATGTGAAGTGGCCTATTCCTTTCATTTTAGCTACATGACTTTATTAGTTTATTTTTTTCTTCAATATGATATATATATGTTGTTTTAAAAGAAAAATAAAAAAATGTCCACTCTATTTAATCAGCTTCCAAATCATCCTACCAAACTATGTTGTTGATAAATGTGTGCATCATAATCACATAATATTTTCTGATTGTTCAAAGGTATTTTTCTATGTTTATTGTAGAGTGCAAGTATTCACTCTATTCAAACTTATTCTCACTTTATTTATGGTTAGTCAGTAAGACCTGCACTACAGATGGCTCTATCCAATTCCCATGAGATTATTGTAAATGTATATGAAATAATAAAACTCTTTATATATTAAATGGTTATTTCTGAGTAATGACGTGAGGAAAACCACTAAACCAGGTTTACATGTCATGTAATATATGTACCAACATAATATGCCTGAATAAAACAGCAAATACTGAGGTTTAAGTGTCATTATGGTGTTATTATTCATAATGATATTTCTAGTAATGTCCTTTAACCTATATATCACACACCTAGTTTCTACTTCTTCAATCAACCATCTCTCCTCCTCTCAAAGACATTGACTCACTGACAGATCTTCATATTTCTGATGCAGTTCGGTCCAAGCAGTGTACTGGTGCTGCGACCTGGTGAGGAAGACTGGAGGTAGAAACAGTAGTTCCTCACCTTACCTCCAGGTAGCAGCTGTGTAGCAGCACCCACAAGTCCACTAAGTCACTCTGTGTCTGTCTTTATAGTTCATAGGGAAAATATTGAACAAACAGCAATTATTGTACACAGAAGTTCATCCCACAACCAAAATCAAGGGTGAGGAAGGATCAAAGGTAAGTCTGATGTCTTTATTTCTCCTCTGTTTGTATGAAAACACTCGGCTCCCTATTATCGCCCAGTCTCGGCTATCACCATGTAGACATACTATTACTACACTGTCTTATGTTTTGATTCATGTCATTGGGCGAAACCTATGACATGACATTCCCTAAAATGGTGTCATATAATAAGATACCATAATGTTGAGGCCAACAAACATAGGCTGCTGGTCAGTTATTATTTTAGCCTTATTATAGAATGTGTACAGATAATCCCCTTCAGTTGGAAATAAGTCATCGTGGGTACTTCCCAAAGTAATGGTATCAGCCCGATTGTTTCACACTTTGTACTCCAAATCATGCCCATTTCAAATTATATACTTCGTTTAAGGGAGTTTCCAAACTAGATTTTTTGTTATTTCAGTTTTGACTGGATATCACTTGACGGAATTAATTCAATATGGACGTCTATAGGGAAAAGGGCGTTTTTAAAACGTTTTATCCATTTTAAACCATAAATTGGAATGACAGTTGGCTCATTTTCTTGTATATCTTAGTTCAAATGATATCTTGATTTAAAAGTTCAAAGCTCGCTCACTCTTACCATTGGCGTGCGGGTACCTGGGGCTACTTGTCTTGTGCTGAAAACCACATTCATTCGCAAATCTGACAAATTCATGTGAGTTGTATGTTGGACCATTATCTGTAACTAGAACCTTAGGTATACCAAAACGAGTGAATATACCCTTCAACCCTGTGATCACAGCCTCTGATGCTGTGCTAGACATTGATATAATTTCAGGGTAATTTGAGTGATAGTCTACCACAACCATATACGATGTACCTTTCCAATAGAATAGGTCGCTGCCAACCATGTCCCATGGACCAACATTTGTTTTCTCCTCATCAATATAATACGGCTCCTTAACCTGACTTGGTCGGTAAGTGACACAAGCCTCACAATTCTGCGTTAGAATCCGCAATAAATAAGTATTTGCCTGCCAACCATTCTACCAACAAATCATACCTGGAGCTTTATCATCATACGTTGCCGCCTGGGGGGGGAGATCATTTAGTGGCTTATTAGCCAGTGCCAACAGTGGTTTGTGGTCAGTTTCCAAAATAATTTTTCTGCCATATACGTAATGATGAAACCTAATACATGCAAATATCAGTGATAAACACTCCTTCTCTATTTGAGCATACCTAGTTTCAGGACCTGTTGTACTACGTGAAGCATACGCTATGGACTGCCAGTCCTCCCCTTTCTTTTGCAAGAGAACGGCCCCTAACCCGTTTTTACTGGCGTCACTTGAGATTTTGGTTTGACATAAATGATAAAAAAATGCCAGTACTGGTTTGGTGGCCAATATTACCTTTAGTTCTCTCCACTCTGCTTCATGTTCATGTCCCCATTCAACACATTTTTGCTGGATAATAATTTTCGCATGTTTTCACACTTGCCTGATAGATTTGGTATAAAACGTCCGACATAGTTTATCATTCCCAACACACGTTGCACCTCCTCTTTGTTGGTAGGTGTTTGAAAGTCAATTATTGCCTTGACCTTGTCATCTGAGGGTTGTCCCCCATCCCGATTGAGTGTCTCTCCTAAGAATTCTATTGCTGTCCTCTTTAGCTCGCATTTCTTCCAGTTCATCTGAAGATGATTTTCTTTGATCTTTTCTGTGACTCTACTTTGTCTCTTGTCATGCTCTTCTTCTGTTTTCCCTCTTCTTCTGTTATACTCGACAACCTTCCCTTCACTAAATATTCCCTCCATGGCACTATGGAATATTTCCGGCGCACTTGCCAGGCCGTAGGGCATCCTATTGAACCTGTAGCGGCCAAAGGTAGTGTTGAACATTGTTAGATCCTTGGAAGCATCTGACAGCGGCATCTGCCAGAATGCGGATGACAGATCTAATTTGGAAAAACAAACACAACCATTCATTTGTGAAAAGATTTCTTCCTTGGTTGGTAACTGGTGATGTTAATATAATGTACTGGGCGAGCAGGCCTAATTACAGCGAGCAGGCCTAATTACAGGCTCTGCCTCCTTGATTTTAATGTTATATTCATAGGGTAAACACAACTGTTTTTTACTCACTTCTGGTTGTTTAACTTGTTCTGATCCTCCCATGATTCACACACGTTTCACAAACCCCAGCCGTTCACTGTCATCACCTCCCAGGAGCGATATTCCTCATTCTGCCACCACAAACGGCAGCATATACCGCTTACCCCTCAGATATATGACCACCGAGCAAACACCATGCACGGCAATCGGAGCATCATTATAATCTGTGAGATTTACCTTAGCCGGTCTGATCTGAGGAAGAAGTCTCATTTCGTTGTAGTCCTTGAAAGTGAGGATGTTTGCCCCAGCCCCTGTGTCTAACATGAACGGCACCGTGTTACTTCCTATGGTCAGCCATTCAGTCCATTTGTTGGCGCCTGGCCTCCCCAGCTTCACCTCACTCACCCTGACTGTGGCGATGAAGAAGCTCAGATCTCTGTCGTCTGTGCGTGGCCCCTCACTGGACGCTCCCTCCTGCACAAGATTAACTTTTGAAAACACTTACTAGTGAAATGTCCCTTTTTGTGGCACTTTCCACATGTCTCCCGGAAAGCTGGACACTCTCGCCACACATGCCTCGTTCCACACCTTTTGCAGACATATTTCTTCTGTTCCTTGACTCCCTGCCTCGTGTCCTGATGGTGGTTGGTGGCGCACTTGCCTTGTGGTGGCCTGACTTGACCACCCCAATGGCTTCACTCTCCACTGGGTTTATCTTCTTCATTTGCAAACCCGCCTTCTCTGCAGAATTCTAAAGCCCTGTCTAGTGTCAATTCTGCATCCCTTAGCAGTTTTTTCATGTTGCGCCTGTCCCTAAGTCCCATAACTATGCGATCTCTGAGGATCGAGTCCTCCAACTTGCCGTAGCCACACATCTGTATTCTTAGACGATGCACGGTCATGTAGGTATCGAAACACTCTCCTTCCTCCTGACATCTTGAGTGGAAACAAAACTGTCCATATACCAGATTTTTTCTTGGGTCACAGTTCGCTGCAAACATGTCCATGACCGTCTTATAACACTTTTTGTTCTCAGCTGGGATCTTGTTTACGCCTGTCCCTGTCTCCCGCCTCCATGTGATGGTCTGGTAATGGTCCTGGGCTTCCTCGCCCGCCACTGATAACAACATGGCCACTGCACGTGGGCCGTCTTCTTCTGGTTTTAAGTTTATGGCCTCCAGGTACCACTCCATTTGCGCTTTCAACTTTCTCCAGTGCTCCGCCAGGTTGCCATCTTTCATGCGCAACTCTGCTGGTGGTCGTAAGCGGTTTTCCAAGTCTTTTTGCGTCAGTTAGTTCACTTCTGGTACCATGTAGATAATAATGGACAACAAGATAGTACGAGTTCAACTGTTTATTTCTTAGTCTCCTCCAGGCGTCCTCCTGGTGCTACCAGGTGGCGACACCTAGTATCTCACAACATTTTCTGAAAATAACAAGAAAATTGGTGGTTTTTGGATTACTTAAGGAGGTGGAGGTCCCCAAACTTGACTGTGCAGTTAGTGAGAGTGGATTCTCTGTCACTCACAGATCACCTCTGCCTGGATTGACAGGAAGACATTACCATCCAAAACTGACATGTCATGATAACATTTTCTATTATACAGTCTAATACTTTTGGCCCTGATGTCAGAAGTCTTTACCCAATATGTTAAACTTTTCTTTTTAAAATAATGCCCGTTTTTCAATAAACTGGCAAACTATAGGCACTAACGGTGTCGTAAAACAATAACAAACAAGAAAAAAACCAAACACTAATCAGTTCAGCCTCCATATACAAAGCCTGATTCAAAATCACTGTTCTGCTGGCGATCGTCAATTAGAGATGAAAACATGTGATGTCACATATTCACATAATTTCACAAGCTAATGTTCGACTCATAAAATAATCCCTGTGTTGGGCCAAATCACAGGAATAAAGTCTGAATTGTGAGAGTTTTGAAGACTTTTGTAAATAAATCGTTGCATAGGAGCTTTAATACCTATTATAGATATTATTTAGATTCTTAAATATTTCCTGGTGATAATGTGTGTTTACACTTTTGGAAGCCATAGCCATAGTCCATAGCCATACTGCCAGCCCATAGCGATAGCCATACTACCAGCCCTTAGCCATAGCCATACTGCCAGCCCATAGCTATACTACCAGCCCGTAGCCATAGCCATACTGCCAGCCCATAGCCATACTACCAGCACATAGCCATAGCCATACTGCCAGCCCATAGCCATACTACCAGCCCATAGCCATACTGCCAGCCCATAGCCATAGCCATACTACCAGCCCATAGCCATAGCCATACTACCTGCCCATAGCCATACTGCCAGCCCATAGCCATACTGCCAGCCCATAGCCATACTACCAGCCCATAGCCATACTACCAGCCCATAGCCATAGCCATACTACCAGCCCATAGCCATACTGCCAGCCCATAGCCATAGCCATACTGCCAGCCCATAGCCATACTGCCAGCCCATAGCCATACTGCCAGCCCATAGCCATACTGCCAGCCCATAGCCATACTACCAGCCCATAGCCATAGCCATACTACCAGCCCATAGCCATACTACCAGCCCATAGCCATACTACCAGCCCATAGCGATAGCCATACTGTCAGCCCATAGCCATAGCCATACTACCAGCCCATAGCCATACTGCCAGCCCATAGCCATAGCCATACTGCCAGCCCATAGCCATAGCCATACTGCCAGCCCATAGCCATACTACCAGCCCATAGCCATACTACCAGCCCATAGCCATAGCCATACTACCAGCCCATAGCCATACTGCCAGCCCATAGCCATACTACCAGCCCATAGCCATACTACCAGCCCATAGCCATACTGCCAGCCCATAGCCATACTGCCAGCCCATAGCCATACTACCAGCCCATAGCCATACTGCCAGCCCATAGCCATACTACCAGCCCATAGCGATAGCTATACTGTCAGCCCATAGCCATAGCCATACTACCAGCCCATAGCCATACTACCAGCCCATAGCCATACTGCCAGCCCATAGCCATAGCCATACTGCCAGCCCATAGCCATACTACCAGCCCATAGCCATACTACCAGCCCATAGCCATAGCCATACTGCCAGCCCATAGCCATACTACCAGCCCATAGCGATAGCCATACTGTCAGCCCATAGCCATAGCCATACTACCAGCCCATAGCCATACTACCAGCCCATAGCCATACTGCCAGCCCATAGCCATACTACCAGCCCATAGCCATACTACCAGCCCATAGCCATAGCCATACTACCAGCCCATAGCCATACTACCAGCCCATAGCCATACTACCAGCCCATAGCGATAGCCATACTGCCAGCCCATAGCCATAGCCATACTACCAGCCCATAGCCATACTGCCAGCCCATAGCCATACTACCAGCCCATAGCGATAGCCATACTGTCAGCCCATAGCCATAGCCATACTACCAGCCCATAGCCATACTACCAGCCCATAGCGATAGCCATACTACCAGCCCATAGCCATAGCCATACTACCAGCCCATAGCGATAGCCATACTGTCAGCCCATAGCCATAGCCATACTACCAGCCCATAGCCATACTGCCTGCCCATAGCCATACTGCCAGCCCATAGCCATAGCCATACTACCAGCCCATAGCCATACTACCAGCCCATAGCCATACTACCA
This sequence comes from Sthenelais limicola, assembly GCA_942159475.1. Taxonomy (NCBI): domain Eukaryota; kingdom Metazoa; phylum Annelida; class Polychaeta; order Phyllodocida; family Sigalionidae; genus Sthenelais; species Sthenelais limicola. Next base: position 116,863,628 of record OW804100.1, on the reverse strand, counting down.
GCCCATAGCGATAGCCATACTGTCAGCCCATAGCCATAGCCATACTACCAGCCCATAGCCATACTACCAGCCCATAGCCATACTGCCAGCCCATAGCCATAGCCATACTACCAGCCCATAGCCATACTACCAGCCCATAGCCATACTACCAGCCCATAGCCATACTACCAGCCCATAGCCATACTACCAGCCCATAGCCATACTACCAGCCCATAGCCATACTGCCAGCCCATAGCCATACTACCAGCCCATAGCCATAGCCATACTACCAGCCCATAGCCATACTAACAGCCCATAGCCATACTACCAGCCCATAGCCATACTACCAGCCCATAGCCATACTACCAGCCCATAGCCATACTGCCAGCCCATAGCCATACTGCCAGCCCATAGCCATACTACCAGCCCATAGCCATACTACCAGCCCATAGCCATACTACCAGCCCATAGCCATACTACCAGCCCATAGCCATAGCCATACTACCAGCCCATAGCCATACTACCAGCCCTTAGCCATACTACCAGCCCATAGCCATAGCCATACTACCAGCCCATAGCCATACTACCTGCCCATAGCCATAGCCATACTACCAGCCCATAGCCATACTACCAGCCCATAGCCATAGCCATACTACCAGCCCATAGCCATACTACCAGCCCATAGCCATAGCCATACTACCAGCCCATAGCCATACTACCAGCCCATAGCCATACTACCAGCCCATAGCCATACTACCAGCCCATAGCCATACTACCTGCCCATAGCCATACTACCAGCCCTTAGCCATAGCCATACTACCAGCCCATAGCCATACTACCTGCCCATAGCCATACTACCAGCCCATAGCCATACTACCAGCCCATAGCCATACTACCAGCCCATAGCCATACTACCAGCCCATAGCCATACTACCAGCCCTTAGCCATACTACCAGCCCATAGCCATAGCCATACTACCAGCCCATAGCCATACTACCTGCCCATAGCCATACTACCAGCCCATAGCCATACTACCAGCCCATAGCCATACTACCAGCCCATAGCCATAGCCATACTACCAGCCCATAGCCATACTACCAGCCCATAGCCATAGCCATACTGCCAGCCCATAGCCATAGCCATACTACCAGCCCATAGCCATACTACCAGCCCATAGCCATAGCCATACTACCAGCCCTTAGCCATAGCCATACTACCAGCCCATAGCCATACTACCAGCCCATAGCCATACTACCAGCCCATAGCCATACTACCAGCCCATAGCCATAGCCATACTACCAGCCCATAGCCATACTACCAGCCCATAGCCATACTACCAGCCCTTAGCCATAGCCATACTACCAGCCCATAGCCATACTGCCAGCCCATAGCCATACTACCAGCCCATAGCCATACTGAAGGAATCGGCTGGAACAGGTGGTCATCTCCGGCTCCAGTAGAAGTGCCTCTGCTGTTGTAGCCTTGATGTAGTCGGCCTGGTCGGCAGTGTTGTGTATTCCAGGTGGCGGCCCCACTATACATGTATTAATTGATTCTGCTGCTGCATTCATTTATTCTGTCTCAGTTTCAAAATAATTAAGTCCATGTTTTTATTAATTCTGTCTCTGTGTCAAATATATTCAAAGATGTAGCTAAAACTTGGCACCTCATATATTTGCAGGGTCGGAAAAGTTGGTGTATCTTAGCTGTTGGCACATAGACATACTCATGGAGACAGGACGGGCAGCAAATGCTACAAGTGTGACTAGTGCACCTACTGTACTCATGGAGACAGGACAGGCAGCACATGCTACAAGTGTGGCTAGTGCACCTACTGTACTCATGGAGACAGGACAGGCAGCAAATGCTACAAGTGTGACTTGTGCACCTACTATACTCATGGAGACAGGACGGGCAGCAAATGCTACAAGTGTGACTTGTGCACCTACTGTACTCATGGAGACAGGACGGGCAGCAAATGCTACAAGTGTGACTTGTGCACCTACTATACTGGTGACATACAATGTGACTGATTCAGGGCAGAAACTACACAACTGTAGTGCGTGTGTTGAAGGGTTTACAGAGAGCAGTAGTTTAGAGAAACATTTGCTCACACACAATGCTGAGTGGAAACATAAATGTACTGAGTGTGACTATAGGGCAGCACATGCTCGAGACCTGAGGGATCACATGAGAACACATACTGGAGAAAAGCCCTATAAATGTACTGAGTGTGACTATAGGGCAGCACATGCTGGGGCCTTGAGGGAACACATGAGAACACATACTGGAGAAAAGCTTTACAAATGTACTGAGTGTGACTATAGGGCAGCACATGCTGGAGACCTAAGGAAACACATCACATCCCACACTGAAGAAAAGTCTCATAAATGTACTGTGTGTGAATTTAGGGCAGCACGGGCTGGAACCCTGAAGAGACATATGACAAATCATGCTGGAGAAAAGCCGTATAAATGTACTGAGTGTGACTATAGGGCAGCACAGGCTGGAGACCTCAGGAGACACAGGAGCATACATAATGAAGAAAAGCCATATCAATGTACTGAGTGTGACTATAGGGCAGCACATGCTGGGGTCCTGAAGAATCACATGAGAACACATACTGGAGAAAAGACTCACCAATGTACTGAGTGTGACCATAGGACGGCATGGGCTGGTAGCCTGAGGAGACACATGAGAACACATACTGGAGAAAAGCCTCATGAATGTACTGAGTGTGACTATAGGGCAGCGCAGGCTGGACAACTGAAGGATCACATGAGAACACATACTGGAGAAAAGCCCTATAAATGTACCAAGTGTAACTATAGGGCAGCACGGCCTGGACACCTGAAGGATCACATGAGAACACATACTGGGGAAAAGCCCTATAAATGTACTGAGTGTGACTATAGGGCAGCGCAGGCTGGAGACCTGAGAAAGCACATGAGAACACATACTGGGGAAAAGCCTTATAAATGTACTGTGTGTGACTATAGGGCAGCAGAGGCTGGAAACTTGTTGACTCACATTAGAACACATACTTGGGAAAAGCCCTATAAATGTACTAAGTGTGACTATAGGGCAGCACAGGCTGGAGCCTTGAAGATACACATGAAAACACATACTGATATACAGCCCTATAAATGTACTGAGTGTGACTATAGGGCAGCACATGCTGGAGGCCTGAAGGATCACATGAAAACACATACTGGGGAAAAGCGTCATAAATGTACTGAGTGTGACCATAGGACAGCATGGGCTGGTAGCCTGAGGAGACACATGAGAACACATACTGGAGAAAAGCCTCATGAATGTACTGAGTGTGACTATAGGGCAGCACAGGCTGGAGACCTGAGGAAACACATGAGAACACATACTGGAAAAAAGCCTCATAAATGTACTTTGTGTGACTATAGGGCAGCGCAGCCTGAACACCTGAAGGATCACATGAGAACACATACTGGGGAAAAGCCCTATAAATGTACTGAGTGTGACTATAGGGCAGCACATGCTGGAGACCTGAGGAAACACATGAGAACACATACTGGTGAAAAGCCTCATAAATGCACTTTGTGTGACTATAGGGCAGCGCAGCCTGGAGACCTGAGGAAACACATGAGAACACATTCTGGGGAAAAGCCTCATAAATGCACTTTGTGTAACTATAGGACAGCACAAAGTGTGGCACTGAGGAGACACATGGGAACACATCCTAGTAAAAAGCCTCAGCAATGTACTGTGTGTGACTTTAGGGCAGTGCATGAGGCAGTGCTGAGGTTACACATGAGAACACACACTGGAGAAAAGCCACATAAATGTACTGAATGTGACTATAGGGCAGCACGGTCTGGACATCTAAAGGATCACATGAGAACACATACTGGGGAAAGGCCCTATAAATGTACTGAGTGTGACTATAGGACATTACATGCTGGAAACCTGAGGAGACACATGAGAACACATACTGGGGAAAAGCCCTATAAATGTACTGAGTGTGACTATAGGGCAGTAGATTCTGGAGGCCTGAGGGTACACATGAGAAAACATACTGGGTGAGACACATGAAGAGACACATACTGGAAGAGACAGATGAAAACACATGAGCAGATGAAACAAAAAGCACAAGTGCAGATGGCACCACATAATTATAATCCTTCATATCAAACAAATTTCATACCAATTTGGGCACAAGTGAAGGACAGATGAACAAAGGAATGCTTGGAGATGAACTGAAGGTGGCGCCACTGTCCTGCCTTTACATGTATAATTATAATGTACTGAGTATGACTATAGGACAGCCACTGTCCTACCGTTACATATATAATTATAATGTACTGCGTATGACTATAGGACAGCCAATGCTGGACAGCTGAGCAGATACCTCAGCCCCATTTTGTTATGAAAAACTAAGCTAATTATCTATTTTGTATATGGCCTTAAATCCCATATCTACATGTTACTTTCTTCAATTGCTTACAATAACTTTCATTGTACATTGTGTATGATTTAACTGTCGTTTTACAAAGGTTTTGCTGTATAGAACTACTAAATAAACAACAATCTCAGTGAGCCATATAGTTGAAGATGTAATGAAATGTGATGTGTTTCAGGAAAATGAGTCATAAGTCGCAAAAAATAGATTTTGAGATACCATTATATTTGAAAAGATGAGATCAAGCCGATTCCAATGATAGTAAACAGTCTAATAAAATAATGAGTATTTCTAGATTTTAAGTTTGATATTTCGTTTTTGAAAAAAAAAGTTTCCAATATTTCTGGGGGTCAATAAACAGTAAAGTAACTAAATGAAGTCCATATGAGGACCTTTAAAACGAAAGGATATATTACATAGATTGTTCTGAAATTTGATACATTGATTGATATAGCTATCAGTGATCAACCCATAAAAAACTGGAACATTCCAATAATGTGATCTTGTGAAAAAACACTTAGAAAAATATCAATTTTGCGACTTATGACTCATTTTCCTGAAACACATCACAAATGGTTTTGCCGACTATCACTAGATTTAAGCTGCAGATTTTATATATTGTAAATATGTCTTTAATGTGCAGGTAGGGCCTGATTACACACATGTGAATAAATGATCTTTGGTTAAAGTGAAATATTTACCTTCCTGGTCAGCCAGGTGACCCTCAACCACAGTGGGCCGAGATGCATTTTTTTGAGTTTTCGTGACCACCTCTTGGGGGTAAGTTTTTTTTTGCAAACTAAAGCAGTATGACCCTAGAAATAACATACTATTTTTCACAAGCTCAACTCTTGCACGTTTTTCGGGAAATTGGCCTGCAATAAGACCATTGAAAACTCAAAAAAATGCATCAATATCCCATATGGCCAACTGCCTACAGGTGTCTCAGGCAACACTCATGCTTGGTAACCCCCACACAAGCCAGAATAAGGGTAACACACATGCTTGGTAAACCCCCACACAAGCCAGAATAAGGGTAACACACATGCTTGGTAACCCCCACACAAGCCAGAATAAGGGTAACACACATGCTTGGTAAACCCCCACACAAGCCAGAATAAGGGTAACACTCATGCTTGGTAAACCCCCACACAAGCCAGAATAAGGGTAACACTCATGCTTGCTAAACCCCCACACAAGCCAGAATAAGGGTAACACTCATGCTTGGTAACCCCCACACAAGCCAGAATAAGGGTAACACACATGCTTGGTAAAACCCCACACAAGCCAGAATAAGGGTAACACACATGCTTGGTAAACCCCCACACAAGCCAGAATAAGGGTAACACTCATGCTTGGTAAACCCCCACACAAGCCAGAATAAGGGTAACACTCATGCTTGGTAAACCCCCACACAAGCCAGAATAAGGGTAACACTCATGCTTGGTAACCCCCACACAAGCCAGAATAAGGGTAACACTCATGCTTGGTAAACCCCCACACAAGCCAGAATAAGGGTAACACTCATGCTTGGTAAACCCCCACACAAGCCAGAATAAGGGTAACACACATGCTTGGTAAACCCCCACACACGCCAGAATAAGGGTAACACTCATGCTTGGTAACCACACACAAGCCAGAATAAGGGTAACACTCATGCTTGGTAAACCCCCACACAAGCCAGAATAAGGGTAACACACATGCTTGCTAAACCCCCACACAAGCCAGAATAAGGGTAACACTCATGCTTGGTAAACCCCCACACAAGCCAGAATAAGGGTAACACTCATGCTTGGTAAACCCCCACACAAGCCAGAATAAGGGTAACACTCATGCTTGGTAAACCCCCACACAAGCCAGAATAAGGGTAACACTCATGCTTGGTAAACCCCCACACAAGCCAGAATAAGGGTAACACTCATGCTTGGTAAACCCCCACACAAGCCAGAATAAGGGTAACACTCATGCTTGGTAAACCCCCACACACGCCAGAATAAGGGTAACACTCATGCTTGGTAAACCCCCACACACGCCAGAATAAGGGTAACACTCATGCTTGGTAACCACACACAAGCCAGAATAAGGGTAACACTCATGCTTGGTAACCCCCACACAAGCCAGAATAAGGGTAACACACATGCTTGGTAAACCCCCACACAAGCCAGAATAAGGGTAACACTCATGCTTGGTAACCCCCCACACAAGCCAGAATAAGGGTAACACACATGCTTGGTAAACCCCCACACAAGCCAGAATAAGGGTAACACTCATGCTTGGTAAACCCCCACACAAGCCAGAATAAGGGTAACACACATGCTTGGTAACCCCCACACAAGCCAGAATAAGGGTAACACTCATGCTTGGTAACCCCCCACACAAGCCAGAATAAGGGTAACACTCATGCTTGGTAAACCCCCACACAAGCCAGAATAAGGGTAACACTCATGCTTGGTAAACCCCCACACAAGCCAGAATAAGGGTAACACTCATGCTTGGTAAACCCCCACACAAGCCAGAATAAGGGTAACACACATGCTTGGTAAACCCCCACACAAGCCAGAATAAGGGTAACACACATGCTTGGTAAACCCCCACACTAGCCAGAATAAGGGTAACAAGGAGTAAGTTACAATGTAAAGGTAAATCGCAGCATTTGGCAAAATAAAGATTAACCCAAGTTGCCGTTACTAAGGCAACAAGAGCTAGAACGCTGTTATACATTAAATACATTAAAGACAATGCAAAGTAATGAGAGTGAGAAATAGAATGAGGTACTTAATACTTAAACTAGGGACAAAGAAAGGCCTATCAGTCACCAACCAAGTAATAAGAAATACATGAATGAGTCAATGACCGATTGTACTACTCTACCACAATTTCGACCACTAACTGAACGGGACAAAAACTCACTATCCTACAAAACTGCCAAACACTGGAACCTCCTACCCGCACTAAAACGAAATAGAGACATTGCACATTTCACCATATCATTGAAAAAAGAAATGCTACAAGCTCAAAATGCAATCAACTAGCTGAACCACACCACACGGTGCCTGTGCCGTCTGTCCGTCTACCCCCCCCCCCCCCCCCCCCACCCTCCACAATATTCACCTAGAATGATTAATTGCATCTAACTGATAAAAATATATAGGAAATAAGAAATCATTTTACTATAAACGAGCAGGCAGTCGGAAGAACGCCGAAAAGCCAAATCTGTGAAAAACAACTGCTAAAAAAAAATAAAAAAATGGAACAGGTAAAATGCATAGTAAAGACCAAACGGCCACTTCGGACCAGTACTGCCCACTGGGGTAGATCGGCTGAACTAACCCACAGCACACAGCACCTAGAGTTGAACCCAACAGACATAATAAAATATCCATTGTTTTTTTGTTTTTTTTGCAACATCTTTATTTACCTCTATCCTGCCATCTTGGCTTCTACAATGTCATGATAATCCTCTGATAGGGAACACTTCAATAGCGCTATGCAGACCCCTGAAATGAAAGATATTATTTTGGTTTTACCCACAAGGGGAAATTATTCACTATTTTGTGCAATGGACATAGTATTATATAAATCATGTTGACAGGAATGCAGACGGGAGGCCATGGATGACTTCTGCCTTGTTACATGAAGGTGCTGCCATCTGGTGAGTCACACTGGAACTAGAGATAGTTCCTCGCCTTACCTCCAGGTAGCAGCTGTGTAGCAGCACCCACAAGTCCACTAAGTCACTCTGTGTCTGTCTTTATAGTTTATAGGGAAAATATTGAACAAACAGCAATTATTGTACACAGAAGTTCATCCCACAACCAAAAGCAAGAGTGGGGAAGGTTCAAAGGTAAGTCTGATGTCTTTATTTCTCCTCTGTGTGTATGAAAACACTCGGCTCCCTATTATCGCCCACTAAACGCACTTTTATTTGTTTAACTAGTTTGAAACGCGTTAAGTTTCACCATCCTTGCCGCTGCCAACAGCACTCAAATAGAGTATAATTATGAACTAATAAGAAACGTTAGTTCCTTTTTTATGTCAACAATAATAACACTTTATAGCAGCAGCGTCGTCTGGTTACAATATTACGACACAGTTACAAGTTTTCTCCATGGGAATGGGACGGTTCTAATCTATAGGTATGAGACGACATTCTCTGTCCATAAGTGTCGAGACAGTTCTTCTGAGGGAACCATCTATAATCTAGATCACTATACGTGTCATATAGACAAATTATTGATATGTGTACAGTACCGGTATACATTATATTTATTTAAATATCGTTGTTTTTTGTTTTTGCATTTTTGTTGTCAGGCATAATTAACCTTACATATGTATAGCGTGGGTCGTGCTTGGGGCGGTCGTTGATTCGAAAAACTCAGAGGTTTTGAAGTTATCTCGTCACTCTGGTGAAACATCAGCTACAGCAACGATAGAGAGAAAACATTTCTATACTACAAGGGTTAGGATTTTAATAGGTAGATGAGCTCAATAATGTCATTCTCCTCCAGAGCTTGTTCTCGTCTTTGTCTACAGATTCTATGTGTGTGTAACACCAGGGAAACACCCATCCACAGTTCACACATTAAATAAAACATTATTATTATTATTACTCTATGTTTATTATTAAAAATATTTAAAAAAGATGGGAATTGAGGGAATCAATTGAGTGTACGTAAATATGAGAAAAAATGAGAGTCTATAATTAACTGACGGTGCTATGTGTCATAAGAAGTGATATTAGTCAGTTTTGATATTATTATCTGTTTTATAACTTGCTTCATAACGTAAAAATGTGTTTTATAAATTAAGCTTGTTCTTGCCCTGTTAATATGTGTCTTTAGCCAGTCTCTCTGTTAGTATAAATGTCTTTTCTATTATGAGGTGGCGGCTGGAAGACCTGGATTTTACCCAGAAGCCTGGTCACCTATTTGTCTAACGTTCATACTTGTGGATATTGTGGTGTTCTGCAGGTTAGTTTGCAGAAGGGTGTGTGGTTACACAAGTGCCTTCGGCACTTGGATTGTAGAGGCAGCTGTGTTTCTACTTCTTATCAGACCATTTACTGGACGTTTTTTTCATTTTTTTTTCATTTTTTTTTCAATTTTTCCAATTTGGAGATATTTATTTGATTGCCAAAAAGTGGCTAGAATCTACGGAAGACGAGAGTGCTCATGCATGGAAAGTGACTTTTTGTTGTATTTTTTAAATAGAAAATCATTTTCATTTCCAAAATCATTTTGAATTTCAAAATCTGCAATTAGCTGCAACCAATTGCTACACCTCACGTCTTTGTCTACCCTGATGAAGGCTGACAGGGTCAGCCGAAATGTTTTCCTAAAGACAAATAAAAGAAAGTCAGAAAAAACAACTCACAGGTCTATTTATTTCAAGTTCCGAATTCTATTGTCAACTACAGTCCTAGTTCAACAGCAGTTGGTAGAAAATCAAACCATCCAAATTTCAAAATCATTTTCCATCTCATTTAAAAACTAAAATTCCTTTTGTTTTAAAGTATGTTTCAAAAGACACAGGCATTTTCATTTCCGTTTTGAATTTGATTTTAAGACAATCTAGATCGTGCGAGAACCTTTAAGTGCGTTTTCATTTCCGTCTTGAAATGTAAATGAAAATCTATGTACAAGATTTAAAACAAGATGAGATCTCATGAGATTTCACGTACTGTGCTGCGCAGCGCTCTAGGCACTGTGATATTAATGCAAATACTGGAGTGTGGAGTTCTTAAGTGAGCCAGGATTTTTCCAAAACGATTCTTAATAGTTTTGGAGAGTTTGTGGATTTTAACGCAGATCGCTGACGCTGACCGCAGATCTCTGTCTCACTGCCACATACCACCAAACTTCAGCTCACTTCCCGTCCCCTCAACTCAGGGCTCAAAAGTGTAGACTTTTTTGTTTTGTGGAAAAAAAGGGTCATTTTTCACTCACAAACATGAAGTGAGTAATCAGAATTAAGGGTCCCAATTTGGAGCTGAACTCTGCAAAATGCTGAAAAAGGGGGTATTTCTTACTCACTTTTTGGCACAAAATATCCTATAATTATGACAGAAACTCCTCGTCACCTCTGTTTTGTTTTTGACTGTTATACAAGACCCCTTGAAATCATAAAAAGTGGTCCTTTTTGGCAGAAGATATTTTGCCACAAAAAGGCTCTTTAAAATGCCTTGAAAATTCACAGAAAAGGGGTATTTTTCAAAGGCTAGAACAAAAAAGCATACACTTTTCATCCCTTTTCACATACTCATAAAATTGACATGGGAAGTTTGATGTAAACTGATCACCTCTTTATATATTTGCAGGGTTTGAGAAGTGGAAGTGTGACGTTGGTGAGCGCATTCACCCATTAGCATCTTGGCTGTTGGACCATAAACATACTCATGGAGACAGGACGGGCAGCAAATGCTACAAGTGTGACTTGTGCACCTACTGTACTCATGGAGACAGGACGGGCAGCAAATGCTACAAGTGTGACTTGTGCACCTACTATACTGGTGACATACAATGTGACTGATTCAGGGCAGAAACTACACAACTGTAGTGTGTGTGTTGAAGGGTTTACAGAGAGCAGTAGTTTAGAGAAACATTTGCTCATGCACAGTGCTGAGTGGAAACATAAATGTACTGAGTGTGACTATAGGGCAGCACATGCTACAAACTTGAGGATACACATGAGAACACATACTGGAGAAAAACCTCATAAATATCCTGTGTGTGACTTTAGGGCAGCAGAGGCTGGAGACCTGAGGAGACACATGAGAACACATACTGGGCAAAAGGTGCATAAATGTACTGCGTGTGACTATAGGGCATCACGGGCTGGAAACCTGAGGGCACACATGAGAACACATACTGGTGAAAAGCCCTATAAATGTACTGAGTGTGGCTATAGGGCAGCACATGTTGGAGCCCTGACAGTACACATGAGAACACATACTGGTGAAAAGCCCTATAAATGTACTGAGTGTGACTATAGGGCAGCACAAGCTGGAGCCCTGACAGTACACATGAGAACACATCCTGGAGAAAAGCTCTATAAATGTACCAAGTGTGACTATAGGACAGCACTATCTGAACACCTAAGGGATCACCTGAGAACACATACTGGAGAAAAGCCCTATAAATGTACTGAGTGTGACTATAGGACAGCACAGGCTGGAGACCTGAGGAAGCACATGAGAACACATACTGGGGAAAAGCCCTATAAATGTACTGTGTGTGACTATAGGACAGCATATGCTGGACACCTGAGGACACACATGAGATCACATACTGGGGAAAAGCCCTATAAATGTACTGAGTGTGACTATAGGGCAGCACGGGCAGGACATCTGAAGAGTCACATGAGTACACATACTGGAGAAAAGCCTCATGAATGTACTGAGTGTGACTTTACGACAGCACAGGCTGGAAACCTCCGGCTTCACATGAGAACACATACTGGGGAGAAGCCATTTAAATGTACTGAGTGTGACTATAGGGCAGCACAGGCTGGAAACCTGAGGGCACACATGAGAACACATACTGGAGAAAAGCCCTATAAATGTACTGAGTGTGACTATAGGACAGCACATACTGGAGCCCTGACAGTACACATCAGAACACATACTGGAGAAAAGCCCTATGAATGTACTGAGTGTGACTATAGGGCAGCACATGCTGGAGCCCTGAGGGATCACATGAGAACACATACTGGGGAAAAGCTTTATAAATGTACTGAGTGTGACTATAGGACAGCACATGCTGGAGCCCTGATGGTACACATGAGAACACATACTGGAGAAAAGCCCTATAAATGTACTGAGTGTGACTATAGGGCAGCACATGCTGGAGCCCTGAGGGATCACATGAGAACACATACTCGACTAATTAAGGCAAATAGTTCTTGCTGCATGGAAGTTGTTAGTTCTAATGGGGTAACACGTTATACAATGGCTAGAAATAATCTAACGCGTAGGTAAAACAATGTAAAGTGAGGAGGCCGGGTAAACAATGTTCATATGTTTTCTGGCCTTGGAGTAAGTACTTTAGTATTTCTGGCCTTGGAGTTAGTAGTCTCTAGTATTATATGCACATTCATATGAGAGGTGCAATAAGTTCATGTAAGTTGCAATGTTTATATTTTTTCTCTTTGTTCTGAGGTAAAATTCATGTTGAATAAACATCTTAAAAAAATTACTTTAGTATTACTGGCCTTGGAGTAAGTACTTTAGTATTACTGGCCTTGGAGTAAGTACTTTAGTATTACTGGCCTTGGAGTAAGTACTTTAGTATTACTGGTCTTGGAGTAAGTACTTTAGTATTACTGGCCTTGGAGTAAGTACTTTAGTATTTCTGGCCTTGGAGTAAGTACTTTAGTTTTGCTGGCCTTGGAGTAAGTACTTTAGTTTTGCTGGCCTTGGAGTAAGTACTTTAGTATTACTGGCCTTGGAGTAAGTACTTTAGTTTTGCTGGCCTTGGAGTAAGTACTTTAGTATTACTGGCCTTGGAGTAAGTACTTTAGTTTTGCTGGCCTTGGAGTAAGTACTTTAGTTTTGCTGGCCTTGGAGTAAGTACTTTAGTTTTGCTGGCCTTGGAGTAAGTACTTTAGTATTACTGGCCTTGGAGTAAGTACTTTAGTTTTGCTGGCCTTGGAGTAAGTACTTTAGTATTACTGGTCTTGGAGTAAGTACTTTAGTATTGCTGGCCTTGGAGTAAGTACTTTAGTTTTGCTGGCCTTGGAGTAAGTACTTTAGTATTACTGGCCTTGGAGTAAGTACTTTAGTTTTGCTGGCCTTGGAGTTAGTACTTTAGTATTGCTGGCCTTGGAGTAAGTACTTTAGTATTGCTGGCCTTGGAGTTAGTAGTCTCTAGTATTATATGCACATTCATATGAGAGGTGCAATAAGTTTATGTAAGTTGCAATGTTTATATTTTTTCTCTTTGTTCTGAGGTAAAATTTATGTTGAATAAACATCTTAAAAAAAATCTCTTTAGTATTACTGGCCTTGGAGTAAGTAGTCTCTTTTGATTGAGTGGTGGGCAGTTGGGGGGGGGGGAAACATGCCTGTAAAGCTGCAATGGCAAAAATAGCTGCTGTCTCACTCATGTGACCATAGGCACAGGTTCTGTGACCAAGTGCTAGTTACTAGTACTAACACCCAAATCTGAAAAATTGAAGAAATCCTTTGTGTATGAGGCGCCCACCCTGTGGTATAACCTACGGTACAAAGCCTACCACACTATAGGTCTTTCAAACGACAACCTATTACACAATATGATATTAATTAGATCAAGACTCCTGATGACTATTACACAATATGATATTAATTAGATCAAGCTCCTGAGGACTATTACACAATATGATATTAATTAGATCAAGATCCTGAGGACTATTACACAATATGATATTAATTAGATCAAGATCCTGAGGACTATTACACAATATGATATTAATTAGATCAAGCTCCTGAGGACTATTACACAACATGATATTAATTAGATCAAGACTCCTGATGACTATTACACAATATGATATTAATTAGATCAAGCTCCTGAGGACTATTACACAATATGATATTAATTAGATCAAGATCCTGAGGACTATTACACAATATGATATTAATTAGATCAAGATCCTGAGGACTATTACACAATATGATATTAATTAGATCAAGATCCTGAGGACTATTACACAATATGATATTAATTAGATCAAGACTCCTGATGACCAATTTTACAACGTGACAACAAGCATTAATTGGATCTTACACTGTATGGTATACCAATGATTCTAAATAGGATATGCAAACAACAATTGCGTTTTTTTGTAACTATCATATTGTAACTTAATGACTTAGCCTGTAAAAGAAATAAATAAAATAAAAATCTATTATTATTAGTATATATGAGACGAGTCTAGCAGCCTCCTCTCCCTTCAATACTGCTACCATGTAAAGAGAGTTGGAACCCTCACTTGGCGACTGTCTGTTCAACCTCGCTACGGTTTATGACGTCATAGACAGGTGCACAGGTATCAAGGTGTGATTTCAGAGACACACCTGGAAATTACACCCATATCATTTTTACACAATAATAATAATGGATGTAGGCCCTACTTTCCCAAACATTATGTAGTGAACTCGGTTTGGACACTTAGCGGAATAAACACGGAACAAGAGATTAAGCTTGTTGCAACATTATTCATTGAAGCAAGTCTTCAGGAACTACACCAGTGGACAGCTCGGACCCCAAGGCTTAGAGAATATAGAAATGTATGCAACCACTACAATTATTGAGCTCGGGAGAGCTCTTTTATATTCTGTGATGTGAAGAGAGAATATATAAGAATACTAAGACTTTCGATGGCATATCATGTTTCTAATTGACATTCCTTAAGATAAGAGACCCCCCTTATTTATAGCTGCAGGAATTGTCCCTCATGGCTAGAAATTTCCATGCATTAGATATAGCCACACCGCCACCTTCTTGTTTAATTTTCGGAAATTTAATTTGATTTTTCCCTTTTCAAAACAAAGAAAATTGTTTGAAAATCTCGCAGTCTCTCAGATCTTCTACCATGGCCAGGATCTAAGCAAATATGTGGAGAATCCTGTGTTCTCTGCCGGTAATCCCCGCCCTTGCCATTACATTGCCGGCGTCGCCGCTTGATTGCCCTTGCCGCCTGATACTAATTGACAACAGCCAGAGTTGCCTTCTCCTTCCTCTAGTTCTTTTTTTTTGTTTTTAAAAGGTTTTATTCATGATATCCTGCCCTCTAGGCTTCTACACAACTAAAGATCAAGCATCAAATTACCTTATATTTTATATTTTTTTGTGTTTTCAAAATTTTCTTCTTACTCATCCGCGTAGGGTCTGCTCCCTTTACAATTTTGCGGTCCCTGACTCTCGATTCATAGTCAGTACATATATTACTCACAAAACCAGTCCACAATAAAAGAGGCATCAATACAACAATAAAGTGTTTCACGTTCATCTTCTGTTTGATTTTCGGTCATACTAATACTCAAGCAACACATCTAACCCCAGCAGTAGCCGGGTAAAGGATATCCACTTGCTATCAACAGCCAACAAACATTTCACGGTCATCAGTGCAATCACATAAGCATATCAACTTCAGTTAAAAAGAGTAATCTTAACATTTGATCTTGCTAAAGTCAAGATGAATATTTATCCCAGAAATCTAAATACCAGCGTTACATAACACGAAACCATTCCATAAGCATATAAGTACAGACAAGATATATCATAAATATAGGGCTCTGGCCTCCTGAACATAGTGTTTCCACTTGGTCCCTTTGCCCCTCACCCTGTCTAGTATCTTATCCCCATATTGGATCACACGAAATCGCTTATACAATTCCTTCAGAAAGACAATAAAGACAATATCATTTTCATGGAATAACCTCTGCCTGTGTATATAGTTCTTCGCCAATATAAACGTCCAGTTGACAAAATCTCTCTCTTTTCCCCCTCCCCTCACTCCCAGAAGGACATGAGTGGGGGTGACAATCTCTGAGGATGCGTGGACAAGTGAATGACTATCATTGAACCATCTTTTGATCTCATTCCAGAATGACATTACTCTTTCACAAAAGTAGAAAAAATGGACGATATCATCCTCATCTTCACAATATGAACAATCAGGATACAATTTTACATTAATGTCCTTCAGGACCTTGTTGCAACAATATTTCTGTGCAGGATTCTGTACTGTAATGACTGCAATCTGGGTTCGGTGCATACTCTGAATGGGGTTTTAAACCTACACCGGATTTCCTCGATAGATGACATTGTGTCTTCGACCCCGAGAATATTCCTCTAGTTCTTCATCCCGTTGTAGGGGCACTGTGATGCCACTAGGGAGCAATGGAGGGCGGCTACTAGGGGGCACAGGCAGACCATCAGGAGGAGGCAGAACATGGACAACCACTATGTCCGCTAGGTGGCAGAACATTAAGTGGCCTGCCTTTCGATTGTGACATGTTGCACCTCATTTGCCTTATTCCCTGCCCCCACCACTGTCTTCCTCCTGTATTGATAGCGACCATCTGGGGCTATAATATTACCACCATTATCTTATCAGCTATTTAGGGCCAAGGGCAGTGGTACGTAACTCATTAAGGCCCATTAGTAACTGAGAAAAATTAGAGATGACAGACAGCTTGTCCATTACTTCTTTCAATTTTTAAAAATCTATGATATACCAAAATAACTTACCATCCTAAATATTCTACTAAAGAAGAGACAAATATGGGTGTTTGAATCATTGCTGTGGGATGTATATTAACCGTAATAATTAATATTAGTAGTATGTGTTTGCGCATTATACGCTACTTTAGCAGTTTGGTGCGATTTGGTAGCAGTTTGATGCGATTTGGCGTTGCGCGCGCAATCCGCTGAGTGGCGTGCTAGTACGGTGGCGGTCGGTGGGGTTGGTACGCGAGCTATCCACGAGGTAGCGCGTGAGAGGCTGGTAGTATATGGAAAGTGGGCGGACTAGAAGTATATGGAAAATACTTTATTAACGGGTTATTTATATTGAGCAACAACACCCAGGTAATAGTAAGATAATTTTGCAAGCATGACTGAACGGATTGAGATGCATACTGATGGTCAGAGATCGATAAGTGGAGAGGAGGGAAATACTACTCTGACTAGGGAGGGGGAGAGCGATATTGATCCGAATGTTTCTTTAGTAGACATCGGTGATATTACTAGACTGTTAATTAAAGGGATAATCGAAGCAGAAGAGAACATGATGCGTGAAAGTGGAATAATGGAGAACATAAAGATGGGAATCATGGAAAATACGAGTTATGACGGAATATCTTTATTTCAAACTGCTCGTGCAAAATACTACAACCACTTACACAGCATGGCATGGCTTTTAGCTATGTTTAATTATAAAGCAAAAACAAAAATAACAAATTTGAAAGAATATGCAGAAATGCATGACATACAACATCATCTAAACTTCGGTCTATGGAGCGAGGTGAGTTAAACATTCAATTTCTAATTTATAGCTGCTCCTTTTTACCACCATTTACACCCGTATAATTAATATAAAATACAAATTAAATGTATAACTCGTAGCAAAACACTTGAACACATAGTCCAATTTACATCCGTAGATCCAATATAACGTGAAAAATCTTACTTTTAACCAGCTGCAGAACTAAACCACAGAACTACAACATGCATACAAAGGTAGGAACTTTCTTTATACTCAATATTTTAAATGCGAAAATATATTACATCAAGAAATAGAGATATGGGTCCGTCTGCATTGAATGGAAATCATTCATGCGAATAGTCTTACCTTACCATGCAATCCCCTATAGAAAACTATTCGCATGAATGATTTCCATTCAACACACATGACCTCGTAACACGCTCCCCTCTAGTGACACAACGCTGGAACTACTCTACTACAAAGAGTTATGCGATGGGGAAAACACCCACTCGGTGGACTATAACAGATGCTGACAATATCTGCCAACGTCATTATCACTTCTCTAATGTATAATCACAAAGGATGGAATAAGGATTTCATCTGGTGAGTATGTATAATACACTACGTGTCAATGTTTGAGCTAAATATAAATATATAAGTTAATCTTTAAATGTTTCTCTCTCTAGAGAAAACAACAATGTTCTACTATGGAAAACCATACACTATGTGTTTCTGTAGATAAATAAGAACATGAAAAATGCTAAATATAAATATATATCTTAATCTTTAAATATCCGTCTACCATGTTATACTACAGCGCGGTGACCAATTGGACGACTTTATCTGCAAAATATAAAAAAAACACTCTAATTAGACATTTATTCTTTTCCTCCATTTCAGGTGATGAAAGTGAAATAAAGTGCAACAGTCTTCAGCAATGGATAACAATACTGGTGAGGGAGAGGAATCATTTTTGTGTCGTTCATGCAACAAATCATTCAATACAAAGGAACAACGAGCACACCATCAGAAATCGTGCGCAGAATATAGGGAAAATAAAACATGCAAACACTGCAATAAAGTTTTCTCCCGCCCAATAATATGCAGAACACATGAATTGAGATGCAAAGGTTTAAAAGCGAAAAGCCTGTCGTGCAAACACTGTAATACGGCTTTTTCCCGCATTTCTTACCGCAAGATACACGAACAGAAATGCGAAAAAGCAGGGAATACTAACACTGCCCCCACCGTGAATTCTAAAGATGCTATTATCAGCAACAAAAAAACAAAAAAGGATGACACTAATGGAAATTCTTCTAAGAAGGATGCAAAAAAGAGAAAGAAATTAGCTTGTAGCGACTGCGGGATTGAATTCTCAAACTATAAAGACTTTTTCATCCATCGGAGGAGACTCCACGGAAGCATAGATCCTGATGAAGCTGGAGGAGGAGACGGACCAAACCACCCCTTCCCCTTTAGTGCAGATGCTGCTCCTTGGATTAACGGCGATGGGGAAGAATCATACCCCGAACTAAGGGAAATATACGAAGCAAACAAGGATATTATACTGGCTGGACATGAAAAAGGGAGAGTTAGAGGGGTGTATAATTTTCCAGTGGATAATCTAGACAACCCTTCTATAATTTCTCCACTCCTGCGAGAGATATACAAAAGGGAGAATACTGCTTTTAGACTGAATATTTCGTTTGGACTAATTTTAAAGCATAACGAAACGGGAGAGCTTCGTTACTTTACCCCCTTTTTAAACAACACCCTATTCCCTTTCCCGAGAACAATATCACACATCCGTCATTTAAACAACACAGCTGCTGAACTTGATAAGATGGATTATTCTTCGCTGCTTACATTATCCAGACCTAACACGAAATGGACTGTGTTGTATGTATCAAATGTCAACTTCTTTATTTTCAGAATGAACTTCCCCATTGGTGAAACCACAGTTTTCCCTCCCCACCTCACGAACAACAGGTCAATGAAACTGCTAGCTAAGAATAGGAAGGGTGAGACCTATAGTGATAATTTATGCGTGTTCAGGTGTCTTTACTTTCACATGTTTAAAAATGAAGAATGGGTTCAAGAGAAAATAGTTAGAGAGTTGTATAAGACATATCGAGACTATCGAAACAACGAAATACCTGAAAAACCAGAAATGTTTACTGGTATATGTATTGAAGATTTGCTTCATTTTGAGAAATGTTTTTCTGTATCAATATACGTATTATGTCTTAATGATGATGACACGACAACACTTCTTTATAAACCGACATCCCATTTTGAAAACATCATGCATTATAATAATATTTTCAAAAACCATTTCAGCTTCATTAAGAAAATCGAGTCATTTGCAAAGAAATATATATGTGAATGCTGCTCTCGACACTTTTCTCTCCACCACAAACTCACACTCCATTCCGCAAACTGCTTCCATAAGACAAAGTTAAAATATCCCGGTAGTGTTTATTCTACCCCTGATTCAATATTTGATAAGTTAGATGAAGTGGGAATACACGTACCGGAACATGAGAGAGTTTATCCATGGTTCATAGTATATGACTTTGAAGCCTTGTTGCAAAAACAGGTAAACCCTCGATTTAACACGGATAAATTAAAGTGGAATGAAAAACACATCCCGATATCGGTCAGTGTTTGCAGTAATATCGAACCATTTACTCAAGCTGAATGTTTTATCAATACAAATCCTTCAATGCTAGTTCATGATATGGTGGGTTATTGGGAAAACGTGGCTTTGCGAGCCGGAGAGCTAGCACGACAGAAGTGGGAATTATACTTATCCAACCTGGATGAAGAAATTGTTTTATGGGAGGGGAAGTTATCTAACATTCCTCAAAAAGAGTCTTCTTTAGGGAGAAATATCGTATCCGGAGAGCAAAAGATGCTGAATCTATTACATTCCATTAAAACTCGTTTTGAAGAATACTGCACCGTCGTCCCCGTTCTCGGATTCAACTCCTCCAAGTATGATCTTAATCTTGTGAAGAAATATATTTTATCTGCTCTCAACCTCCCAACTTCTTCTAAACGGAAAAGAGAAGAAGGGGAAGGGTCAAAGAAAAGATGGAAAGGGTGTGGTTTCCTTTCCGAAGTAGAGGAAGACGAAGCAGGGGAGGAGGGACAGGAAGAAGAAGAAGAAGAAGAGGGGGAAGGGGGAGAGCAGGAGGAGTGTGAGAATGATCCAAATTATTTAAGAGCGGACTGCAATGTCCATGATCAGAACAGGGTGCGCGAGGGAGGTGGTGAAAAGGATGGGAAAAAAGTTGGTTTTGTTATTAAGAAAGGGAATGCATATTCTTGCATTTCGACTCAGAGATTTAAAATCCTGGATATATCCAACTATTTAGCTCCTGCAACATCATATTCATCTTTCCTGAAAGGTTTCGATGTAAAAGAACAGAAGTCTTATTTCCCATATGAGTACTTAGATGATGTGTCAAAATTGCAAGAAACTTCACTCCCTCCATATGAGGCTTTCTTTTCCACTCTGAAAAATGTGAATGTTCTGAATGAAGAATATGATAAATGGATGCGCTCCAATATGAAAACACCCCAACCGCGCTCAGGAGGTGAAAAATATAATGAGCTTGAAAAAATATGGGTAGAAAAGGGAATGAAGACTTTTTCCAACTTCCTTGAATTCTATAACAATCTCGACGTCCTCCCGTTCGTAGAAGGGGTTACCAAGTTGCAGAAGTTCTATTTTGATAAACGAATTGATATATTCAAATCCACAATTAGTGCCCCTGGTATTGCTCGCATTATGCTTTTTAACACAAGCAAGAAAGACAATGTATACTTTTCAAATTTCCCGGAAAAGGATGCGGATTTGTATCACACAATTAACCAGAACATAGTTGGAGGACCTTCGATCGTATATTGTCGGTATCATAAAAAAAATGAAACTAAAATTCGGAATAACCCCGATTTCCCATGCAAGGGTATTGAAGGATATGACGCAAATAGCCTTTACCTACACGCCCTTGCCGATAAACTTCCCTGTTTCCACTATGTACGAAGGTTAGAGGAAACCGGATTTAAACCAGTTCCTAATTGGAAGCATCTTTCCATGTATTATTGGATGGATTGGCTTGCTGAGAAAAGAGGTATTAGAATACTACATAAGTTAAACCATGGTAAGGAATCTCGTGTCGGTCCTTATCTGCTAGATGGATTAAATTCTCAATATAAAATTGCGTTCGAATTCAATGGGTGTTGGTGGCATCAGCATAAATGCATGCCAGTAACAAACGATCCTAAGCTTCTCGCCAGAAGGAGGAAGACTGAAGAAAAGAAAGCTTTCTTAATTAAAATGGGGTACGATGTGGAAGAAATATATGAATGTGAGTTCAACACCCTCGCTTCTTCCGATATAGACTTGCAGAATTTGATAAACTCGAAGCAGCCTCGGTTCTATCTCCAAAACCCCACTTGTGTCGGGGAAGATGTGATTTTACAAGGAGTAAGGAGTGGGGTTTTTTATGGACTTCTTGAACTCGATATACGTGTCCCTACTGTTTGGGGCAAAGGGTTTGAGAAGGACATATCCCCCTATCAGTATTTTTCAGAATTCTCACCCATTTTCTGCACTTCAGACATCCCGATAGATTGCATAGGCGAACACATGACTAGGTTCCTTTTTTCTAATCAATCAATTCAAAGTGTGGATACACGCAGACTGCTAGTGGGTGGGATGGCAGCAGACAAAATCCTCCTCTCATCTGATCTGCTAAAATGGTATCTAGACCATGGGTTAGAAGTTACGCGAGTGTATCAAGTAATTGAATTTACGCCGAAAAAATGTTTTCGAGCGTTTATGCACCAAGTTACAGATGCTCGACGAACTGGGGATAAAAATCCTGACTCAAGCGCATTAGCAGATGCTTCAAAGTTGCTTGGAAACGCTGCATTTGGGAGTCTTATTATGGATCGTACAAAGCATGAGAACATAGTCTATGCACTAGATGAATATTCAGCTAAGACAAAAGTCAATAACCCGCTTTTCAAGAACATGACGGAAATTTCGTCACAGTGTTATGAAATACAAATGGCTAAATCTAAAATTGTTCTCGACTTGCCAATCCAGCTCGCTTTCTGTTTATTACAGACTGCCAAGCTTCACATGCTTTCTTTCTACTATGATTTTTTAATTAAGTATGTGGACAGGTGCATGTTCCAAGTTACTCAGATGGATACTGATTCAATTTATCTAGCTCTCGCTAAAGAAAACCTGGAACAATGCATTAAACCATCCATGAAACAAGACTATTTAGATACATTGGAAGGGAGATGTGGACTATCCCACGAAGCTAACTATCAGAACTGGTTCCCTCGCCGTTGTTGTAGGAAAGATGCAGATTTTGATAAGAGGACCGTTGGGTTGTTTAAATTGGAAGCTCGCGGAGATGAAATGATTTCTTTATGTTCGAAATCCTACTTTTTAAAAGGGGAAACAGATAAAATGAGTGCTAAAGGGGTGAATAAAGCCAGAATCCTCGACCCATATTCCAATTTCATATCCTGCTTGAAGACCAAGGAAAGTGGGATTGTGGAGAATTGTGGCATTAGACAACTTCATAACGAGTTGCATACGTACAACCAGTCCAAAAATGGTTTTTCATACTTCTATTGTAAAAGAGAAGTGCAGTCTGATGGAGTAAGCACACTCCCTCTCCAAATAACTTTATCCCCATACCCTTCAAACATATATGTGATAGAAGACCCCAACTGTATCCTTTCCCTTCACTTCTTGTGTGAAATAGAGAAAGATGGGTTTACATTCACTTCTGCAGAGCATATGTTCCAGTATGAAAAGGCTCTTTTCCATAAAAGAACAGATGTAGTGCAAAGACTAGTGTCAGGGTTTGGGAAGGATGACAGAATTAATTCTAAGAACCCCATATGCACAATCAATCATGAATGGGTAAGCAAGAGAGACTCGATCATGACAGAAATACTAGAACTTCGGCTATGGAAAGAGGGGGAGCGCATGACCTCTTTATTCTCATTTCTCGAGAATAAGAAAATTCTCCACCCTGGTAATGTGAATAGTAGGTATTGGACAACTGGACTCGACTCTTGTGTGAGTAAATGCATCAAACCCCATTTGCAACCGGGTATGAATATGTGTGGGGTGATTTGGCAGCAGATAAGGGATCGACTGATTAGAAAAAAGTGGGTCGGGAAAGTGAGTGATCGTAGTGGAGAAATGAACATTTGAACGAAACTGTACTTAACATAGATATATCGTGTGAGTAGTATAAGGAAATGTGTATCATGTATACTGTGTTGAAATAAAAGACCGATGTCGAGTGGATGTGAATTCATTTGTTTCTTTTTTATCAAGCAGACAGATCCTAATATGGAAGTCGAGGTAGGTCCAATGTTTACTGCCCCCACAAGTTTAGGAATAGTTGGGGTTAGCGGGTCGGGTAAAACGACGCTTCTTTTCAAAATTCTGAAGCAGAGAGATGAACTCTTTTCTAAACATACGATGAAGGTAATGTATTGTTATGGAGTATGGCAGAAAATGTTTGAAGAACAATCAGCCGACTACATTACGTTCGTTAAAGGACTCCCATCGGACGAAGAAGTAAAGGAATTTTCTTTGGGTGAAGATCATGTAATTATCGTGCTAGATGATTTAATGAAGGAGATGATGGATGATCCAGATGCAGAAGTGTTATTTACTAGAACTTCACATCATTATAACTGCACAATCATATACCTTCTACAAAACTTGTTCGAGCAAGGGAGAAAATCCAGATCAATTAGTATAAACACACATTATTTTATACTAACTAAAAACCACAGAGATGTCAAACAGATAAGTGTGCTAGCTTACCAAACAGGGTTAGGGAAAAGATTGATTGAAGCATACGAAGACTCTGTCTTACAAAAAAACTATGGCCACATTTTATTGGATTTAAGTCCACACCAACAAACCCTTAACCCGGATATGCGCATAAAATCTAACATAACCGAAGATGCTGTCGTCGTGTATACTCCTTTGACAAATCAGAGATAAGACCGACAACCGATATGCTTACCTCTCACTTCCAGCAAAGTACAGAAGGGAGATAGGTGTAAGGTGAAGCGCGAACGTACAATATCGATCATAATATAATGTCTGCCAATTTAGCGAAAGAAAAACACTTCCTCCAACTCCTTCTGTCTACAACTAGTAGGACTCAAGCTAAGGGGTTGATATATACTGCCACACCTTCCCAAATAAGAGCTCTGTGTGAAATAGCTTCGAACCTACTTTTACTCCCCCTACCTACAGAAGTACGGAATAAGATAGCGAGACGTAAAACAATTATTAGGAAGCTGGGAGACGAGCGTCAGTGCAAGAAAAAGCTTTTATCCGTCCTCCAGCACAACTTTTCCCCTTTCTTCTACTGTCTTTCTTTGGTTAAAGACAAAATATTATCCCTATTATGAAGCATTCGAAGAAAATGGTGTTGATTTCTTTAGAAAAATACAATAGAATGAACAAAGGATCGAGTGAAGAAAAAGACTATAACTTACCGAAAATAAATAATAACTCGTCACTCCGACTTGAAAGTGTCCAAGGGCGTGCTGCATCACCGGAAAAAGGGAATAAAAAGAATTCTTCAATATCAGACTTACATTTGGATAACAACCATTCTCAACTCCCCCCTCCACCTGGAATTCCCGTAAAGAAGAAGAAGGAGAAAAAGGAATTAGATCCCTATCCTATTAAAATACAGAATCGGAAACCAAAACAGAAAACGATCCGAAAGAAGAAAGAAGGTGTAGGGGTGTTAGATAAAAAAAATTCTTGGAAACATTTATGGAGATCTGTAACGTAAGTGGGAAACAGTCGTACAATGAAGTCGGAAAAAAAGCCTAAACATAGGAAGAAAAGCATTTCTCCCCAAATTATAAATTCCCACCTTTCAAAACTATACTTTGGGGGAACAGGTAACACACCGATATTAGGAGGGTTGACTAGTCTGTATCGAGAAGTTAAAAAAAGGGGTGAATATGGATTAAAAAGATCGGACGTGAGAGAATGGTTACTCAAACAAGACTCCTATACACTTTTTACACCGAGACTGAAATCCTTTAAACGCCCCAGAGTAATAGTGTCGGAGCATGACTATATGTGGGACGGAGACACTATTAATTTAAACTATTTCAAAAATAAAAATAAAGGGTTTTGTTTCATTCTATTAACAGTTGATATTTTTTCTCATAAAATTTGGACAAGGGGTTTAAAAAGTTTGAAAGGATATGATGCAGCTGTTGCTTTAGAATCGATATTTGAAAACGTGAAACCGAAAGTTTTTCGTACGGATATGGGGAGCGAATTTGTGAACAGAGACACTCGAAAGGTTTATGAAAAGTATGACATTAAGCATTTTACGACTCGCAATGAAAAAAAAGCTAATTTTGCAGAAAGAGCTATTAAAACATTCCGCATGAAACTTCAAAGACATATGAAAAATGAAAATACGTTTGAATGGATCGACTCTCTCCAATCTATCACAGAATCTCAAAACAATTCATTCCATAGATCAATAGGGATGACGCCAGAGGAAGGGAGGGTGACGGAGCGCCATATTTTATGGAAAAAGCAATATATTCAAAATGAACTCCCATACGTATGGTCAAAAACTGCTTTTAAATATTCTATCAATGATAAGGTGAGGGTGAGTTACAACGCATCTCCTTTTGATAGGGAATATGATGAAAGCTTTTCACGAGAAATATTCATAATTATGGATAGGAAAGTATACCAACACACACCTGTCTATAATATTAAATCATGGGAAAATGAACCCATTAGTGGAGTATTTTATGAACAGCAGTTACAGCTTGTGTTAGCTGACCAGGAAACATACTTCGAGGTTGAAAAAATTATACGAGAAAGGACAAACGCTCGAGGACAGAAAGAGATTCTTGTGAAATGGCTTGGATATCCGAGTTCGAGCAATAGTTGGACGTTAAAAACATATGTGAAAAGTTTGGGGAAAAAGAAGAAGAGGAAAAAGAAGTGAATAATTGGACGGCGTGAGAAATACTCAACTTAACCCCCCTCCCTCACCCATGCATTCTTATAATGGGGGGGAGCGGGTGGGGAATAGTCATTCCTCCAAATCCTGCGAAGGTCTTCGGAAGAAATATGTATATTTTCGCTTCATCAGCAGATAATCTCGATTCTTTCCCTTCTAATTCCGCCTTCGACTTCATGATATGTCTGGAAAAGACTTTATTTTTGGAAGGACCATGGGAGTGTAGCTTACTAGATATCAACTTTGAAAATGAGGAAGGGAATGTTTTTTCACTTGAGAAGATTTCTTCTAATGAAACAACAGAAACATCAACAGAAACATTTTCAAAAACTTCAATTGTTCAAGAGGAAGAGGAGGATGGTGATGGAGAGGATGTGAAATGGGAAGGGTTAAGTAAAAAACAACCAGAGATGCGAGGGGAAACCATCGATGTAGTTAGGAGAGGGCGTACTCGTACACATGAATCTGTGCAAAAAAGAGGCTTGGGACTTATCGTGCTGTGTGATTTTGTCCAACCGAGTTATGTACATGGTCAGAACCTACCGGTGTTACGTTATTTTTCTTCAATGCCTCAGCTGAATTATACATCATACTACGTCCCAGTTAGTGGGGATTTTTTACAAACTTTGAGAATCAGTATAAAACAACCTCTCTCCACCAGTCGAGAGTTATTCCAAGCAAGAAAAACAAACTGTACACTTCACCTCCGACCTGCAAAGTAGGGAATTGAGTCTAAAGATATGGCGCTGCTCCCCTATAGACCTTCGACCGAAAAGTGGAAAAAACACTATGAAACATTAATACATGGAGGAGGGAAGAGGAAACATGGAGTTTATTCTCTTGAAGAACCCTATGCAAAATCAGGAAATAAACCATGTCCGAATATAAAAATAGTATCAGAGTTGGCACAGAAAACAGCACAAAATAAATCCCTACTCAAAAAACAAATTGCGGAGGAGGAGGGGGCAGAGAAGCTTGAAAATATTCTCCATTCTAGTAAAGCAAAACCACGGAAGAAAAGAAAGAAGAAGAAAAATACTCGCCCCACGAAAACTACGACAGGGAAAAAAAGGAAGAAGACTGAAGCTTTAAATTTCCTCGATTCCCTAACTTCCACCCATTCATTAAGCAGAGCTGCTCGAGGGAAGACTACTCGCAAGCCCAACAAAACCAAGAAGCTGTTAAAAAAAGGGAAACAGAAGAAGAAGAATAATACATCCTCTAAAACAAAAAGGAAGCAGAAAAAGTGATGGATTATGTTAGAGAAAACTACTCCGAAGCTCATACAGAAGCGTTGGATCTTTTTTCCCCCATTAATGTAAACTCAGCAGTTAAGAGTAGGGAAATTAGGCATTATAGACCTCAAACGTCAACAACCGGCGCCTCTCCTATTCAGTTCTATATTAGTGGTAATTCGGGTGATTATTTATCATTAAAGGATGGGAGATTATATATTCGACTGATCATCGAAGATGTGGAGACAAATGAAAAAATTACAGCAACAGATGCGAAAATTGGATTATTAAACCTCCCACTATCAACCATTTTCCGCCAGGTGGAGGTTCTGGTAAATGACCAACCAACAACATCCGGGATTGGAATCAGCTATGCTCAGAAAGCTATTCTGGATACATATCTGGAATGCTCTCATGAGGAAAGAGAAACATCGCTAATAACAGAAGGTTATCACATGGACACTGGTGCTTTTGATACATTTGATATTGCCGGCATTGGGAATACAGCTTTTAAAGCACGTGCAAAATTTACAAAAGAGGGTAAAGATGCAGAATTTGAAGGGGTGTTGAGGGTGGGGATATGTAACCAACCCAAACCTATACTAAACGGAGTCCCTGTTAAAATAATACTCCACCAAGCCACGGAAGAGTTTAGGTTGTTAAACGGACATGCGACAAAAAAATACAGAATAAAGATAAAGGACGCAATTTATAAAGCTTGTCATTTACAAATAAACCCTGACATCATGCTTGCTCACAACGAAGTTTTGCAGAAAACACCAGCTCTATACCCTTTTATTCGAGAAGATGTGAGAAGATACACGATCCCGCAAGGCTCAACAGAATGGATCGAAAATAACATACTACTAGACACGATTCCGGAATCTGTCTGCATCTGCTTCCAGGAATCATCCAGAGTAACAGGGAATGCTAAGAAGAATCCGTTTAAATTTGATCACTACAATCTTTTAGAACTTGGATTTTTTGTAAATGGGAAGAGTGTCCCCGCCCCACCCATGAAATGTGATTTTGAAAATGATAATTATGTTGTACCATATTCATCGATTAAGAATAAGCGTACTGGGGAATCGTATGCAAGTTATAAATCATATAAAGGTGGGCATGTGCTTTTCAACTTTGATTTGACTCAGACCGAATATAATATTGCCCCCCTTATCCAAAAGGGACAGACACAAATAAGTGCTCGCTTCGAAGACCCTCTACCTTCAGCTGTCATCGCGATCGTGTACTGCAAATCACGAGCTCAGATGGAAATTGATGCTGTGAGAAATGTTCGAATTATGTAATTAGAACACTAGTTACCTTTCTTTCCTTGACCCGTGCGTCTGTTCGGATGCATCACCGGTCTCTGCATATAAAACAAAAAAGAGTCATTATATCAGGCGCTTGTGCACTCGTCTTTATCCACCGGTTAGCAAAAAAAGTAGCTGCATGTTAGTTTAAAAATGTGGTATTTTTCCCTTAAATAAAAAATGTCACAACAAAACCCACCCAGTTTCTATCTTTATACTTCATTCTTACCATATATTATTGCGATTAAATAATTCCAACTCTTCGCTATTATCCAAAGAGCCGGTCAACGCACCTATGTGTCTAGGCCTTGCGGTTGTCCCCCGATTACATACTTTGCAGGGACACTGCAAATACAAAAAAAACAAAACAATGCTGAATTTATTAAAAAAAAAACAAGGATGGAATACGGAGATCACTAGATACATATAACAATTTTCACAAATATTATAGAGAAATTTTCACAAAAAATTGACAGAGGCATAAAATAACAATTCTCAGGGAATTGGCGCAAAAGTTTCTTACTTCGAAACACGAAAGCCAATTCCCTGAGAATTGTTATTTTATGCCTCTGTCATTTTTTTGTGAAAATTTCTCTATAATATTTGTGAAAATTGTTATATGCATATAACCACATTCATAATATCATCTAACCTTGACAACCTTGGGATAGAGGTCTCTAGATACATATAACAATTTTCACAAATATTATAGAGAAATTTTCACAAAAAATTGACAGAGGCATAAAATAACAATTCTCAGGGAATTGGCGCAAAAGTTTCTTACTTCGAAACACGAAAGCCAATTCCCTGAGAATTGTTATTTTATGCCTCTGTCAATTTTTTGTGAAAATTTCTCTATAATATTTGTGAAAATTGATATATGTAGACATATAGAAGCATTCATAATATCACCTCACCTTCCCGTATTTACATAGCATGGCTATGGAGCAGCATAGGAGGGCGAATAAACACACCCAGAAGATGATGACAGACGAGAAAAGGAGAGTAGCTATTTCGTCATCCGCAGCCGAGTTCTCCTCGCTTGACACTAGGGGAGTCGTCTTTTGTTTGTTGCCCTCGCTTGGCGCTGGGGGAGCCACCGTGTTGGATGGAGTCGTTTGCCTTGGAGTCGTTTGCCTGTTGCTCTCGCTTGACGCTGGGGGAGTCACCGTGGATGGAGTCTTGAGACGAGCGTTGGGCACTGGGGACGGGTCTGATTCTTCTGTCGTTGCTGCAGGGTAGAAAGGAGGGGAAAGAATTGATTTTTCCATTGCATATAAATAAAACTATAATCATGGGAGGTGTGAGGGGAGGGGGATGACTCGATAAAAAATCACTGGACTTCATTAGAAGACATTTTGTATGCATTCTTCTACCACATAGTCTATATTTAATGAAATTTTTGTCTAAGTCCCTCCCTATACTTACATAGTGGAGCAGTCGAGTCCGGCGCAGTTGATACATGCGTAGTCCAATCTCCCTTGTCTGTCGGTGAAGCTGGGGAGGAAGAAATGGAAAAAAAGAGAAATCAATGTGTGTAGATATACATTCATCCACCATGTTGAGTGAAACACTCTCCCCCAATCTTTTAATTCTCCATAAACAATAGCAAAAGGTGGGTTAGTGTCAAGTTACTGGCCTTATGACACACGTATGAGGTGACCCTCCGGCGAAGGAGGGAACAGTGATTGTCAGACCGGTCGGCCGAGCAATTATGCTCCACACTCGAGGTGTTCGCCGACGCAGCCTAGAAGAACCAGAGTGGCTAACCCTCTCGAGTCCCTTCTAAAACTTCTAGTATATCCTACAACGTGGGCTGATGCAATGTTCCCTGCTCCAGTAACCCGGTTTCTAGGGCTCCAGCCTCTCGCTCACTAAATAAGATGACCTCTTTAGACCCACTCTCCACCCTCTACCGTTTGTAAGGTTCACTCGCTCTGTCGCTCGCTCCATCTCTCATCAAGCTAGACATGATTCATATTACTAATGCGGAATAACTAGATCCCACATGAATTGGCTACCTCGGTGGGCATCGCCCTGCATCTATATAGCGGAGAGTGTGATGGGTGAGGTTAGAGCATTATGGCAGCTGATTATGCACTGTATTTTTTTCAACCGGGAGCTGGAGTGGGAGACAAAATTCACCAATTCAACCCATATTCTGATCATAACCCAGACTATGTACAGAAAAAGAAAATACTCACCGCTATTGTCTACTTCCTCCAATCTTATGTCGTCAAAATCACCAGGGATGAATGGATCCTCACTCGACACTGGAAAAAATATACAAATTTTCAAATGTGATTTTGTACTCAGTCAGGTTCAGAAGGCAGTTCTGACTCCCTGAGTCTCAGGGATCATTAACACTTTAGCCTTAGTCTTAGCCTTGCGGTTAAGCTTATCGCTGGATGCGGTATCGAGGAATGTGGGGTGTCTGGATAGGACTGTACTGTATTTTTTTCAACCGGGAGCTGGAGTGGGAGACAAAATTCACCAATTCAACCCATATTCTGATCATAACCCAGACTATGTACAGAAAAAGAAAATACTCACTGCTATTGTCCGTGTCCTCGAATCGGAAATCGTCAAAATCACTAGGGGTGAATGAGGATTCACTCGATGACACTGGATAAAACATATAAATTTTCAAATGATATAAATGGGGAAACAGATGTGAATGTGGGATAAAAAATGTTTATGATCTGTAGCTTATTTATAGGTAGACATCACCTCTAAACTATTTATGTTGGTCAGGAATAATATGGTAATATGATATAATACAATTCTACTCACAACTCGTCTCTCCGTCCTCGTCAGTATCGCTATCTTCATTGCCGTCTTCTTCACTCGAGATCGAAATGACCTCATCATCATCATCTCCCCCCGCGTCATTCTCAGGCGCTAACCCTCCACCCATCCCTCCATCATCGCCACCGTCATCGCCGCCATCATCTCCCCCTCCGCCATTTTCTTCATTGGCTAGAAAAAACCGCAAAACAAAAAAACAAAGAGTTAAGGTGTTGATATTATGTAAAAGTACATTCTAACATAACAGCAAGAGAGAGAGAGGTTTCATTTACACATTCCGTAATGAATGTGATGGGTTAGGCAGAGTGAATATATGGATGCAGGCAATGTAGCACTCAAGCTGCTACCGGATTCAGCACAGACGGATAAACAATATTTCAACATGGGAACTTGTTTTGCGAGTTAAATAAAGCATACCTGGTCGTTCAGAAATCGTATTACGCACAACTTTCCCTACTATTATGCAGTTTAGATGTTGATGGCATATTATTTACTAAAGAAATGTTAGAACAAGGAGAGAAAATTACCCACACGATGTTTCTAGAAGCGCTATTTGTTTCCCGCCACATCATGATCCGTTCATGATCGAGTCATAAAACGGTTCATGATCCGGCAATGACCCGTTCACGAGCAAGGGAGTTTATTTTTTTCCCGCCCTGTTATTTATTTGTTGTGGAGAAGAATGACTGTAGGTAAAAGTATGGGAAAGTGATGTTTATAGTATACCTGGTCGTCTTGGCATAGGCAGGGGGATGGGGATGGGGATGAATGTCGTCTTTTTTTCTTCTCGGTCATTCCGGCAGTCAGTCATGATCATCAAATCCGTTTGTTCAGGCAATGTCGTGCAATCAAAGTCGGTTTCCTGGCTCCTTAGGTCTACCAGAACAAGTTTTGGGAACTTCTTGAAGAACGCGGCGCTCCACCTGGAGATCCAGCATGATCGGAAGATGATTTTTGTCACGGTGCTAGATTCCGCATACAATGTCGCAGGATAATCTATATCTGTGCATCTGATCGATTCTCGAGTGCATATGCATTGTCCGACTTCTTCCCCGCAGTCGTATTCCATCAAAGATGAGGAAAATGGTAGATGGAAAACGATTATGATCACGCTCAGAAAAATCCCAGCTTGCGCCATGATGGCTGTCTAGTCGGAAGCTGAAGAAGATCTCCCGCGCTTCCATGGTGTAGCATGGGAAAGTTTCCATAAAAAATGTGTAAGGGTATTGAGAAAGGGTTGGATAAAAGTTTGCATAAAAAAAGTTGTATTTATCTCTCATTAAATACGGGAAAGCTGGTTTAATTAATAAAGGAATGGAAAGTAAAGAATATATCTTGCAACACCGGAAAGGGGATCGAAGGGGATGGATGGAGTTATCAAAAACGAATCAAAGCCCTACCTTATTCCCTGCATACACCTCTATAAAATGGGAATGTGGAAAGGATAATAATGTAATCATATGTGGATTCATAATGAAGTGCGCTTTATCTTAAATCCGACACGTAGACTAACCAAAACTTGATAATTAGTCAGGGATGAATAAATAATATCATGCAGACGATGTAATTTTTCGTCTGCTCTCTCCCTTGATGAGCGCTTGGGGGGAAACACCTTTAAATGCAGATGGGTAATAAACTGTGTTCGGGTTGCGGTCATGACCCGCGTTGACCGCTAGCGAGGACAGTCAGGGTTCGATGTAATAGGGTAGCATGGAGAATCCAAGTATGACCCGCGTTGACCGCTAGCGAGGACAGTCAGGGTTTGATGTAATGGGGTAGCATGGAGAATCCAAGTTGGGTAAAATGGGTACAACGTTAGAACGAATGACGTAGGGAAGTGGGTGATTATTACCTTCCACAAATAAGAACTTATTATATAGGGTTTAATTTGAACAATGCCCATTTTCCTCAAAAGCAATGTATGACATGACGTGAACACAGTGATTCTCTATGGGGGGGTGTGAGGGATTTGTTTTTTTTATTGAAAGCTCTTTTATTCATGGAACATGTCACAAATCATTCATGTTTCGTTCCTGCATTCTTTTTTCAATAGAGAAGGTGGTGACGGGGAGCTGCGAATAGACTGACACAGCATGGGGTTTTTTTCTCCCTATTGATAGAGAGCGAAGGGAATGTTACAAATACGCATTATCTGCATTTTATCTCTTATCCCATACAGCATCATTCACATAATAGTGGGTATATGTGGGTGGAAATAGTATGTTGAGAAGGGGTATTATAACCATTTCCATTGAAACATTCTTTGCCTTGTGTCAAATTTTGGATTTATACTGAGACAGCTGGAGTATGATTTGTTGTATGAAGCATAGTTCTCTCTCTCTCTCACTAGGAAAGGTGCTCATTAAGGGTATGATAACGATGAGGGGAAAGAAGAAAACAAAAAAAACAACCTATTTTTAAGGCGGGCGACTCACCTCCCTTCCCCTTTTAATACTTCTGCGCTCTCCCATTGATATTTGGTTAAAAAAATGAACATTTCCACAGCTGCTATTATATCATCATGTTAATTCACTCCCTCCCCCTCCTCCCCCTCATCACTTTATTTGAATACCCAATCAGGAAAGCTCGAGTTTGATCTAAGTTGAGTGTTCGTGCGTATGCTTAGCCATTCACGTTTGTGTAAGTGGTGGATTTAGTACTGTCTTTTTATCCAGAAAGAAGAAATTGAAAAAAAACAAAAACAAAACATGTTGGAAGCCGTATGCATTATCCTCCACTGTTTAGAGAAAGCTCTTCATGAAGCTAGGACTACCATACAGACTGAATTATTGGATAAACAGAGGAAAATACAAAATGAAGCTGAGTGCTCAGATCCACCTCTGGAGGACAAAACCGTTCAGAACCCGCCGATTGAATACCCATTCCCCACCAATCTCCCTGTCCAAACGAGTGACTATCAAACGGATTACTTTTCAAATGTGCTAACGGATATACCATCTGATCCCCCGCTCCTACTCCTGGATCAATTAATTTCGGATCAATTAATTTCAGACAACACAATCAGCCTCCCTCATGCGACATATGATGATTCTGCAGCAACATCTGAACCTATTCAAGTAGATCCTCCTCTCCCCTCCATTGAACAGGTTATGGATACAAGTCAGAACTCGGGTGAATTAATTAGCGAGAATATGGTGTTATTCAATAACCTACTTAACACGGCTAGTGCTGCACAGGAGGAAAATATTGTTAATAAGGGAGCAGAAAAAAAAAACAAAAAAAAGAAACAAAAACTGAAAGGAAAAGCGACTGTGACCAATGTCGGCAAAGTAAAAAAACTCGGTCGACCAAAGGGAAGTAGGAATAAGCGAAGTGTGAAGTCTGACGCTGACTTCTTTGACGAGAATATTTTGTATGCTTCAGATTAATCGATTTTGATTTGATCGCATAGTGTCTCTTATTTGTGTGTGAGTGTACTAATGTAGTTTTTGCTAATATAATCGATCCTAGTAATGAATAAAATATAATATTTGAAATACGGATATGTCACTTTTTTATAGTCGGGGAAATGTTCGGGGATGCTTTTTATAAATATCTACATCAAGTAAGGCTAGCAATGGAAGAAAAAACAAGAACAGGAGCAAATTCCAATCTCTCTCTTTTTTATTACAAAAAGCGACTTCACAACACGGAAACAATTATATAATCATTGGAAGCGAAAATGGATTACTTTGAGTAGCGTTTCATAGTACAGTTCATAGTTTCAAACAGGTATACTATTTTATAGATGATCCAACGTCCAGAGTATCTTTTTCCCACATTTGTAAATACATCAATGAAATATCTGGAATATAGACCCATTACTAATATATTCATATAAAAGTTCTATGATGAAGTAAAGATGGTCGTGTATGACGTGTCTGTCGTCTCGATTCAACTTTCCTTCGCCGATGTTGTTCGACGATGCAAGCCACACTTACATTGACAATTATAATCAAAATCAGAATGTTCAGAACTGCGAGCTTTTATAAAGCGATTAAAAAAGCGTTTCATTGTAGCAAAAAACACCCTCAGTCTCACCCACATACAGTCCATCTTATGGCGAAAAAATAAAGTCTAGTTGTGAAGAGATATATAAAATACGTGGTGGGGATTTCTATCCTGCTAAGAAAGAACTAATGTTGTTCGTCTGGTGAGATGGATTAGAGTGATGTGGAGGCGTGTTCGAACTTGTGTTTAATCCCATTGTATGGGTAACATTCGCTGCATTTCTGCTCTTCATCGTGGGAGCAGAAAAGCAGACCTTCATGGAACTCATGACTATTCCTGGCTGTTATAGAGTGGAGAACGTTCATAAATCCCGGTATTTCCTTTTCACTCAATCGCTCTCCATATCTTGTAGCCTTTAATTCCCCGCCCGCCTCAAACCAGAAACGTACATCAGCACCTTTCCACCCTGGTTCTGAGGAAAGGTAGACGCCTCCTCCTAGAGAAGAGGCGAAAGGGAGATTTTTTTCAAACACCTCTACATTGTTACGTAACGCCTTGTAGAGCTTGTAGAGGCGTTGTTGTGGGAGTTTAACTCCTCTCGATCTCTCTCCATCTTTCCCCCACCGCTGTAGTTTATATCCTCGAGAAGCGTTTGCACTGTAGTGGATCAATTCCATCCCAGATCCGAATTTGTATGATTCCAAAATTCGGAATTTGCTAGCTTGTTCAGAAGTGGTGGTGGGGGTGGGTGTAGGGAGAGATGGAGGGGGTGGTGCTGGCTCGACTCCTTCAGTTGATTCATTCGCATCCTCAGAATCAAAGTCAGGGAGAAGGGCTCGCTTCACCTTTCTCCTTCCAGAGGATGCTTGAGATGGTGGAGGAAATGGTGTATTCATTTCCGATATCAGAAACTCTACATCCTCTCCTTCTTTCCTTTTCCTACTCAGGCGGGGAGGGGAGGAAGGGGTAGTGCGGAGTAGAGTTGGGGTAGAAGCCGTCGCGTTGTTATCCGTTGCAGAATCGGTCGGGGTGTTGGTAGCATCTTCAACTAAACACCCATTTGATTCTGAGTAGGATAAAACCCCATCATGCTCGGTTACGATATTTCCTGACTGGAAAAACAAAGAAAAACATTCGTGTAAGAACAGGGAGATTGGAGGGGAATGTTTGTCGAGGATTAACGTATTACGTTAAAATAATAATAATATCTATTCTACTCAAAGGTTTCCTAAACATGTTCTATCAACTTTCTCATTTCCTCAATATGCTCTCACTTAATGAAATCCAACCCCTTTAAGCCTTAACTTATCTTGACGCATTGTTATGGGTTAGGTCGTCGCCTCTCGCAGGGTGGAAAGCAAGACCCGACTACGCCCTTATCGATAAGACCTTAGTCAGCAAAAATTAAACAAGGTGCGCGCGTTGACACCCTTATGTAGAAGTTGACATATATCCCAAAATAAAACAGATCTTGTAGTTAAATATCAGTAAAAGTTGTGATTTCATTAGCAGTATCGGTGGCTAAAGTGGTAGAACGTGGGACTTTAGCCGTCCAATACTGTTTTAACTCTATATGAAAAAATGAATTAAAAACCGAAGGGTAAACTTTATGATTTTAACTCCTATGAGTTCGAGTCCCTAGCAGTGGTGACGTTTTTCCTTTGCCTGTATGCTTCCATATAAAAGCAGAATGAGAATAACCTTTTGTTAAATTTAGTAATTATTAAAAATTATTAAAAAAGATAACTTACCATTTTCCTTAATTTCCAAATGATTGGGAACGAAGAGATGAGAGCTGGAACTGTTGTATCCTAGACTGCGTTGAGGGAGAATGTTGGTGAAGCATAATCGAGCATGGGTTAACTTATATGCTGTGTGATCATTTGCATATCCGATGAGCAAAACTATTCGCATGAGTGAGCATGGAGAGGGTGGGAGGGGAGGGAGGTGAGCAATTGAGTCCATTTCGCTCATTTCCCCAAAATAAAATATATATACATACACAAACTAGCAGGAGAGAGAAAGAATTTATGAATAGAAATTATTCTTTATAAAGATCAACTACGTATTTGTAGTTGGAAGATGTAGGTCCCTCGTATGCTTGAGCTGCTAACGAGTAAACCGATCCCTCAAAATCATGAATGTTGGTTATAGTGTATGAATCAACTTCAATTCCTGTTTTATGCTTGTTCCAGCAACAATTTTTACAACCCGCGCATCCACCTTCTTGTTCGAAGCAGGGTTTTATAAATGGTTTTATGAGTAGGGTAGTGTAGTATGAAATAATTGACCTGAGTTTATCCAGATCTTTAAAAGAAAGGCGAACCCTGTAATTTGTTTGTTGGATATCCTTGTCAAAATCAGCATCGGATCCGTCTTCGTCATCTAAGAAAGAGACGTGGGGATCAAGTGAGAATTTTTTAAATTGCATAATCTCCACCTGCTCATCTCTGCACCATTTATGGTGAGAGCTGATATATAGATGGTTACCTAAATGCATCCTGCACTTAAATTTCGAGATATCTCCTCTCTTCCCATCAATAATTCTCATGCATAATTTAGGCACACACTCCCCCAATCTACACCATTGCGCATGAGAAATGTAGACACATGATTGTACTTGTTCAAGAAATCCAGACTCGTGCATGTGGACAATGTAAAATCGATCCTTTTCCTCATGGTGGTATAATACCAAGGCGGAATAACCGTCCCTAATGTAATGGAGTTTCTGCCCTAACCGCCACAAACCCGGTTGGGCTTTATAATTTAGATCCATTGTTGTCAAATAAAATCCGAGATTGTTGGAACAATGTGGAGTTTGAGAGAGGGAAAGAAAAGTTGGGGTAAATCCAAGACTTCGGTGGTAGTGTGGATAAAGAAAGATGCACGTACGTTTATTTATACCATATTCTACTTTGATTCATTTGCATAGTTAAGTGATATATCCCTTTATCCTTAAGAGAAAATAGTGACAGGGGCGCGAGGTTAATGAAGCGAATAGTTATGATGGGAAAGGGGGGGGGGGGGGGAGGAGGAGAGCGTAGCATGAGGTACAAAGAAGTAATGGTGTGAGGGGATGTGCAGTGGAGCGAATAAAATTGAATAATAAAACCCGTCTAGAGTACAAGCGTCGCTAATCAGTCAAGCGAATAAAAAAGTCTAGTTGGGTGTAGGGGAAAGGGGTTGGGTAAGCGCGGGCTAATACTAGTAGGGTTTCTTTTATCAGGGTTATTCATGCGAATAGTTTCCACTTCTGTATAGTACAAAGGGTGAAAAGGGTATGGGGGTAAAACCACGTGTTCTACGTATAGCTAACGTCATCTTCTAGCATAAAACTTACCATATAAATCCGTTCTATTTTATTTTTTTTTCATGTTCGTCTGGGGGAGAGGAGTAAAATATTTTATATTCATCTATATCATGGTTGTCTCCAGTATATCTATCAGGAATATCGTCGCTGTCACAAACAATGAGATTCTCTCCAAACTCATTTTCATGATCGATACCATATTCAGCTCTGTGTCTTGCCATACTTTCTTCCCTCTTGTTCGATAGATCCTTCATCTGAATAGTTTGGAACTGGTTAAGTTGCATTCTTAATATTTCGTTTGTTCCCTCTAATTCTACCAGTTTTTGTTTAACCGACTTTAATTCCAACTCGATTCGTTTATTCCCTTTATCTCTATATTGAGATGAAAAATGTTGGATGATGAATACGATCATATCCTTTAACTTCTTATTGTTTTTTTCTAATTTGTTAATATATGCAGAATAGTCCATCTTTTCTCCCTATTATTTCTCCAATGATCGTGCTTCAACGCTTTCTTGCAGTCTAATAACCATCTCTCATATTTACACCCCCTTTATACCGATGAAGCAATGGGGTTGTACTTGCTAGCTCAGAGGGAGAGCATTTGTTTGATGTTGAGGTGGAGTTGGATCAAAACCAACACAAAGCAATTTGTATAAGCTCCCCTTTTACCACCGGTTAATCTTGATCCGCCACCAGGGCGCCACCTCGTGGATAGCTCGCGTACCAACCCCACCGACCGCCACCGTACTAGCACGCCACTCAGCGGATTGCGCGCGCAACGCCAAATCGCATCAAACTGCTACCAAATCGCACCAAACTGCTAAAGTAGCGTATAATGCGCAAACACATACTACTAATATTGTTTGTTGTTAATGTATGATATAGAAATGTGGTTGATTCTCTTAAGGTGATCTCATAATTGCTCAATTTTTTAATGTGCCTGCAAAATCTTGCTTATTTCCCTCTATAAATACAGGTTACATTTTATAAGAATGGCATGTGTGAGGGAAAAAGAAGAAAGTTGCAGTTTTAATGATAATTCTACACCGATTATTAAGGATTTTACTTGCCGATGCACACACCCATACACTCTCTGTCTCTGGCCAGGGGCCTTTGTAGAGTCCCTCTGTCCTATAGATGATGTAATTATCCCATTAACACTGGGGAAGTAGGAGGGGAAAATAGAGAAGGGAAATCTCCCCCTAGCAGCAAAGATAGGGAACAGAAAAGAGAGAAAGACTTTGCCCGCTATAGTTCTTAACTGACCAAGTTTGGAGGTGAGGAGAGAGAGGACCAGCTAGGACCACTCCTTTAGGTAATGAGGCCTGCCATCCTGATACATACTGATACACCTCACCGCCTCTGGTGTTGTGCTTGATCGCCATCAGGGCCAGTGGGGGAGAGGGTGATGATAAAACAAGGGGACCTGTCCCCCAAATCTGAGTTCCTCCATCCTGTTGTTTTAATGAGGAAGTGAC
This sequence comes from Sthenelais limicola, assembly GCA_942159475.1. NCBI lineage: Eukaryota > Metazoa > Annelida > Polychaeta > Phyllodocida > Sigalionidae > Sthenelais > Sthenelais limicola. The sequence continues at coordinate 116,823,073 of OW804100.1, read as the reverse complement.
AGATTTCAAGATGTTTAATGGAATTCCGTCTTCCACACATCCCTATCAAACAAATATTGCCGCTACAAAACTATCAGGTTACCAACTATAGGGGGACACATGCCCCCATGCCTTGGCCGAGATGCCACTAGGGGGCGATGGAGGGCGGCTACTAGGGGGCGCAGGCAGACCATCAGTGTAGTAGACCAGGGGTCACTGGTGACGGCCAACAGTGGTGATGACCACTGGGTAGACGCTGTGTGAAAGAAACATTTATCCCCCATGCTGCAAAGATCATTACCACTCGTAATCATTACCCCTCGTCGCCTCTAGCGGAGGTGTAGTGCGGTGAGGGACCACATATAGTTAATTTATCTCCCGAGCTCAATTTTCGCACCTGAGGCGAAAATATCGAAGCTGTTCATTTTTTCTTGTATAATTGATGGTTCAAAAATAAAACTGGTCTTGTTTATTTTGGTGTTGTTAGCCTAGTTATATTGCTAAGTGTCAATAATATATCACTGATGATGTTTGGCACTACATGGTTTCACCCTTTGATGGGTTCATCAGGCAGATCAGGGATCAGATAGGGGTTGGTATCCCTTGTTAATTAAACAACAGAATAATTGGTTATAATTAATCTAATTCATTAATTATATGAATAACCATTGGTGTAGTTATCATACAAGTGTAATAGACTTGGCTGGATGCCTCCTGGGTCGGTTCAATTTCTTTTTTTAAAGATTTTTATTGCATACAATTTCGTGGACAAGTCCCGATATTCTCATGCGGTGCAAGTAAATATTCAAAAAGTATCAATATTGTTGTACAGAAACTATAAGTTTCACTTAGTAAATAAGTAAGTTTTTAACATTAATCATCCAGATTTTTAAGAATAAAGAACAAATCCGATAATCACTTCGAGTCAAGAAAAAGATAGAATAGTATACAATAGATGTATATAGGATAAATTTACCACAATTTGTTGTTGTTATATATGTCACAATGACCGATGACTGATCCATGAGAGTGTGAATCATTTATTTAGTAATGCCTTCCAGTGCTCCACTTGAGTGTCTCATTGATGGCCACAGTCAACATATCAACCTGGGGCGGACTCGGACTGTCAATACTGATAAAAAAAAGACATAGCATAATTATAATGTATTATGTAAAGATTAATGTATACAATATAGTGTATAGTAATCATTGGTGCATGTATTCATGCTCCTAGCAGGACTAAGCACTAAGCAAATGAAACCATTCCCACCAAGGGAAACCTTTAACAAAATATCATTTCCATTGTGATTTGTGACTCATTTGCCTGCAACACATCACATATCAGTTGTATCTACAGCAGATTATGACTGATTACGTTATTTATCACATATAGATTACAACCTGAGATTACAAGGATCAAGTTACCAGAACATGTACCGTCCACCATGCCTCTACAATATAATATAACAAACATGAGGGGGAAAACAGCAGTTCAACAAAACTGAAGAGATATTTTGTTTCAAAACAATCCCAAATATACTCAGATATACCTAGTATTTACTATGATCAGGCCTCGGTCTGTAGAATTAATGTGTAGAGCAACCGATTGTACATCACCTGACCTATTTAGCTTGGGTTTGACCTATGACCTATGACCCAGCATGTGTTCACAGTGGGCACCAGGTGGAGCAGGTGTGAGGGAGGGAGGCTATTGAGCACTTACTGGGACACCGTAGGACAGCAGGCAGAGCTGATATAGGACTGAAGGGAGAGGGAATGCAGCTGGAGAAAACGGTCGGGAATAGGAGATTGCATGTCTCACTGCGCATGTCTAGTACAGTGCATGCTGGGATGGACTCAGTTAAAATCTGACATACAAATATTTAATAATATTTTATCGAAAAATGCAAGTATCTTTTCATCTATATAATTGTCCATGCTGAACATGGCAGTTTTTTATATATAGATTGACTGGCATATAATTCCCATAATTCCATGTGGATCAAGATTCAAGATGGCGGATATGCAAATCCGCAATTAGAGGAGAAAAGAGAGGAGAAAAGAGGCGAGAGGTGTATATATATGGAGGACAGGAGGAGGGAGAGGAGTGTTGCTATGGATACACTAGTGGTACGTCATGCACGTCATGGTGACTATGATGACGTCATGGATATCAACCGTGACGTGTATGAAGGCATGGACTACCTGCCAGTAATGTACCACCACTTTATAAACCACGCCCACTGCTTCCTCGCAAAGGTCAAAGGTCAAGTGGTAAGTGAATTGATATAAACGTAAGTTAAGTTTTATATTGATATTGAAGGGCATGATAGTATGGCTGGTAGGTGAGTGAATTGATTAGAATATATATTTTATTTTATTTTTATAAAACTGAATTAAAATAATTGGATTGTTGAATTTTAAAGTCATATGCTTACCAGATATAAAAAATATCTTTATTGCCTGGAAATTAGAATAATTGAATAAATATGAATCATACACTCTACACAGACATTCTTAGTTCAAAGTATATTTTTTTTATATCACAAGTTTGGGTGTTATTTTATAGAAATGAGTGACATCTAACTATTTGAGATGTTTAGATGTATCAACACATGTGTGATACGCCCATGAAGGGACTTGTTTTGATTGGTCGTGTAAATCAAGTTGCGCCAATCAATGATGCTTATTTCATGACGCAACATTGTTTTGCTGAGTAGGGGGGTTACAAGAAAGGTAAATAATGATCAAGCAAGTTTTTGGGATCGATACATATTCAAAATGGGGGACTTAATATAAAAACAAAAAACAAACTCATGCACACTCGGTGGACGACATGGCCGTTTTCAAAACGTCCATTTGGTCCACCTTGTGTGCATAGAAACGTCCCAACGTATCAATGACTCGTTGTCTTTTGTCTAAATGCATTTATTACACAAGCATTGCTCTGAAAACAATGTATCTAGAGTGATTTACACATAGTGCGTATTTCACTAGTGATTTACATGGGGTTGTCATGGCAACCAATCTGTTTTTTTATTAAGATTACCGGTAAAATTCAAATTTATGACTTGATTTTTTTCTATTTTCATGATTGGAAAGCATGTATAATTAATCTGTTAACTAATTTGTTGGTAACAGTTGCTTAGAATATTGCACGCAACTCATGCAATATTCACACTCCTTCATCCAACTCGTTAGCTAACCTGAATATTTCTTTCAAGGGGAGATAAAAGATAAATAGTTGGTGACTTTTTGTGAGGAATTACATACAAATTGCTGGTTTCTGATGTTTAAAGCTGCTTTCTCAGCTACTGTGACTTTACTCTGCTGCTGTCGATCAAAACAGCTGGTGAGCAATAATAAGTCATCATAAAAAATGATTCGTTGGGTCCTCCCAATACAAATAAGGACATTTTAGAAGGCCAAAAGCAAAAACAACCTGACAAAATCCCCCAAAGTTGTTTTTTACAAACGTTAGCCTAACTGAGAGTGCAGTTTTACATTAATACCTGTTCCCCACCGCTAGGTGAGCTTTGTTGTACATTTATACCTGTTCCCCACCGCTAGGTGAGCTTTGTGGTACATTTATACCTGTTCCCCACCGCTAGGTGAGCTTTGTGGTACATTTATACCTGTTCCCCACCGCTAGGTGAGCTTTGTGGGCTTCTATCTGCTGGACTCTGCCACCAGGATGGTTGCCATGGCAATGCGCGTGCGCACAGGCTGGGGCAAATCAGGCCTCACTGCACAGTTTATGGATGCAGCCAGGGACATGCTCGTTAATGTAAGTTATATCTGTACAGCTCTTCATGCCAGGGACTTGTCAGGCTGATGCTTACCGTACTAGTGCTATCGCTACTGTTAGCAGTACTGTAGAGATAGGTCTGACTATCTAGCCAGGGACATGCTCGTTATTAGTCTACCTCTGCTACCTTCATGAGAATTTCCAGATACAGTCTTTAATTGGATCCTGCTCTATTTTTGAATATAATCTTTTTGTAGTGGGGCAGTTGGGTTTTTCAAATGGCCCCAGTTTGTGGGTACAAAGAATAACACATTTAAACATCATTAGATATAAAGAATATAATCATATAAAATAACCAAAATAAACATGTGGTACAAATGTTTCTTAAGGTGATTATTTCTAACTTTTTCAAATCTACACATGACTTTAGATGCTGTTGTCTATAAAGAATGTCAATGAATAAATGATGTCTTACACATGATTGCATGAATAGCTTAAGTAGCCGTTGTAACCAGCTATATATGCCGCTACAGGAGTACCCGAGTATAGTGCGGCTGTCCTGGGCGTCTGACAGGGCGGAGTATTACCAGAGACTGGCAGCCAGACCTGGCTCCATCATCACCATCAGGAGGAAGTGGGTCAGATATTGTTTATTTCTAGTTCAATATAATTGACACACAAAGCTTCAAACTATTTCACCATTCATTCAATTCCATCTCATTAAAATTCATTATTTACCTCATCCAAACATTATATAAATTATTGTAATTGCATGCCAACACCTGAAGTAATATGTAATTTAATTTGTAAGTGAAAATTCAGGATATAGCAGACGACCAAGTTTCCCAAGCCATATTAACCTCCTGGCATATGCCAAGCATACTCCTGAATAAATATCACTTAAAAAATAGTAAAAATAATAAGGCTGGACATTGCAGAGACTGTCACATATATTTCTGGAAATCCTTAGACAATATTTGATTATAATATACACAGAATAAGGACACAATGAATCATGAATTTGGATGCCATAAGTTTTATCAATGGTAACTCAACAGCAGGTGGCCAGAACTTATGTCCCAGTATGTTCTATCATGTACACAGTGCAGTGTGCAACATAGTGAATCGGGAGATCAGAGACCGTCGGTCTCTGTCAAATTGTAACAGTGGAGACCGACAGGATTTTACAGAGACCGAAAAAAGGGGGGTATTTTATCACTTGTTCATTTCATTGGAGACAGTCGGACTCAGCCTAATATCAATATCAGAGACCGACAGAAATTCAATGGAGACCTGGGCGTCGGTCTCTGAGTTATGTTGCACACTGACAGTGATATACAGATATACATGGTCAATTCTCACGAAATGGGCCAAAAAACCCTGGAGGAGGTCAATTTACAAAGTTCTCTCAATTAGTTTCATACTTTGGTGAGCGAAAGTAGTGGTATGTGGCCTTCACGATCCAAATTTGCTACTAAATTGGAACATTATTCTCTGAGATATGGCTACTCAAAGTTTAGGGCCAAAAATGTGTGCAACCACTTCGCACACACCCCCTTTTTTCAGAAAAATGCAATATTTTTTCATTAATATCAAAACGATTCAGTTTATTGATATTTCTTTCTCAAAGTATGGACCTTATTATGGATTATTGTCAAAAAAAAAGTTTCCATTCCTATTTCATGATATTTAGTGAGTGAAAAAGCAAAACGGTAGATTATCTGAAATATCAGTTTTCCAGTGGTAACCTTCTTCCATTTATCTCTATTCACTAAATATTGAACTATTCAGTGTAATTCTTCATTGTCCAGAGCCTTAAAGATATTATCTCTTCAACCAGAAATGAGTCATTCCTCCATACCTATTGTATAGTATCATAAGAAGGGCCTAGAAAATGTGCGAAGTGGTTGCACAAATTATAAAAATCTGTGCAACCACTTCGCACACACCTTATCATCAGAAAGAGACCATGTTTCCATCTATCATCAAAAGTACAGAGTTGGTTCATCTTTTCTCCCCATAATATGAAACTTATTACTAATTATTGTGCATATAGAGTATGTCCCTACTGCCATTCTATGATAATTAGGGACTGAAAACGTATGATGTGTCACAGAAAAATGAGCCACAAATGTGATCCGTTTTAGAAAAATGAGTCATAAGTCGCAAAATATGGATTATGAGATATGAACATAATTGAAAAGTTGAGACCAAGCCGATTCCAATGAATATAAACATTAAGGACATCTAATAAGTACTTTTATCTTTTTAGTTAGATATTTTTATTTTTGAAAAAAACGTTTGCAATATTTCTTGGTAGATAATTACCAGTAAAGTAGTCAAATATACTTAATAGGATGATCTAAGAAACCCACTGATATAATTAATAAACAGTCTTGAAATTGCGACTAGTGGCTCATTTTCCGGAAACACATCACAAATGAGCCAAAAATGTATTTTGAGATTATATGGGAAAAGCTGACATCATAATTTACACATATATAATACTGTACCAACACACAAAACTGTACCCGCCTGTAACACTGTTCCCACCTGTAATAGAGTGCCATAAACCTACAATGTAACATTGTGCCCACCTGTAACACTGTACTCACCTGTTACAAAGTGCCCTTCATGGAACTCTGTAATACTCCAGCCTGTAACACTCTACCCAGCCTGTCACACTTTACACATCCTGTACCACTGTACCCAGCCCGTAACACTGAACCCAGCCTGTAACACTGAATCCATATGTAACTCTTTACCCACCTGTTACACTGTACCTGCCTGTAACAATGTACCCTTCATGTAACTCTGTACCTGCTTGTAACACTGTACCCAGCCTGTGTGTAACACAGTACCCAGCCTCTAACTCTGTACTCTCTTCAACACTGAACCCATCTGTAGCACTGTACCAATCATGTAACTCTGTACCCGCCTGTTACACTGTACCTGCCTGAAACACTCTACCTGCCTGTAACACTGTACACAGCCTGTAACACTGTACACAGCCTGTGAGACAGTACCCAGCTTGTAACACTGTACACAGCCTGTAACACTGTACCCATCCTGTGACACTATACCCTGCCTGTAACACTGTACACAGCCTGTAACACTGTACACAGCCTGTAGCACTGTACACAGCCTGTGGCATTGTACCCTGCCTGTAACACTATACCCAGCCTGTAGCACTGTACCCTGCCTGTAACACTTTACAAAGCCTGTAACACTGTACCCTGCCTGTAACACTGTACCCAGCCTGTAACACTGTACCCAGCCTGTAACACTGTACCCAGCCTGTAACACTGTACCCAGCCTGTAACACTGTACCCAGCCTGTAACACTGTACCCTGCCTGTAACACTGTACCCTGCCTGTGACACTGTACCCTGCCTGTAACACTGTACCCTGCCTGTGACACTGTACACAGCCTGTAACACTGTACCCTGCCTGTGACACTGTACCCAGCCTGTAACACTGTACCCAGCCTGTAACACTGTACCCTGCCTGTAACACTGTACACAGCCTGTAACACTGTACACAGCCTGTAACACTGTACACAGCCTGTAACACTATACAAAGCCTGTGACACTCTACCCAGCCAGTAAAACTATACCCAGCCTGTAGCACTGCACCCTGCCTGTAACACTGTACACAACCTGTAACCCTATACCCAGCCTGTAACACTATACCCAGCCTGTAGTACTGCACCCTGCCTGTAACACTGTACCCAGCCTGCAACACTGTATTCAGCCTGTGACACTGTACACAGCCTGTAACACTGTACACAGCCTGTAACACTGTACCCTGCCTGTAACACTATACTCAGCCTGTAGCACTGTACCCTGCCTGTAACACTTTACAAAGCCTGTAACACTGTACACAGCCTGTAACACTGTACACAGCCTGTAACACTGTACACAGCCTGTAACACTGTACACAGCCTGTAACACTGTACACAGCCTGTAACACCGTACACAGCCCATAACACCGTACCCAGCCTGTAACACTGTACCCAGCCTGTAACACTGTACCCAGCCTGTAACACTGTACCCAGCCTGTAACATTGTACTCAGCCTGTAACACTGTACACAGCCTGTGGCATTGTACCCTGCCTGTAACACTATACCCAGCCTGTAGCACTGTACCCTGCCTGTAACACTTTACAAAGCCTGTAACACTGTACCCTGCCTGTAACACTGTACCCAGCCTGTAACACTGTACACAGCCTGTAACACTGTACACAGCCTGTGAGACAGTACCCAGCTTGTAACACTGTACACAGCCTGTAACACTGTACCCTGCCTGTGACACTGTACCCTGCCTGTAACACTGTACCCTGCCTGTGACACTGTACCCAGCTTGTAACACTGTACACAGCCTGTAACACTGTACCCTGCCTGTGACACTGTACCCTGCCTGTAACACTGTACCCTGCCTGTGACACTGTACACAGCCTGTAACACTGTACCCTGCCTGTGACACTGTACTCAGCCTGTACACTGTACCCAGCCTGTAACACTGTACCCTGCCTGTAACACTGTAAACAGCCTGTAACACTATACCCAGCCTGTAGCACTGCACCCTGCCTGTAACACTGTACACAACCTGTAACCCTATACCCAGCCTGTAACACTGTACCCAGCCTGTAACACTGTACCCAGGCCGTAACACTATACCCAGCCTGTAACACTATACCCTGCCTGTAACATTGTACCCAGCCTGTGACACTGTACACATCCTGTAACACTGTACCCTGCCTGTAACACTGTACCCAGCCTGCAACACTTTATTCAGCCTGTGACACTGTACACATCCTGTAACACTGTACACAGCCTGTAACAATGTACCCTGCCTGTAACACTGTACCCAGCCTGTAGCACTGTACCCTGCCTGTAACACTTTACAAAGCCTGTAACACTGTACCCTGCCTGTAACACTGTACACAGCCTGTAACACTGTACACAGCCTGTAACACTGTACACAGCCTGTAACACTGTACACAGCCTGTAACACCATACACAGCCTGTAACACCGTACACAGCCCATAACACCGTACCCAGCCTGTAACACTGTACCCAGCCTGTAACACTGTACCCAGCCTGTAACACTGTACCCAGCCTGTAACACTGTACCCAGCCTGTAACACTGTACACAGCCTGTAACACTGTACCCAGCCTGTAACACTGTACCCAGCCTGTAACATTGTACTCAGCCTGTTACACTGTACACAGCCTGTAACACTATACCCAGCCCGTAACACTGTACCCTGCCTGTAACACTGTACACAGCCTGTAACACTATACCCAGCCCGTAACACTGTACCCTGCCTGTAACACTGTACACAGCCTGTAACACTGTACACAGCCTGTGACACTGGACCCTGCCTGTAACACTGTACACACCTGTAACACTGTACCCATTCTGCAACACTGTATCCAGCCTGTAACACTGTATCCAGCCTGTAACACTGTACCCTGCCTGTGACACTGTATCCAGCCTGTAACACTGTATCCAGACTGTAACACTGTACACATCCTGTAACACTGTACACAGCCTGTAACACTGTACCCTGCCTGTGACACTATACCCAGCCTGTAGCACTGTACCCTGCCTGTAACACTTTACAAAGCCTGTAACTGTTTACAAAGCCTGTAACACTGTACCCTGCCTGTAACACTGTACACAGCCTGTAACACTGTACACAGCCTGTAACACTGTACACAGCCTGTAACACCGTACACAGCCCATAACACTGTACCCAGCCTGTAACACTGTACCCAGCCTGTAACACTGTACCCAGCCTGTAACACTGTACCCTGCCTGTAACATTGTACTCAGCCTGTAACACTGTACACAGCCTGTGGCATTGTACCCTGCCTGTAACACTATACCCAGCCTGTAGCACTGTACCCTGCCTGTAACACTTTACAAAGCCTGTAACACTGTACCCTGCCTGTAACACTGTACCCAGCCTGTAACACTGTACACAGCCTGTAACACTGTACCCATCTTGTGACACTGTACCCAGCTTGTAACACTGTACACAGCCTGTAACACTGTACCCTGCCTGTGACACTGTACCCAGCCTGTAACACTGTACCCTGCCTGTGACACTGTACCCAGCCTGTAACACTGTACCCAGCCTGTAACATTGTACTCAGCCTGTAACACTGTACACAGCCTGTAACACTATACCCAGCCCGTAACACTGTACCCTGCCTGTAACACTGTACACAGCCTGTAACACTTTACAAAGCCTGTAACACTGTACACAGCCTGTAACACTATACCCAGCCCGTAACACTGTACCCTGCCTGTGACACTGTACCCAGCCTGTAGCACTGTACACAGCCTGTAACACTGTACACAGCCTGCAACACTGTACACAGCCTGTAACACTATACCCAGCCTGTAGCACTGCACCCTGCCTGTAACACTGTACCCAGCCTGTAACACTGTACCCAGCCTGTAGCACTGCACCCTGCCTGTAACACTGTACCCAGCCTGCAACACTGTATCCAGCCTGTGACACTGTACACAGCCTGTAACACTGTTCCCAGCCTGTAACACTATACCCTGCCTGTAACAATGTACCCTGCCTGTAACACTGTACCCAGCCTGTAACACTGTACACAGCCTGTAACACTATACCCTGCCTGCAACACTGTACCCTGCCTGTAACACTGTACACAGCCTGCAACACTGTACACAGCCTGTAACACTATACCCTGCCTGCAACACTGTACCCTGCCTGTAACACTGTACCCAGCCTGTAACACTGTATCCAGCCTGTGACACTGTACACAGCCTGTAACACTGTACACACCTGTAACACTATATCCAGCCTGTGACACTGTACACAGCTTGTAACACTGTACCCTGCCTGTAACACTGTACCCAGCCTGTAACACTGTACCCAGCCTGTGACACTGTACACATCCTGTAACACTGTACCCAGCCTGTAATACAGTACCCAGCCCGTAACACTGTACCCTGCCTGTAAAACTGTACACAGCCTGCAACACTGTACACAGCCTGTAACACTATACCCTGCCTGTAACACTGTACACAGCCTGTAACACTGTACCCAGCCTGTAACACTGTACCCAGCTTGTAACACTGTACCCTGCCTGTAACACTGTACACAGCCTGTACCCCTAACCCAGCCTGTAACACTGTACCCAGCCTGTAGTACTGCACCCTGCCTGTAACACTGTACCCTGCCTGTAACATTGTACCCAGCCTGCAACACTGTATTCAGCCTGTGACACTGTACACATCCTGTAACACTGTACACAGCCTGTAACACTGTACCCTGCCTGTAAAACTGTACACAGCCTGCAACACTGTACCCAGCCTGTAACACTATACCCAGCCTGTAGCACTGTACCCTGCCTGTAACACTTTACAAAGCCTGTAACACTGTATACAACCTGTAACACTGTACCCAGCCTGTAACACTGTATCCAGCCTGTGACACTGTACACATCCTGTAACACTGGGCCAACTTCCCCGAAATAGGATGCCAGTTCACTGAGAAAAAGGCTAATCAGGAATAGGGTTAGGTAAATTAGGAAAAGTATTACTAAAATTATGTACATTTGCGTTATACATATAAATAACTTTCCATACATAACCTTTTAAATAATAGTCCGATCTGAACATAACTAGTGTCATTAGGTGGGGAATTAAGAGACGAAAGCATTTTGGTAAGTATTTTCGATCTGGTGTGTGCCACGGAGCCCCTAAATCGAGGGGAAGAAAGGGTTGGACACATGGAGAAGTGGTTGCGCAACCACTTCGCACATTAAATGACGTTTTTACAATCTTATATTAGCAGTTGGAGTTTAATAATTTATGGTCATTTAGAGGGACTAACAACATAGCTTTTGATATTGAAAAGCAGCAATATTTACTAAATACACACAAACCCCATAGGGAATACTCTGTGCGAAGTGGTTGCACCGCAAATTAGCCACACAGCCTTTAGACAGTGAATCACTCATAACCTTGGGGATAATACATACATAGTTTTCCTTTATACCTCGTTAGAAAGGGTTTTTATAACTTCTTTTAATGAGATATAATATACCTTAGAAAATTATTATCTTGGCATAAATATGAACACTTTTAAAATGTGCGAAGTGGTTGCACATCTATTTTTGCCATTCATTTGAGGCCTGTGGAAAATTTGTATTTGGTCATAGAATGCAGCCAGTCGGTATAATTTGAAGCTGATATGCATTTAAATAATATAAGATGTATTCCTTGTGTTGTAACCCTCCTTATGCATATTTTTAATAATCTATTTCAAGATTTTAGGGTCGGATGAGAGATTTTGGGCCAAAATAACACTATTTTGGGGACATAATTTCTGAGATATTGACATTAGATATATAAAAGTATATATGGCATGAATCGTCATTCTCCAGCCGATGCATTGGTATATGTAGATTGTCTCTATTCTTAGAACTCACAAATCTATAGCATGCTAAACATGTAAAATGGGAAATTAGCCCATTTCGTGAGAATTGACCACATATATCAAACAAAGATGTCATATTCTTATCATCAGCAACAATTTTCATATTTATTGTCAATGGTCATTTTGTCTATCATACATTTTCAATTTTTTGATTAGATATCATTATATTGGCCTTAAAAAATAAAACATTTTTATCGTTTATAGACTAACTAAATTCTCTCCTCTTGCAGCATGTGCTCTTCTATGACTTGTACACTGACCACTTACCACCAGGTGTGCTTCAATACAAAGGTCACACAGGGGTCATCCAGAGACTAGACAAGGCGGGGATCCAAGCTCTCTCTACGTCCACAATGGACACACTGTTTGGTGGCTACCCATACATTGAGGCCCTGTTTAACTGGTTCCCTCTCTCAGTGAGTAAGCAGAGCTTGGAGTGGATAGAGCGGGAAGGCCACCTGGCTGTGTCTGTTCCTTCCACACCAGGTGGCAGCACTGAGTACAATATGCTGAGTCACAGTAACAACATCAGCACCCAGCAGGGCATGTTCAGTACAGTTGTGTTATGGCAGCACCAGGGGGCATGCAGCAGACTGGTGCTGCCACACTTAGTCTACCACATTCAGCATGCCCTCACAGTGGCTCCCCCTGGTGCCCGGGTGGAGCTAGTCATCACTCTCCCCATTGACCTTGACATTGAGCAGGTGAAGGCAGACCTCCTGCCGGTTATTGGTGGAACTAAAGTAGGATCTGCACAACAAGGAGTGACAGGAGACAACATGGTACCACACAGCAAGCTGTGAACTATTTAACTACTGTGAAGTATTTTGTGACTTTCATTATTCTTCAACCATGTGTGAACATGTGTGAATATATGTGTGATATGTGGTCTGTACTGGGAATGGTTCAACATTCAAACATTCTGTGCATCTTTCTGGTGGCTAAACTGAAGTCTACAATCGTTTTGTGCATTAATGATGCATCAATTCCTGATGAACTTGAGAAGAATATGTCTGTAGATGCTATTGCGGTAGGTTTCATTGCTGATTCCTATACAGTGGTGTAGAAAAGTGGGCAATAAATGGCGTTTCTCTCTCTATTGCCTTCAATGTATCGGCTATGATGTAATTGGTGCTGATGAAGTAGCCTGTTGGCTTTTTCACGGAAAAAGCGGTAGTCATGTCTCATCTAGAAATAAAATTCCTAAAATGTTCAAAACTTGTTTCTCTACCTCTATTCACTTTCAACCTTTCCCACGCATATTATTCATCGTTGACCAATAAACATCATGCTGTTCTAACTGAGAGTTGGTTGTGCTTCCTCAGAAGCACTACTGGTAGTGTTTAAGCATATAATACTTCAACAACGTCAGTTATGGCTACTTAACCTATTTACCTAACTGAGTGAGGTACATTCTCCTCTTGATTTAAATCATCACCAATAGATGAACAACATGGCCAGCGCCAACAGTAGATTCCCTGGCATATATTTAGATAGAATGCTGCATAACTTGAAATACCGTATTTCCCTGTTTATAAGCCTGCCCTGGGGCTTCAGGAAATTCTTATGTTCATATAAGCCGGGCCTCGTGTATATAAGACCTGGGCTTGTGTTGCCATCATAAAATAAGAGGTCAAAATATAAACCTTCAAAAAGTGAAATAATTTAACCCCCTAAAAAAAATAGTCAAATAAAATGACGTGTTTTATAATTGGGAAACCAGTTGGACTTTATTATCATGTGAAATAAGTATATATATGTAGTGATCTCGGGTTCTACACTTAGCTAGAATAAAGACGGAACTAGATATTTAACCTGTTGCATCCATTTATTCCTCATATCTTACTCTCTGAACCAACCCTGACCACTGGTAGTGGTAGAATACATAAATCCCAGGGTACACAATAAAAGCAGGTGTTACAAGAAGACAGATAAGATTGTTAAAAGATCCTTCGGACATAACATGCTGAGTTTAGCACCGATAACTGACTAGATACAAATGCAGGTTTATGGTAAAACAATATGTAAGATCAAGACATGGATTACGAGTTATAAGGACTAAAGTCATATGGAAGGTAAGAAATGTGAAACACCAAGATTCGTTACGTAATGGGTGCTGCTTCGGCAACCCGAGCCTGAACTGTCAAACAGCGTGATTCCGAGAACCCGCTTCCGAAGACAGCTCGGACTCCGAGATTACATAGAATAACAAGGAAACCAGAATATGAAATATATAAAACCACCACATATATATATATAATGCTTTTATTCAATATAATTCACACAGTTACATAGGTATGAAAACAATGAACAGGGTTATGATCCTCTACCCCCTCGCAGGTCTTCCTCGACCGCCCAAACTAAATATAAAACAATCATTGATTTGGCGACATAATATTACAAGTTATTCATTTTTATAATCATTTTGGTTCGTCGTTCGACTTATACATTCGATATTATGAGAATATTTAGCTTCAATTTTTAACATCAAAACCAATCACTTCGAGAGGACAATGTCCTTATAGTCGTTAGTTAGACCAATATTTACACAGTCAACTTCAGAGTTAACAATATATCAGTACATCGTTACATATACATGTCATTTACAATTCAATTAATAATGTCTTCCGCCCTAGAATATACCATCCCCCCTTAATAATAATCAGCAGCACCCCAACCCTAACCCTAAAATCATATTATCGTTATATTGACCTTCACTTTACTAAGGATTTACATTTCTGTTTTTACTTAGCATTCAACTTTCATACCTTACTGCAAATTTGTAGTTAACAGTGACTTTATAAGTGTTGATTTATTATGAGTAAAGCTGTTTATGAATAAACATGAGGTTCAGCTTAACCTAATTCTATTCTCTATTGTGGACTGGGTTGAGGGGCCCTATTCTCAGTAAA
Organism: Sthenelais limicola; assembly: GCA_942159475.1. Classification (NCBI taxonomy): domain Eukaryota; kingdom Metazoa; phylum Annelida; class Polychaeta; order Phyllodocida; family Sigalionidae; genus Sthenelais; species Sthenelais limicola. Next base: position 116,807,947 of record OW804100.1, on the reverse strand, counting down.
TGTAATATATAGACAGAACTAACCTATGGAACGCCATTGGCTCATTTATTCAGTTTCTTTTTTACATCAGAAAATGCTTTTTTGATATCGGAAAATGAATCAACTCCTTTATTGATATCAAAAATGCTTTTATCGATATCAATAAATGAATTGTTGAGATCAGAAAATGAATTGTTGATATTAATAAATGCATTTTTGATATCAAGAAATACATGCCATTCTTGATATCAAAAGATGAATTCTTGATATCGATAAAAGGATTTACAGATATTTATGGAACGCCATTGGGTCATTTATTCAGTATTTATTGAAATGATAAAAAATGATTGAAATCATTTTTTGGATATCCAAAAAATGATTTATTGATATCAAGAAATCATTTTCAGGTATCGAGAAAAGAAATAGTAAATAAATGACCCAATGGCTTTCCATACTAACCGTAGTTATGTATTTCCCATCGTTCTTCACCGAGTTGGAGTTGGAATGAATGTAAGAAAGAAAATAATTTCTTGTGTTGATATATTTAGTTTGGATAAAATACTCTTCATATCTTTTGTCCCGCTTAGAGTTGGAATGATAGTTCTAAACCACAGGACCGTCCTGTGGTTTAGAGGGTCCCCCTTCTCCAGTCATTTGGTGGCATGCTCTTATCTGCCCCCCCCCCCCCCCAGATCGTGGTGTTCAGAATCGGAACGGGCCTGGCTTGTTTTTAAATAAGTCAAATACATTAATGGATCAGTAATTATATCCCATCATGGGTCGGTCACAGGTAAAATAGTTATGTTGTTTTTGGTGCTATATTTGATACATATCTTCTTTTACATTGAAAGATCATTGAAAATAAAACTTATCTTAGCTAAACTATAAAAGGGTGTACGTCCAGGGCCCGGGTCCAGGGCCATCACTTGAACCCATGTGCAATGTTGAAGGTGGGTCATACAATAACACAAAGTGCCCTTCACAAGGTGGGTCATACAATAACACAAAGTGCCCTTCACAAGGTGGGTCATACAATAAGACCAAGTGCCCTTCACAAGGTGGGTCATACAATAACACCAAGTGCCCTTCACAAGGTGGGTCATACAATAACACCAAGTGCCCTTCACAATAACACTAAGTGCCCTTCACAAGGTGGGTCATACAATAACACCAAGTGCCCTTCACAAGGTGGGTCATACAATAACACCAAGTGCCCTTCACAATAACACTAAGTGCCCTTCACAAGGTGGGTCATACAATAACACCAAGTGCCCTTCACAAGGTGGGTCATACAATAACACAAAGTGCCCTTCACAAGGGCATGTAACACGCTGTCACACCAAGTGCCCCGACCCACTGGTGGCCTCATGAGTTCATATCTAGGCCACTATGACCTAGATTGTCTATATAGGTCACGGCGCGGTACATGTAGCCTACAGTATGTATGTCATGTTAGCCCGGCATGTTTAGCACCGCAGTGTCGACGGGACAGTGGGGAGGATCACAGTGTTATCTGGACGGATTAGATTTCACACAGACTGAGCCTGAGGTGTCAGGTGAGGAAGGGTAAAGCACTGGTTCCCTCTATTACATGTATATAGCAGCAGGTGGGTGCAGACAGGTCCATCCTTCACTAATTCTCTCAAATATTCCTTATTTCCTTCTAGTTCTATGGATGTTCTATACAGTATATACAATTAACATTACCTGAATGTTTGTTTAATCAGGTGCTTTAGATACACCTGTTGTTGTTCATTATTGAGCCACACTTACCACCTTTTCTTACAGCGTCACGTAGAGTTTTATTGGTACAGATAATTAGTATGTCCTTTGTGCACCAGACATGCACGCGGGGGGCGGGGGGACCTGTGTCTGGGTGCATTCGGAAACCACATTTTTTAAACAATAATTATTGTCAAAAAGTGTAAAATAATTTCTGCACAGGTCTTGCGACTGTTGCCTGATATAACATTAACATAACAAGTGAACCAGTTAATCACACGATATTCTAGGCTTACACTACTCCAATATACAGCATAACTAGTTATCAACATTATCAATATAACGACAGTAAGTTGGCGGTAATAGGATTATTTCTGGTTATCTTCACTCTCCAAAAACTCTCCGATTTACATAGTAGCCGAAAAATAGAGGGGAGGGGGAAATAGTGCCTTCTTTTCTTCTTATAGGAAACCACTTTTCAGGGATATCTATTTCATAAGAGTTGTTTTCATTTCGACAATAGACATGTATCTATTGCGGTTTTTCTTGTCCCAACATGTATCTGCCTGCTTTATAAAAAAAATCCCCAAAAAGATTTTATTTCGATACACATTTCACATAAGTGATACTTTCATTGCACGAAAATATACTGTTGCATAAACTAATAATACATTTAGGCAAAAAGAAGTAATTTTAAGAGTTAATATTATGTACCATATAATGTCTAGGCTAATGATCAGTTAAGGATAGAAATAAACATTTTGACACCATTGCATGTATGCCTCACTTGTACAAGTCATTTAGTTTATTCTTACTCTTCTATTCCAGATTCATGGTAACAGCAAGAAGAAATCTACTCTAGTTAGTATCATAATGGTATGTCGACCAATTTGTCTATTTATATAGAACTCGTTTGGTACTCATTTGTACTCACTGAAAATGACAAATAAAAAACATCTTATCTATCTTATTGTACGCAGACTGCAATTATAGATAATCAATCTGAATTGTTTTAAAGTTTTCTTGCTGACTAAAATACAAAACAACAATTCCGGAGAGAATAAATCAATGAAGTTCATTATTCAGTAAGGACCATACAGTCGAGTCATTATCCTCATACATTCTTAATCACAAAGTAATCCAGATAGGTTTCTAGATGCAAATTTATTCGAATAATTAATAAGCGTGTTGGTAAAAGCTTACTTACTAAACGGATCTTTGTTTATCTTGCTTAAAATTACTCACTGTTACCCAAAGCTGGGCGCATTGGAATAACCCAGTTTACTGGGAGATGTCTTCCCCAGTTGAAATAAAATCGTTAAAAAAAAAAAAAAAAAAAAAAAAAAATCGCTGCGGTAAATGGGAAACACACCAATATTGTTTGGAAGCTACTGGAACACGTATACGTGTTACGTGCAGGGCTCACGTATGCCTGGGCTCCTGAATAACATTGTACGCTAATATTTAATACAAATTAAAGGTTATTGAGTCTAGTTACATATTCAGGAACCCATTCAAACATTGTCATGTTCATCATAATAATAGAAATAATTAAATCGGTTTAAATTCATACATCAAGATATAATATCTATTTATGATCTGCCATGTGAAGGTAGATTTGCTATAATATAAAGCCAATAATCGCCATCTTTTTATATTTTTCACCTCCTAAGGGGCTGTCCATAAATTACGTAACCTTTTTTGCCTAAAAATTTAGACCCCCCCCCTGGAGTTTGTAACCAATGTTATACCTATGGGACCGTAACGCATGGTCGGACACCCCCCCAACCCCCCCAACCCCTCGAGCCTTACATAGTTTATGGACGGTCCCTAAGACAAACAATAAAGGTGCGCTATGAATGATAAAAAAAACACTATATTTCATACGAATTTCAGAATACATTTAAATAATATTCCTTCAATTGTGCACCAATTTATGCGATTTCAATATACAAATATTTCTCACCTATACCAATCATCGTTGTATTTCAATTATCTTGTAAACTTTACACTCTTAATTCTACACATTTCTTATATAAATTATTGTATATAATGATGGGGTTCTGGAGATAAAGGTGTTTGAGATAAAATACAATAATTCAAAAGAAAACTATGTACGATTTCTTTAATAATTCTTTCAACATTAAACTATATTTTACCTGCTTTCTATCATAATTTCTTTTACTGTGAAATATGTCTATGGGTGTTAGCACCCTTTTCCAGTGGGGACCACCTTGTTGTTTCAGGGCCTCTATTGAAAAAGTATTTTGAGACCCTGATAGACCTTCAGAAGGTAGTAAAAAAATCAAAGTTAACAGTTTACATTTATGTTTTCACAATTTGTAAAATACAGGGTTTTCCGGTGATTTCCGTTTCCCAAAGGAAACGATGACAGGGTCCAGTAAAATCTAAATTCGTGACAAGATGAACCTATTTTTTTTTAATAAATTTATTTCTAGAAACTTTCCAACAATGTGGTATTTCTCATTTCAAGAAGGGGAAAAAAGACAATACATCAAGGATAAATTATATCGTAAACAAAGAACAAAAGGAGAGGTCCCTCATCTATATCTATTACATACCTGTCAAAGTCTTTAGCATAGAGCCCTATGGAAGCGGAATAGCAGGACATGAAATGTTTTTTATGTAACATGTGCTGAGTGACTGGGCAGCGATTCGATTGGTTAATAGGTTAATTACTAGTAGCGAGAAAATAGTTCCCATGTCGGATGTAAAATATCGAGTAGAATTCTAATGAAAATTGAAAAATAATGCATCAAAAAGGAAATCAAAATTAAAAAAAGTATGTAATAAATCGAGATCCCAACTCATCCGGATAATCCTCGTTGTCCATGCGGAAGCACTCAACGCTACCGCGCTTCATACTGCCGTGCAGACAAGTAACTCGGAACACATGCACCAGATTATCCAGACTCATTAAGATCTGGACTCATTTCACATGACGTCACCCGGGTGACTGGGGAACCCTACTGGCCACCATGTCCGGGGTCAGCACTATCCTTGCTGTCTACGGCGTGGTTATAAAAACAAAGTTGATAAACCTCACAAGAGTGCATACCTGAGTAATACTACACTAAAGGAAGATTATCTAACCTATTATGATGGGTTTGTTGAGGCTCATTAAAACTGGTAAAGGTTAAAACAGACAGAAAACGGTATTTTCAAGTATCGCAGCATACATAGCCATCTAACGAGCCCCAGGACATGGCGACGGCTGTGACGTCAGTGAAATCTATATGCCTCAAACTTGAGGAATCAAGACGGTCTCATTGGAGACATTCTCAAAGGGACTCTATTGAATATAGCCTTATGATATTTTGGCCCTCTTGTATAGATATTATTCCAAAGAGTTGTTTGTCCTAATGGTATCAACAATGGGAATAAATATGTCCATGTTTGGTATAAACAATGGCGCTCTAAACAGGGACATTTGTAGAGAGATTTTGACTGCAAGTGTGCCCCACCTCTAGACCCTGCTTCTGGTATGACCCCTTCTGAATTCCTTCCTTTTAGTGCTAATTTCATGACCGGGGAATATTTCCTATTTATTTCTAGAGCTTATTTATTGGTATGTATCCTGATGGCCTTAATTACCGCAAATGTTATGATCTGCAGAAACACTCCTTTAAGGGGTACTTGAATAGTAACCCAGGTTACATGAACTATTAACTACTGTCTACTGTTGCAGGGTGAGATGGAGGGTGTGGTGGTACGCCATGCATGTCACAGTGACTATGTCTAATATTGCAGGGTGAGATGGAGGGTGTGGTGGTACGTCGTGCATGTCACAGTGACTATGTCTAATATTGCAGGGTGAGATGGAGGGTGTGGTGGTACGTCGTGCACGTCACAGTGACTATGAGGGTGTGTTGAACATCAACCATGACTACAGCTACAACATGGACTACATGTACGTCATGTTCCACCACTTGTGTAGGTACGCATACTCATATGTGGCAGAGGTCAAAGGTCAAATAGTAAGTACACAATAGAGCCTCTTATTAGTTAAGACTTTGTTTCCATTAAAGCTGCATTTTCACCTATTGATACAAACAAAAACCTACCAAATTTACTTATAATGACTTATAATACTAAATCATCAATATTGGTGCACCTAGGTGAAGCTCTCATAGGAAAGGGTTCAGACGTGTTCTCCAAATATAAATGCGATCAATTAGGAAGCCCTATCGCAAAAGCAACCATGCAGACAACATTTTAGAAAAGTTGGAAAAGAAAAAGAATGTACAAAAAGTAGAAATTTGTTCATCAATGTAAGCGGAGAGCACATGTTTAACGAGGATGTGGCCGGAGACTTGGTACAGACAACAGTCTGGATGTTTCATGGTGACACCTGGTGTGCGGCAAACAAACTCACTATAAACACAGCCAAAACTAAGGTTATCTCCTTCACACCTAGTAAGTCCGCACCAGAAACAACCTCAAACCTACCAACCTACAAGAACTTAAAAAACCCAATCAAATAAAATCACAACAGGTCAAGTGGAAACTTCTTGCTGACTGGCTGGTGAGAAAAAACAAAAAACAAAATGCACCCCACATCACCGGGCCTCCCGCACATCCATTGCCACCTATTGAAACTACCATATGAACACCACATTCCTATGTCTCCCCCACATCCATTGCCACCTATTGTAACTACCATATGAACACCACATTCCTATGTCTCCCCCACATCCATTGCCACCTATTGAAACTACCATATGAACACCACATTCCTATGTCTCCCCCACATCCATTGCCACCTATTGAAACTACCATATGAACCCACATTCCTATGTCTCCCGCACATCCATTGCCACCTATTGAAACTACCATATGAACACCACATTCCTATGTCTCCCCCACATCCATTGCCACCTATTGAAACTACCATATGAACACCACATTCCTATGTCTCCCGCACATCCATTGCCACCTATTGAAACTACCATATGAACACCACATTCCTATGTCTCCCCCACATCCATTGCCACCTATTGAAACTACCATATGAACACCACATTCCTATGTCTCCCGCACATCCATTGCCACCTATTGAAACTACCATATGAACACCACATTCCTATGTCTCCCGCACATCCATTGCCACCTATTGTAACTACCATATGAACACCACATTCCTATGTCTCCCCCACATCCACCTATTGAAACTACCATATGAACACCACATTCCTATGTCTCCCCCACATCCATTGCCACCTATTTAAACTACCATATGAACACCACATTCCTATGTCTCCTGCACATCCATTGCCACCTATTGTAACTACCATATAAACACCACATTCCTATGTCTCCTGCACATCCATTGCCACCTATTGAAACTACCATATGAACACCACATTCCTATGTCTCCCCCACATCCATTGCCACCTATTGTAACTACCATATGAACACCACATTCCTATGTCTCCCCCACATCCATTGCCACCTATTGAAACTACCATATGAACACCACATTCCTATGTCTCCCCCACATCCATTGCCACCTATTGTAACTACCATATGAACACCACATTCCTATGTCTCCCGCACATCCATTGCCACCTATTGTAACTACCATATGAACACCACATTCCTATGTCTCCCACACATCCATTGCCACCTATTGAAACTACCATATGAACACCACATTCCTATGTCTCCCGCACATCCATTGCCACCTATTGAAACTACCATATGAACACCACATTCCTATGTCTCCTGCACATCCATTGCCACCTATTGTAACTACCATATGAACACCACATTCCTATGTCTCCTGCACATCCATTGCCACCTATTGAAACTACCATATGAACACCACATTCCTATGTCTCCTGCACATCCATTGCCACCTATTGAAACTACCATATGAACACCACATTCCTATGTCTCCCCCACATCCATTGCCACCTATTGTAACTACCATATGAACCCACATTCCTATGTCTCCCCCACATCCATTGCCACCTATTGTAACTACCATATGAACACCACATTCCTATGTCTCCCCCACATCCATTGCCACCTATTGTAACTACCATATGAACACCACATTCCTATGTCTCCCCCACATCCATTGCCACCTATTGAAACTACCATATGAACACCACATTCCTATGTCTCCCCCACATCCATTGCCACCTATTGTAACTACCATATGAACACCACATTCCTATGTCTCCCGCACATCCATTGCCACCTATTGTAACTACCATATGAACACCACATTCCTATGTCTCCCACACATCCATTGCCACCTATTGAAACTACCATATGAACACCACATTCCTATGTCTCCCGCACATCCATTGCCACCTATTGAAACTACCATATGAACACCACATTCCTATGTCTCCTGCACATCCATTGCCACCTATTGTAACTACCATATGAACACCACATTCCTATGTCTCCTGCACATCCATTGCCACCTATTGAAACTACCATATGAACACCACATTCCTATGTCTCCTGCACATCCATTGCCACCTATTGAAACTACCATATGAACACCACATTCCTATGTCTCCCCCACATCCATTGCCACCTATTGTAACTACCATATGAACCCACATTCCTATGTCTCCCCCACATCCATTGCCACCTATTGTAACTACCATATGAACACCACATTCCTATGTCTCCTGCACATCCATTGCCACCTATTGAAACTACCATATGAACACCACATTCCTATGTCTCCCCCACATCCATTGCCACCTATTGTAACTACCATATGAACACCACATTCCTATGTCTCCCCCACATCCATTGCCACCTATTGTAACTACCATATGAACACCACATTCCTATGTCTCCCGCACATCCACAGCCACCTATTGAAACTACCATATGAACACCACATTCCTATGTCTCCCCCACATCCATTGCCACCTATTGTAACTACCATATGAACACCACATTCCTATGTCTCCCCCACATCCATTGCCACCTATTGTAACTACCATATGAACACCACATTCCTATGTCTCCCGCACATCCATTGCCACCTATTGAAACTACCATATGAACCCCACATTCCTATGTCTCCTGCACATCCATTGCCACCTATTGTAACTACCATATGAACACCACATGCCTATGTCTCCCCCACATCCATTGCCACCTATTGTAACTACCATATGAACACCACATTCCTATGTCTCCTGCACATCCATTGCCACCTATTGAAACTACCATATGAACACCACATTCCTATGTCTCCTGCACATCCATTGCCACCTATTGTAACTACCATATGAACACCACATGCCTATGTCTAAGATGCCCCAGCTTTATATATAATACCTTAGCATCTATTATAGTCAGTTGTTTACTGCAGTGGGCAGAACACCATGGCTTACTCCTAGTTAATCCCATGAGCCCACGTCACAATAGTGTTTCATTGTCTCCTGCCTTGCGTACTTGATCACTCTTATTATCTATTTTCCGGTATAAACATCCTAAATTAAAACAAATTATACACCTGTACACACAGGTGAGTTATGTGACGTTCCGGCTGTTGGACCAAGGGCGGCGTGTGGTGCCTATGGGCGGCCGCACCCACCGTGACTACGAGAAATCTGGATTGACACACTACTTATACCATGAGGCCTTCAGACTTCTACAGCAGGTAATTGTTGTCCTCCTAACCCGGCAGACATGAACTACAGCAGGTAATACAGCTATACTGCCCATTGTTGTCCTCCTAACCAGGCATGAACTACAGCAGGTAATACAGCTATACTGCCCATTGTTGTCCTCCTAACCAGGCATGAACTACAGCAGGTAATACAGCTATACTGCCCATTGTTGTCCTCCTAACCAGGCATGAACTACAGCAGGTAATGTAGCTATACTGCCCATTGTTGTCCTCCTAACCCAGCAGACATGAACTACAGCAGGTAATACAGCTATACTGCCCATTGTTGTCCTCCTAACCAGGCATGAACTACAGCAGGTAATACAGCTATACTGCCCATTGTTGTCCTCCTAACCAGGCATGAACTACAGCAGGTAATGTAGCTATACTGCCCATTGTTGTCCTCCTAACCAGGCATGAACTACAGCAGGTAATACAGCTATACTGCCCATTGTTGTCCTCCTAACCCAGCAGACATGAACTACAGCAGGTAATACAGCTATACTGCCCATTGTTGTCCTCCTAACCAGGCATGAACTACAGCAGGTAATACAGCTATACTGCCCATTGTTGTCCTCCTAACCAGGCATGAACTACAGCAGGTAATACAGCTATACTGCCCATTGTTGTCCTCCTAACCAGGCATGAACTACAGCAGGTAATACAGCTATACTGCCCATTGTTGTCCTCCTAACCAGGCATGAACTACAGCAGGTAATACAGCTATACTGCCCATTGTTGTCCTCCTAACCCAGCAGACATGAACTACAGCAGGTAATACAGCTATACTGCCCATTGTTGTCCTCCTAACCAGGCAGACATGAACTACAGCAGGTAATGTAGCTATACTGCCCATTGTTGTCCTCCTAACCAGGCATGAACTACAGCAGGTAATACAGCTATACTGCCCATTGTTGTCCTCCTAACCCGGCAGACATGAACTACAGCAGGTAATACAGCTATACTGCCCATTGTTGTCCTCCTAACCAGGCATGAACTACAGCAGGTAATACAGCTATACTGCCCATTGTTGTCCTCCTAACCCGGCAGACATGAACTACAGCAGGTAATACAGCTATACTGCCCATTGTTGTCCTCCTAACCCAGCAGACATGAACTACAGCAGGTAATACAGCTATACTGCCCATTGTTGTCCTCCTAACCCGGCAGACATGAACTATGTATTGAACTATTAGCTATTGGATGGAGTAGGAAGTCCACCCTACTCTACCCTTTAAGCTAATCATAGCATTGAGTTCAACATTTGTATTGTCATAGAATATCACAATCCTAATGAACAACATTAGACTGAACAAAATACAGAGTGAAGAACAGTATATACCATATTTCACTGATAGAACGCCGGGTCCCAAATAAGGGTCTGCCCGAAAAAGTGCCGGGTCATTTAACGTCATGAAATAAATAAACACCGGCTCTGAATGAAGACCAGGTCACCTCTTACACCCATCAAAGAGCATACATAAGAGACTGTATTGTCTCTGTAATACTATTATAAATGGTGGATAAAGTAGTATGATCTTGGATGCATTAACATAAAACAATAAAAGCCTGCCCCATATAAACGCCTGCCTAGAAAAAGCACCAGGGGTAAGAGTGGCCTGGCGTTCTATAGGTGAAATATGGTATGCAGAATATACATGTTGTTGACTGCAGGAGCAATAATCTGCACAAATACTAATGTAGAAAGCTTTTATCACTTTCTCTATAACAAAATGGAAATAAAGTTTCTTATATAATATCTATATCTACTGTATGTTTTATTGTTGTCTACAGGAACACCCGCACATAGCCTCTGCCACCACATCCTCATCAGATATCCCCTTCTACGAGAAGATGGAGAAGCTGGGCCGAGTGACTCTCCGCAGGAAGTGGGTGAGTGCCTCCATGTATAGAGCATTATGGGTAGAAGGCAGGAAGTTGGTGAGTGCCTCCATGTATAGAGCATTATGGGTAGAAGGCAGGAAGTGGGTGAGTGCCTCCATGTATAGAGCATTATGGGTAGAAGGCCAGGAAGTGGGTGAGTGCCTCCATGTATAGAGCATTATGGGTAGAAGGCAGGAAGTGGGTGAGTGCCTCCATGTATAGAGCATTATGGGTAGAAGGCCAGGAAGTGGGTGAGTGCCTCCATGTATAGAGCATTATGGGTAGAAGGCAGGAAGTGGGTGAGTGCCTCCATGTATAGAGCATTATGGGTAGAAGGCCAGGAAGTGGGTGAGTGTCTCCATGTATAGAGCATTATGGGTAGAAGGCCAGGAAGTGCTTGCATTGTCAGAATTGAATCTTAGTTTCTGTTTAATACCTATTTAACATATATTCTGATGAAGGTGTAAAGCCAGCAAAACGTTGGTTCACATCTATTGTATAAACTAATGCAGCAACCATTCAACCATTGCTTCTTACTCCTGCTGTGGTGTTATACTACAATATAATATTTAATATATACCTGACTCCTGTACATCTCACATTATGTTCAATACTTAGCACTTGTTTGACAAATTGATGCACAGCAAAGTAAAGAATGAGATCGTAGATCGAGCTCTTTACTTACGTGTCCATGCGGAAAACCAGTCCTATAAGTTGATTATTATACATGCCTAATTTTGCATGTAAAACATGCTTAATTATAAAGATAGTAATATAATTCACCATATCTGGTTTTCTCATAAGAGGAATATAACTAGAAACAAGGGAAACGATCGAGGAAGAAAGCACTCGCTCTGGCAAGTGAGTGCGTGTATAATAATCATTCATGTTGATTTTTTTTATTTCAGCGTGTTATCAAGTATCTAATTCCTTCCAAGGACATCTCTGATGTTCATCTCACCCCAGCCTTGTACACAAGTGTCCGGAGCCTGGACAGGGCAGGGATCCACGGTCTCTCTACGGCCACCATGGACACACTGTTTGCTGGCTACCCATACATTGAGGCCCTGTTTAACTGGTTCCCTCTCTCAGTGAGTAAGCAGAGCTTGGAGTGGATAGAGCGGGAAGGCCACCTGGCTGTGTCTCCCTCCTCTACACCAGGTGGTAGCACTGAGTACACCATGGTCAGCCACAGCTGCAGCTACGCCACCTACAGGGGCATGAGGGTTATGGTTCATGTGCGTGCTCACAGGGGGAGCTGTGAGCTGATGGTTCAACACATCCTGTACCACTTACACAGAGCCCAGCAGGTGGCGCCAGCGTGGGGGGATGTTCAGGTGGTTATAGACGTGCCATACCTCACAGACTACCAGACTCTACAGACTCACCTCCAGCCTTATATAGGCACATATTGTCTCCCCGCTGTATACGGTGCTTCAGGAGACGTGCTCATGGAGCAGAGCAAACTATGACCTTTTTATATACAAATATATTATATATTTGTATACAGGTTGTTACATTAAAGTCATCTCCCCGCTATAGGCCACAACCGGCCATGGATGGAGTTAATACCAGTAAAGTGGCCTTTTCTTGTGTCCTGAGAATCGAATCATTAATTTAATATTTTTACATTTTGTATAGAACAAATTGTTATAATTAGATGAATTTGTATGAATGAATAACAATAGTTAAATACCTTTAGTAACTTATACCTTTTTATATTCATGTTGAGCTGATATAGTCTTCTTCTTTATATTCTTTCAAAGATGAAAAAAACCAAAGCTGTAATAAAGACAAGTGGAGGATAGGATTATGCTTTAAAATGGTTTATACCGATAGTGATACTGACGTTCCGGAGTTTACATTACTCCATCCTTCCTTCTTTATATTCTTTCTTTTTAAATGTTGGCGCAGTGGTCTAGGCTCCTGATTTTCAGATGTAACAAATTAGAATCTTGAGGATTCTCTACCAATATGTTACGCATGGTACAATGTAATGTCGTAAATAGAGTTGAAGATGATTTCTGCTATAACATGGTGTATTACCTACTGGTACACAGCAGGGAACTGGTTAGGCCTAGTTAGTGGGCTACCTTATATGGAGAGTAATTAGCATAATGCTAATTATCTGCATCGTGATTGACAGGTGTAAGCTGACCAATATGGGAAGCCGGCACCTGCCCAGTCTGAAGGTAACCCCTGTACAGGTTGAAGGAATATAAAACAGTTCAATGAAAACAAATTGTCATAAAACCGTCAGGGATTGTTTCGTACTACATAACAAATAGATGGGAAAAACGTTATGTTACCGCATTAGCTCTCTTGTCCAGAAATTCTACCCGCTAGTACTTTTGCTTGCTCTACTTATTTTATTGTCTGTTTTTGTTCTTATAGTTGTCATTTTTCTCACCTTGAATGACACTGCATGCCCACCAACCACCCATCCTTCACTCCTCCCATGTGTTAGTGTTTGATACCTGACTGCCTACCTGCCTAGTGTGTGTGTAGCCTTGAGGCAATGCTACACACACACTAGTGGCAGGCAGTGGTAGGCAGTGGCAGGCAGCGGGAGGGGCAGTGGCTGGTGAGTGAGTGTAGTGTGTGAGTGAAGGTGCAGTGTGTGTGAGAGCTCCGACAGGGGTGGGAGACTAAACCAATCTTTATATTTAAAATTGCAACTTTCCTGTACCAGATTATACATAAGTCGTCCCCTAAAAAGGCATGAAGAGGAACAAAACTTGCCATTCAGATGATGTAATGGTACCCATTTAGATGGGAAAACATAAAAAACAGGTCGATGGGTGTGAGTTCTGTCTAACTGAGAATACCAGGGGTAATGGAGCAACGAAAGGAGGTTTAGAGGTGGTCTAAATCCGCCCTATAGGGGGCGGGGGCGGTTGCGCTTGGTCTAGAGTTAACTAACATAAACGATTGTTTACTTTAGGAGTCATGCGAAAATGTGTCTGTTACATATAAGGGTCAGATTTTCAGAAAATGGACAATTGGCTGCTCTACACATTTAGGAAATTCTGCTGAATTTGGCTGTAAAATGATAGATACTGGGTATATCTGAATATATTTGGTATCACATTGATTTGAAGTATTAGTTCTGTTATGTTAAACTGCATTTTGAAGCAGATTTTGGGCTTAACTTTGGGTGGATTGGTGAGGAGGAGTATTGGTGAAGACGAATTGTACATTTTCTAAAAATCTGACCCATTAACAGACTTCCTTAACTTGTGAAATACAGCAAATGTCACTCACTGGTTTTTAAACAATGATGTACAAACAATTTTGTACTTTTAAAATCAAAACAAAGAATGTTATCATCATTATTATTATGCTCTGAGAGTTATATTATAAACACGTCAATGTGGTTGTTAAAGTATTCATGACCTTTGGATTGAGTTGTGTGTATCGTTAGGTCAGGAACAAGAACCCAACCTCACCTCAAGGATTGAACATCAATAAAACTGGACTAACAAAGTATTTTCTCTATGTATTGTTCTTCCCGTAGAAGCGTTTTAAAACATTTCATTATCCACCTTGGAAAGATCATAGGCAAAATCGTAAAGGGCCTGGTCCACTAAGCCGATTGTCATGCGACAATGTGTTGTATATGGTGGAGTTGTAATCTAGGGTGGGGAGTGTTGTGACTCATTAGTCCCCGTTGGTTGGTCTGAGCTGGCCCGTTATAGACGCATAGAGGGCCAGTGGTCACTACCGGTCCCGCTGGCCCTCTATGCCTAGAGAACTTCCGGTAAACAGCCCAACCAACGGGGACTAAAGCCATTAGAGCCTTCGTTTATTGTCCTCGCTGGCCCTCTATGCCTTCGGGAACCTGTCCGGCCTCGACAGGATTCCCGTCAGGCATAGAGGGCCAGCTCGGACAATAAACTCAGGCTCTAATTGCCCAACACTAACTCAGGTTTTTGATCCTTGTCATGCGATTCTCACAAAAGTTAGTGCAAAAGAGTCCTCTGCAGCGCAAAATCGCATAAGAATCAGCTTAGTGGACTATAGGCCCTTTAGACATTCATACTACATTACTAGCTTGGAATCTTGGTCTACTCTTGTACTATTTATCTATTACATCATCTCGTCTCAGGGTCATTATGATCACTTCAGAGACACGTTCTTTCTAGGATTTCCTTATTACATGAAGTCAATATTTATTAATTTGTCAATCGGTTATAAAATATCTTAATTCTATTTTTAACTGTCCTGAAGATTATATAATTTACAGAATGATTAATATCTCTTCCCCCTCTTGTGCGAATTTTTCAAAAACTTCCAAAAATCTTTTGAGTCTCCTGTGCTAAATATTTTCGTTAGGTTTTGTGAGTTCCAGAGTGTGGGGGCCGCGCCATTACCGCTAGTGTTAAAGCTATAGACTATATGTGATGTGTTTCAGGAAAATGAGTCATAAGTAGCAAAAAATAGATTTTGAGATACCATTATATTTGACCAGATGAGATCAAGCCGATTCCAATGATAGTAAACAGTCTGATAAAATAATAAGTATTTCTAGATTTTAAGTTTGATATTTTCGTTTTTTTTTTAAAAATAGTTTCCAATACTTCTGGGAGTAAATAAACAGTAAAGTTACCAAATGTAGTCCATATGCGGACCTTTAAAACGAAAGGATATATTACATAGATTGTCCTGAAATTTGATACATCGTTTGATATAGCTGTAAGTGATGAACCCTCTAAGAATTGGAACATTCCAATGATGTGATCTTGTGAAAACAATGCTTTGCAAAATATCATTTTTGCTACTTATGACTCATTTTCCTGGAACACATCACATATTGGCGACGTTACGGCTAATCACTTAACAGCTGGAGTTGATTTCTCGTTATAGGGACCACCCCTCTATTGAGACCAGTTTGTCGCAGTCTCCTCTATTAGATTAGCCCCTTTAATACGACCACCTCGCTATGTCACCCAGAAATCATTCAGTCCCAAGGGTGGTCTCAATAGAGAGGTTCCACTGTAGAATAAAACAGTTTAGTAACTCGTTGGTTTCAGTCGCTTGGAATATCACACAACTCATGCAATATTCACGCTCAACCAACTCGTTAGTAAACTTGTATATAATATAATATTACAAAGTAACCCCGCCCCCTCCAATTCTTCGGCTAAACCTTCCATTTTGGGTCATAAAATATGGCTTTATTTCAAACGTCGATAATTAATTAATAATTATTTCCACAAGGGTTACAGAGTGGCACCTGGCAGGTGTGGAATCAGGAGATTGTGGAGATTTAGGATCAATCAAACCCCATTGTATGAGACGCAAGGTTCACCCGTCCTATATACAGACCCCCTCCCCCGCATCCCCCGCATCCCCCCCCCCCCCCACACACACACACCTCCCCCACTACACCCGAGGTCTGACTGATATATGGGTCAGATTTTCAGAAAATATACAGTTGGCAGCTGTACACATGTAGTACATTCTGCTAAATTAGGCTGCATTTTGGTCAATATTAGGTAAATTAGAGTATATTTGGCATTGCATTGATTCAAACAATCTGTTGGGTTAGGTTGAACTGTATTTTGAACTTTATTTTCGTCTGAAATTTGGGTTATTTGAGAGGATTACTGTAGATGAATTATACATTTTCAGAAAATCTGACCCACATACTGCCCTTCCACTGAGGCTTATCGTGCAACACACTAACCCATATACAGACAACAATAGCTATACACCAGATATCAGCTTAATCAATTTCAATCCGCAGAAATTAATCTTCATTAATATAAGTGTCCACAATTGTGATGCGTTTCAGGAAAATGAGTCATAAGTCGCAAAATTGATATTTTTCAAAGTGTTTTTTTCACAAGATCACATTAATGGAATGTTCTAATTTTTGGTGGGTTTATCACTTACAGCTATATCAATCGATGTATTAAATTTCAGGACAATCTATGTAATATATCTTTTCAAATATGATGATATCTCAAAATCTATTTTTTGCGACCTATGACTCATTTTCCTGAAACACATCACAATTAGACAAATACAGGGAAGTTATTACAAATCCACAATACTTTATTCCTGCAAAATCGCTGTACAAATTGCAGATTTATTCTCGCCCGCTAAATATATATAGCCGCGAAAATGTGTTTGATGGATGGAGAGATAAGATAGTAATAGATACTATACCTGTGCACCACTACACCACTGGTACCCACACACCTGTACAGGTGAGGCTTAATCACTAGTGCACACTTTCTACATATTGGGACCAGATTTCACCAAAAGGTTTTGCATAATTGGAGAAATATGTAAGTTTGTTTCTTTCCTTTATTCATGAGCTCGTGTATATGGTACAATATTTCAGCTTATAATTATTATAAAAATTATTCAATAATAATACAATTACTTTATGAAATCAAACCATCACTAGTCAAATTAATTAAGTAATTATTTCTAACTTCTGGTTAAATAAGTACATCTCAATTACTAGTCGGCCTTAGCCATCTGATGCCACACATACTATTATACAGGTGTACGTTTGTCCTTATTGGGGTATAAGGTAAGACAATGGTTGGTAAAGGTCATGTGAGGTCATGGGTTATGGATGATGATGCCGTGCGTGCACCAAAGAAATGCATAAACAATTTATTCTTTGAATTTTTAGTGAAAAAAGGGGTCAAATATTACATTTTATTGATTTTATATAGAAAATAATTCGCTAAATGTAAAAACAAAAATACTTGGAAAAAAGGCTGGAGGTGAGAGAAATCCAATCATCAATCATATTATAGTGATTATATTATTCTATGTGAATTAAAGGAGCCATGATATGAAAATATATGAAGCACACACACCGACCCAAGAGTACACAGACCTTATACATACCCATTTATCACTAAATCTGGTAAATTATCTAAATGTGTGGGACTGTAGTTTGTACATTTATTGACAAACTGACCCTATTTGGGTCAGATTTTCAGAAAATGCACAATAATACAATTCTACACATCTATCAAATTCTGTTAATTAGAGTGAAAATTGGTAAATACTATGTATATCTGAGTATATTCTGTATTGTATTCATTCATAAATCTGTCTGGTTAAGTTGAACTGTATTTTGAACCTGATTTTCGTCTTAAATTTGGGTTATTTATGAGGATTGGTGAAGACCAATTGTACATTTACTGACTAACTGAGCCTTTATATTAATAGCCTCCCATTCCCCAACCCACCACCCATACAGACGCACGCACGGTGATCACCCGGTGACGGAGGACAAGCAGCCATGTTTCCAGTAAGTCACGCTTTTATCGGGTTTACCCGAACCTTACAATGTATTGCTATGGCATACGCCAGCACTTATAGATCTATCTGAATAAAGATATGTTTAAACAAAAGGACCTATTCCCCGTGTGTGTGCTATTAACCCTTCATTCATGTAGCGTTCATGGTGGTGTGTGAAGGTCAGTCAACTATACGGGTTCAAGGTCACTATGGAGGCTAACCTATACACGGGTTGGGTCGGCTGGATGGGTACAATCGGCACATCTGCACATTTAGTAAATTCTCCTAATTTAGGCCGAAAATTACATAAAAAACACCCATTTATGTCACAGAATATATATTATATTTGTGGTCTTTGATTCCTGAAATGTATTATGTTGAGTTTATTTTTGTCCTAAATTTGTGTTTTGTGAGATGATTGGTGAGTAGGAATTGTCCCTGTCCCGGCGACCTGACCCATGTGTACAGGTGTGTAGGTGTAGAGGTGGTTATATTTAGCCTGAGTCACAATGTGGCACGCGGCCGCTAGTATATATATAACACCATTATGTAACACATCATATCACACAAGCCACATATATGGTCACACTTAATGGGTGAAATCGCCACAAAATGTACAATTTGTCTTCAGCCATCCTCTCAAATCACACAAATTTAAGACAAAAGTGAGGTTCGAAATACAGTTCAACATAACCAAACAGATTGTTTGAATGGAGGCAATACTAAATATACTCAGATATACCTAGTTTTGACCATTTCTCAGTCTAATTTAGCAGAATTTACTAAATATGTAGAGCTGTTAATTGTACATTTTCTGAAAATCTGACCCTAATACTCTGCAGTTTCACGTGGGGAAAATAGATTTATCGTTATATATGAAAACTGATTAATTATGGATATGATTATAGTTTTAAAAATGAATAACACAAGACATAATTATTTTTTCATATTGAATAAATGCCAATATAATATTTAAGAATTCTTACAACAAACGCCGTGTCTTCTACGGACGTTTTCACACGTTGCCTCACTATACTATATTTTTATTTTTATTTTTATTTTTGTGTTTTATTGTCCTTGTACATTTAATTTTTTTTTTTTTTTTGAAACATGATTTATTCAGTCTGTCAACAAAACTTCTTCTTCACCTCGAGCTTATACATCTAAGATTACATAGCTCTTTCCTGCTTGTTAGACATTTAAATTCTTATTCATATTCTTATTATATAGTTTACATTCATAGGTTCTGTGTTTCAGGATGAGGGGTGGGGTTGGGAGTTGATTGCTTTACGCTATTTTGACACATAATTATTTTTGTGGAACTTCTTTATCAATGTTTAAATGTGACCAATGACGTACCATTTTCATCACAACCTTAGGCATTCAATAAAATATTTCAAGTCGAGACAAAACTAAAACTATTTTACAAGATATCAACAACGATCCTCCTGCGCATGGAGGATAGTTGATATTAATTTTCAAATAGGTAATCATAATTTTCTTTGAAAAAAAAAAGCAAAAATGGTTGATAAGATACAATGGCTGCCTATATATAAGTGCCCACAATCCGCCAGTGTTGAGCCATTATAAATTCTGCAAAAACATTTTACAATATTAGAGAGCGGGACAGTCGCTGTGTATATCGGTGGGACAGGAAAATGTTTAAGATGGTATTTCTAAATTTCAATAAAGGTGTTGTTTGATTTTTTTTCGGGGGGGGGGGGGGCACCACTTGCCCTGGCAATATCAATCCCAGGCATTAAACCCACAATATAAATAGGACAGATATGTTTACACATAACTAGCACCTGACAAGCAGGTAAGAGATGCGGCACAAGTCGCCCTCTGTCGTTTATTGATAGAACTAAAGGCTGTATGAAGAGTCAGAGACGGGCTGATGGCGAGAAGTGTTAATGTCTCATTTCTGTAAAAACATTTTTATTTACTCAGGAATAATTAATACACAAAGAGACTGGAACGAGGTGCTAGTAATTGAATATGTATTGGACGAGACTGCATGGCCAATACATATTCAATTACTAGTACCGAGTTCCATTCACTATTCATTAAATGGCCCTAGCATAGACAAATAATGTGATCTGCTCCAGGAAAATACGTCACAAGTCGCAAAATTGATATTTTTCAAAGGAATTTTTTTCAGGTTCTCTTTATCAAAATATTTTGGTTTTGGGACGGTCTAGCCTTTATAGTCATATGAATCTATACGACAAATTTCAGGTCATTGTCTCAAATATATCCTTGCGTTTTGAAGCCCTTCGTATGGAGTATATTTAGTCACATTACTGGTAATGACCCACCCAGAAACATTGCAAACTTTTTTTTCGAAAATAAAAATATCAACCTTAAAATATAGAAATACTTATTAGGTGTCCTAGTATTTACTATCATTGGAATCGGCTTGATCTCCTTTTTTGAAAATGGTGACTTATGACTAATTTCCCTAAAACGGATCACATATTCATATATAAACCTTTGTTTTGGGTTTTGAATCGTCATAAAGTATCTAAAAGCTAAAAGAAAACCCAATTCCATTTCATTCCAACAATATTTTTAGCCCCCCACTTATCCCACCTCTCTAATGGATAATTATAATAATGATGAGTATTTTCATGCGTTACCAAAGTCAGGTTTTACAACTTAATCAAAGTCTACCATAATTATGGAAACGGATTAATTTGAATATGATAATAATTTTAATTTAATTTTTAATAATAACACCTCTCTAATGGATAATTATAATAACTGTTATACAGTACAAGTGGTGGTCCTCCTTCCCCTGACATAAATACTACAATTATCATGACAATGATCGTTATTATACTGATTTGTTTGTATCATTCAGGGGCTTGGTCGCAGGATTAAACTGAGGGCTCTTGAGGCCTTAATTCAACAAATCAACATGGCCAATTCTTAGATCAACAAATTTCAAAGGCAGCTAGTGACAAATGACAAAGCCACTTCCTTAGCCTGACAAATTGACAAAGACCTTGATACTCCTTAACAACAAAAATTCTGCCGTTTTGCGAAGATATATAGCGACAGACGACAAACAAATTTTCTTAGTGACAAACGACAATTGCGGCTTTTTGGTAGCGACAAGAGAAATTAGACAACCCCTCAGGAGCCCTAAACTGTGCACCAGCAAACCCTTAATGGAGGTTATTAATCGTTATAGTCTCTGCCTAAGGTGGTTATAGCTCCAAGATTATGCCCCAAACTGTGCACCAGCAAACCCTTAATGGAGGTTATTAATCGTTATAGTCTCTGCCTAAGGTGGTTATAGCTCCAAGATTCTAAGCAGTGATTAATGAGATGATTACTAATACATGTTTTATAATATTTGACCCAGGTACTAAAACAGGTTGGCGCTAAAGAGATGGAGGGTATGAGGGTGCGGCAGGCGCGACACAGCGACTACGCTGCAGTGATGGACATCAACAAGGAAGTGTTTGGTGGGATGGACTATATGCACAGCATGTATCATTACTTCATAGAGCATGCACACTGCTATGTAGCACTCATACACAATACAGTGGTCAGTACATTTTCTTTTTGTTATTTTTATACAAGTTTGTCTGAGAAAAGTAGTTTGAATCATGTTTTCCTCACTTTAGGTCGTTAATAAGCAATTTTATTTGCTAATAGTGAGTCAGAGAGGCTATAATTGGACTAGTATGGGTTTGTTTGAACTTAGATGGTCTGAAATGATATAATTTTCTGTTTTTGTTCTTATAGTTGTTTTTTGCCTAATTTTTAATGATACTGCCTCCCCATCCCCGCCCTGCTCTCATTCCCTCCTATCATGAATTCATTTGTTTCAGTCTCTAACTGCCTTGTCTACATCTCTAACTGCCTCACACAAGGGTGCTTGGCAGTCACTAACCATTTCGTATACATCCCTTTTGCCGGTTACGGTGTATAACTGGTTCTGGTTTTGCCAATCACCACTTCCGACTATGTGAATAACAGTAACGTTTTAAGGGATTCACCGGAATGGTCACACGATAAGCAATGTATTGGAAATTACTGATAAGCCTTTGTAAGCCTTAGATGGATTATTTCTTCAAACAAAACATTGATGAAACTTAATATAGTTGCCATTTCCGGGTAAGAAAGTAGATCAGTATGTTTAGTATGAGAACAGGTTGATCTGTTTGTGATCGGTTGAAGTCAGGGTTTTAACCATAGAGGCCTGAGGCGCCGTCTGTTATGGTTTAGGAGAAGCTGCGCTTTTGTAAACAAAAGGCAGAATGGGCGCGATTGGTCTAGCTGACGTCATGACTGTTTCGAAGATGTCTGCCTACATTAAACATCATAATCCAAGATTCTAAGCCCTCCTTATTATTCACTATATTTATGTTCAAACCTAGCTGACATTGATTTTACCTCCAGAACTCGGAATAGGGCTATCAATGTTCTGAAGGCGGTACTTTCTTTTAAGCGCCAATTAAAGTAGTTTATGGGAAACATTTTCCAATAATTCCAATTGAAGAAATCACCATTACATACTGTATGACCAGAAGCACCATTCATACATTGGCTCTTCAGGAAACTAAAGTCAATCAATACTTTTATATTTTACTGCAACTAGAATAGTGATAGAAAATGTTTTTCTGTAATCTACTTTAATTGGCGAAGAAGTTGGTATTGGCTGGTGCTTCCAAGTAACATCATTATCACCGTGGTTGAATACTTTCTAACGAGAACTTAGCCACCACAAACCCTTAAATGTATAATACAGTTCCTAGAGCATCCTTAGAGATGAATATCAAGTAAACAACAAAATTCAAACGTTGCCATGGTTACCCATTTCATATTTTAGGATGTGAATGAGCATCAAAATGCTACCTCTAGCTTTAGTAACCCTACTATAAAAGTAATCAAAAAGAGAGGAGATAGAGCCATACTGCTTATTAGATATAAATATGTTAAATAATTTAAATTACCTGAAAATGAAAGAGGGAGCGTGAGAGGGAATGGGAGAGGGAGAGGGAACGAGAGAGGAAGAATGAGTGGGAGAGGGAACAGGACAGAGACAAGGACAAGGCCTACCTACACAGAAATTTACCCGCCCACTAATTACTTCACAATGAAATAGGGAACGGGAGAGGGATTGGGACAGGGACAGGGACAGGCAACACAACAACAGCACAACACTGAACAGTGACCAAAAAAGCATCTAAACAGGGTTCCATTTGTGGTATGAAGATACTAAGTTATAGAGACAACTTGAAAGAGAAACATAGTGGGAGAGGGAACAAGGAGAGATGAGGATGTGGGCCCAACTGTCCCACTAGCAAATCCTGTGGGTAGCACGGGTATTTGCTAGTGAGATATAAATATGTTAAATACTAAATTTGTTTCAGTTCATATAATTGTTGTTGACACTTGTGTTTCAGGCTGGGTTTGTGTGCTACTACCCGATGGATGGAGGCCGGAGGGCTGTGTCTATGGGCGGCCGTACAGCCAAGCAGTTCCAGGGTCAGCGCTTGGTACCTCACCTGTCAGCACTCATCATGCCTGACCTACTACAGGTATGACCTACCCAGGGAGGCGTCTAATCTGTTTAGAACACTAATATATTGTTTGCATTGAACTTTATTATCATGGAACATTATTTGTCATTATGAATACCTTTTATGGAGAACCCCACACATCCCCATCCACTCCTTCTAATGCGGCAAGTGATGGCAGCCAATAGAATAGTTAGTCCAGGAAGTGTACCCACTAGAGGTTCAAGGAAGTCAGGAGAAGTCTTGGGCTATTTACTTGTAAAATTATGCGTTCTTTAATTTTCTCATTTTCAATGCCAATGGCCTCGAGCTGCACTGTTCTACCATAGGTATGCAGTGGCGCTAGTGGTATTAGTCGGAGAAGGCTTGGTGAGACCATGTGAAGGAGCGAGGCTCAGAAGCCAAATGTAGGCTTTGTGTTGGTGATTATGTTTTCAATTGTGTCAACTAATTACCAAATGTATGGAAACATTTCACTGGCATTAATCTATCTTTTCATCCTAAGCAGTTGATTGTCCATAATGAGTGGGGCGGTGCATGGGAGGCAATGGTTGAAATAGAGCAGATTCATAGCAGGTCGTTACTCTAGCGAAGGACCAAGCAAGTGGGGCGATGTTGTAAATGTTTTATGGGAAGTCATCTGACTTTTTGGGGGAAAAGCTGGTTGTCGCATCACATCTAGTTCCCAGCATTTAGAGGCCTGATGCTGTAGGTAGTATACACAATTGAATTAGCTGATAGCATGATATCTAATGTTTCAATTTTATTCACTATTTATTACAGAGGTGTCCTCACATGGAGCGTCTATCGTGGTCCAGTACAGACATGGATACCCGTACCAGGCGTGCGCTGGACCCCAGGTATGGCATCATACCAGCTCGTACATGGGTGAGTCTTTATTATTATTATTATACAACTTTTATTCAGTAAACATATACATAGTATAAATCAATGAATAGGGCCAGTAATCCCTCTCCACTGGAGATCTACCGGGGAACCCTTAACAACAGGTGTAAATACATAGAATAAGGATTTTAAATGTCAAAGTACGAGTAATGTTGTTCATAAACATAGTCCATGTCCTTTTCAATATCATTAAAAGAGTATCACTGGTCCTAGTGTCTCTGTGTTATCGTTGAGATATATTTAAGTCTTTTGAGTCTTTTGAAAGTCTTTTATAAAGCTGCCTTGTCAGGTGCGCTTGAGTCTTCATTGATGATTTGGCTCCAATGTGATATTGAAGTAAAGATAGTCCTTTAATATTTTTTAAGTGTTCTAAATGTCTTATGTTAAAAATCTCCAATGGGAAAATCAAAGTAGATGATCCTTGATATTATTCATGTAGTGGTTAATATATTATTAATTAACTCAACGCTTATCAACTACATAATCATGTACTATTTTTTGCTCATAATTTTTGTCCTGTACTGGGTTTATAAGACTACATTACCTTTTTGCTTTTACATGGTGAAGTTATTAACTCAAAACAAGTCTGGCTTATACTAGCACGACTCAGATAATAATAATTAAATAAGATCCGTTAAAGTTTATCGAAGTCTTCAGCTCTAAATGCTGGGAAACCTCGTTCCTGCCTGTACTGGCAATGACGGAAACCACGTTTCTGCCTGTACTGGCAAATGCAGGTAAAGTAATATAATATGATGAACACAGTTGCATATCCTTAATTGTAACAAAGTTTCAACCACAACAATTCTCCCCGCTTAATAGTAAACCGTTGTATCGGTCTTGGTCGCAGAACTTACATGTCTGCTTCTCCCCCCTCCCTTTTCCATACAACCCCCCCACGATTGTCTACTGGTATTAACATGTCATGATACACAATATTTCAATAAATCAATAACTCTTGTAAAAGGTAAACCCATAGACTCTACTGAGACCATTCACAAAGTTTTTACCACTCAGTCTTTTAAGTACTTATCGGATTCCTGGGGGTAGGTATTTTTCAACCAAGTCCGGAAAGCTTCCCTAGTTTTTATCTGTCTGGTTTTTTGAGATAATTCGTTCCACAGAATGGGCATTTTGTAAATGTAAGATTTTTTATATTTTTCATTATTAGGTTTGGGCACTTTCAGTTTTTTGCCAACACTTAACCCTCTCAGGTTTATTGGCCTGTCATCAATGTTTTCCGGCAATAGTGACCGTCTGAAAGCAAATTCAAGTATGTGACCTTCCCTCCTAGTAGAGAGCGAGGGCATATTAGTATCTTTATGAATATCCCTTGTACTAGATAATCTAGGGAACTTCAGTGCTATTTTTAGTGCGGAGTTTTGTAAGGTTTGTAGTCTATCTAAATACTTTTGTGGTATATTCTCCCTCTCCTTTTGGGTATATTCTCCCTCTCCCTTCAATAAACATTCCATTACTAGTAGCAAGTTTCATTCACATTGTCTTCCTTACTAGTATAGTTCTACATTCGAATATATCAGTTAACTATTTTATACCTTAGAGTCCAGACCTCGATCTACCCACAAGGACAAACATATAATACTAAGATCTGTGATAATTGTTTATAATACAAGGATGCAATATAACTTGTATCAATAACTGTGAATGCAGCTTAAACTTTTTTTCTGGTTTTCAATCACAGTACAGGATCTAATCAAAGAAAACTAATTCCAATCATTATTACATGCATACATACATTTATTATTTATTACACCATTTTATTGCACCCCTCCCACACTATAATCATATGTAAGAAACCATGTTTATTGCTTCAGGACTACCTCATGTACCAAGTCCCCTGGCCTGACACTGACCTCAGTAAAAAGCTGTCCACGCTGTCCTTTTCCAACATCAAGAAACTTGATAAGACGGGGATCCACAGTCTCTCTACGGCCACTATGGACACACTGTTTGGTGGCTATCCATACATTGAGGCCCTGTTTAACTGGTTCCCTCTATCAGTGAGTAAGCAGAGCTTGGAGTGGATAGAGCGGGAAGGCCACCTGGCTGTGTCTCTTCCTTCCACACCAGGTGGTAGCACTGAGTACAATATGCTGAGTCACAGTAACATGGTGAGGACGTTTAGTGGCGTGTGTCTGCGCATCCACCTGCGCCACCACCAGGCAGACATGCACACTAAACTACAACACCTCCTCTACCACTTACACACCTGTGCACAGAGGGCGCCACCAGGCATTCTGGGACTCATCATTGACCTTGGTGTGGTTGGTGACCTTGAGGAGATGATAGGACTGTTGCGTGGTTACCTAGGGCAGCCGTATGAGCAGGGGCAGGGCATGAGTGGAGACAACCTGTTGGTGGTACCGGACACTACCAGCAAACTCTAGCCACCACCAGAGGGAGCTAGTCCCACCATTTCACAATGGACATTATCCTACATGAAAGCCAAGTGATTTCTACCTGCTATAGAATGTTTTTTTGCCCTACCTGGCTGGACTATTTGGCCAGGCATAGAGGGCAGTAGACACTCAGGACACATGCATTGCTGGTGTTACAGCTATACTGTATATTTATATACTTGTATAATTAGCTATAATTAAAACTGGTGTGAACTGAAGAACTTGTCATATGATATGGTACAATGCTGTTGTGCACAAAAGAATTATTTCATAATGGATTGATGCAAACAATTATTATATTTTATACTTTATATATTACAATGGTGGAATTTAGTGCTGGCTGCTGTGCTCCAGAAATTACAAACAAACAAAATAAATGTTACAGTTTCCTAAATGAAAGCCGTATGTAATTTGTAAAAAACACGGGTAATTTTGTCACAAAAATCATCATTTTCCCAGAAGTGACTTGACTATTTGGCAAGGCTTGAGGGAGTAGATACGTTGCTGGTGTTGTAGCAATACTGTCTGTATAATATTATACTTTTATATTTAGAACTGGTATAAAATACAGAACTTGTCACAATGATACAATGCTGTAGCGCACAAAATAATTAATTAAATTGAATTGAAAAATACTTTATTTGTCTAGGGTTATACAAACATGGGTCAGGTTTTCAGAAAATGTACAATTGGCCTTCACCAATCCTCTCAAAGAACTTATATTTAAGACAAGAATGAGCTTCAAAATGCAGTTTAACATAATAGAACGGATACTTTAAATCAATGTGATACCAAATATACACAGATACACCCAAAATTTATCATATTTTTAGCAGAATTTAGCAGAAATTACTAAATATATAGAGCTGCCAATTATACATTTTCTGAAAATCTGACCCACATGGGTGACCAGACCTTATGATAACATCCAGGTCTCCCAGCCGCCAAATGGATTGATGCAAACTAGTATTTTATTTTATATTTTATATTTTACCATGGTGTAATTTAGTGCACACATGTCGATGGCTTCTGTGCGCAGGACAAATGTACAAGAACAAACAAAATACATTTTATTGTTTTATATTTAACCCCAAAATGCGAGTCCAAGTCGAACCAAATAATAATAAACATACTAATTATTGTATCGATTAGTTTTGTGTGGAATATTTCTTAACTTTCAAATGAATCAAAATCAGCAGATTTTAAGAAATTTATATATGTTTTATAAATGCTCTTTACAGCTGTTTAACCTGTTGGGACAAGGTATCTCAGAATACAACAACAAATGATAAATATTTGTGAAATAATTTATTGTAAATATTATAATAAATAAGTTGTACAAGTACATGTAAGGACAATTACAAGTTTTCTCTGCCTCGATACACGACCAGATACCATATGCGATGTGTTTCAGGAAAATGAGTCATAAGTCGCAAAATGGATATTTTTCAAAGTGTTTTTTCTACAAGATCTCTTTATTGAAATGTTCTGATTTTCAGAGGGTTTAGCACTTATAGTCATATAAATCTATGTACTAAATTTCGGGACATTGTATTAAATATATCATTGTGTTTTGAAGACCTTTGTATGGAGTATATTTAGTTACTTTACTGGTTTACCCAGCCAGAAACATTGCAAACGTTGTTTTTTTTCAAAAATAAAAATATCAAACTTAAAATACAGAAATACATGTTAGGTACCCTAGTGTTTACTATCATTGGAATCAGCTTGATCTCCTCTTTTCAAATAATATTATGGTGATATCTCAAAATCCATATTTTGCGACTTGTGACTCATTTTCCTGAAACACATCACAAATGACCTGGTGGTTTTTCGGCTCTCAATCGGGACCCGGCGTTTTTTCCGTGAAACTGTGAATTTAGCCTTTAGTGAATTCAGTGGTATAATCATTGACAGTGAGTTTAGAAAACATTAACACAACTTATCAATATCTAGATCACCCGTCCTGTAGCAGTGGTTGAAAACGTGCACCGAAGGCGCTTGTTACAATCTGCCATGGCATACAGTAACACATGTCACGCTAACATTGGTGAGGTGCCACCACAGGCGAATAAGTTTGCAATTAAATCGCACAACATGTATTTAGAGATATCATTCTTTTAAAAAAGGTGAGATTAAACAGATTCCAACGATGTAAACCTTTTCAAAATCTAATAAGTGCTTGCGATATTTTTGGATGGATATTCAGTTGTAAAGTAGGACGACTTTAGAAACACAAAGATATATTTAATACACAGTCGTGAGTAGAGGTGGTGCTACTCATATTACTAAACTCACTGACAGAATAAGGACATTCCTATGAGAACATCATGTGGGGAGAATAACTTTGAAAAGTTTCAATTCTGTGACTTTACAATCATTTATCTGTGACATGTGACATTTGTCCCGAGTGTAAGAAACGTTGTAGCAATATTCATCATACACCAGACGCGTGGAAACACACTTATTTTGCTTTCTATAGTGGAAGTCTCATCGAAATGGTCTTTAGGCACATGATTGGTGGGAAGGGGGAAGGGGAGGGGAGGGGTTGATATTATTATGGTGGGTGGGGGTTGGGTGGGAGGAGGGTGAAGGAATCTAGTTTCATACCTCATACAATATGGTAGCTGAGAAATAGAAGCCTACCAGTAGGTCCTTGTAAATACAACAGTACCTCCCAGGGGGAGCCACTGTCTAGAGAATACAGGAAAACATGTGGTACACTGTAGATTTGGTAGATGACTGACAGGCCTAAGCCCCTCCCTCCTGCAGAAAGAAATCACTTGTAAGAAATTGGGCAATTACCCAGTAATTCGGCTTCAGACCTCCAGCAAATAATTGATTAAATTTGACGCCTCAAATAAATAAATCCTTATAATCTTCTGAGGTTAGATCGCAACCTTTTTAAGAATCGAGATTTGTATTACATTATGAATTGAGATGCTAAACAGAAGAGTGCTTTAATCCCTTTAGAACTGACTTGCATTTCCATGTTTCGCTAGTTACACACATACCAACCTTTATGTGGCTGCCATAGGTTTGATAATTGGCAGGTCTAAGCCCCTCCCTCTGTAATAATGTAATATCTACCTGACATCAAGATGGAAGTTCAATAATAGGAGGTTTTCACATGCCACTGCGCATGTCTGTTACAGTGTATCCTGGGATAAATTCTGATAAATTCTGACATACAAATATTTGGCAATATATGAAAATCACAAGAATGTTTATACCAATATCATATTGTGTAAAAGATCTATGACAACCAAATGCATGATGGGAAAGATGTAGACTAGTGTTATGGATACATAATATAAATACATGGATAGTGACATTAGAGCATTGATAAAAAATCCATGCTGAACATGAGATGTTTTCTATAGGTTTTACACTGTATCATGTGAATCAAGATTCAAAATGGCGGCTATGCAATTCCCCTATTGGCAGCTAAGTTACCTCTAGTGCAATTCTCTATTTATTCCAGTTTCAACAATAGTAAAAACCAGGCAGAGCCTGTGTAGAAACGCTTCACTAATGCTTCAATGGTTAAATCATCTAAAAGCAAGGCTTAAAGTGACCTATTTACATAAATTTACATAATTAGTGGAAGCTGCGATAGTGTGTAAGTATGGAATGTATGGTGAAGTACCAGAACATGATGAAACATGTGTCACTATGGATATAATAACTGTAGGATTATATAACACGTGTATAATGCATTTGGCTTCTCACTAAAACCAGGGAGGTATATACAGAGGGAGTAGAAACGTCACACTGCTTCAAGCAGCAGATGTGTGTCCACTATATGGTGTAGCCACTGCATGCCCGGTGGTGCTGCAGTGCTGTTGTGCCAGTACCACCTCTAGCCTAGGTAGGTTTAATTTGCCTTTTCCAGCAACAACATACTACTGACACACTTATAAATAGTTGGCGCTAGTAGTAGTATTACTTCCAACTATTTGGTGGACACACATCATCCCCGATACCATTGCATGTCAAGTGATGCTGCAGTGCTAATGTCTGCATACCAACTTTTCCAGCAGCAGCATACTACTGACACTGATAATTATCTAATTTCTCTTGTCGGTAAAAAAAAACAGCGATTGTAATTTGTCACTAGGAAAATTCTTTTGTCGTTTGTCGCTATATTTTCGAAAACAGCCAAATTTTTGTTGCTATCAAGGTCTTTGTCGATTTGTCAGGCTAAGAAAATGTCTTTGTTATTTGTCACTAGCTGCCTTTGAAATTTGTCGATCTAAGAAAAGAACATGTTGATTTGTTGAATTAAGGTCTCAAGAGCCCTTAGTTAGTGCTAGTAATATTACTGCCGACTATTTGATGGACACACACTCTGTATATACTTCCCTGGTATAATGCATGGGGGTTCTCACTAACACTAAACATTGGAGAAGGTTGTAGTCAAAGGGTAACCTATATATATGGCAAATGGACGGAATATAGTAGAGTGTGAATTATTATATATAAATCCTATGTATCCTTGCTATATCATTCAATGGTTTGAATGATTAAACAATTGGTGGAGAACACAGGAAGTAAAACACCAGGAGAGAAGCAGGTTCTTACTTAATGACAGGATAAAGGCCACCTCATGTGTACAGCCTTAAATTCCCCCTTGTTTCTCTCTGCCAGTGACATTTCACAAAGTATTTTTTATTTCTCATATTTATACAGCTGTAATGTGTTAAAGGATGCACCAGGCTCAGAGGGCACTAATCCATTTAGTGAGAGCTATGATGTTCGAGCTGCTGTGTTGCACCCAGCATGTGGGGGAGGAATCACGAGGCAATGTTCATCACCAACTATAATATAATTCACTGAAGAACCTATTTCTCTCAACAGTGGGAAATGTTGTTCCTGTTAGAATGATGAGGATGTTTGCAAGTTGTCACTTCCACCAAGATAATCCCAAGATTTGTCTTCATTGAATGAAGCTTCAACTAAATTCTTTTTTTTATAAAATTGGTTGATCTCACTGAAGTGACTCTGACTTGCTGAGTATTAAATTAAAAGCAAGGTTTCTACAAGTGCAGATAACTACTTAATGTTATGATCTAAGCCACAGGCACTTCTGTGATCATGTGACTGCCGTTATCCAATCAGTAACCTTCATTTACCCAGAGCTTTGCTCTACATCATGTGACCATTATTACCCAATAAGAACGTTTATTAAATGTTGACTCGCCCCTTCTCTTAGAAGGTTGCATTTTGCTGGTCCCGCAATATCATGTGATTAATATCATCCAATAGGAAGGCTTGTATTTGGTGCAGGTTGATTGACCAATAGGAAAAGCTGTTACATTAACTCTTCTTGGGGTCAGTCTTCTGTAGATGTGTCTCCTGCGCCACCTGGTGGACTTCATGCTTCTGGTTGTACTTCATGTCCAGGTCCGCCAGCGGGGAATCATACCTGTAATATACATGTATATTATATATTATGTAGTGACCTGTAATATACATGTATATTATATATTATATGTTATGTAGTGACCACATGTCCAGGTCAGCCAGCGCGGAGTCATACCTGGAACACATTGTGATATACATACATATTTATGGTATGCACATTCCATATGAGAGGTGCTATAAGGGGGGTGCTATAAAAAATATTCAAATAGTACGCATACTATATGAACTACTTCATCACTAAGTTGGCTTTTTTCAGATTTACACATGATACATTTGTGATTACACATCAAGGTTTATGCCCAGATAATAAATATAGAATGGAACTCACCTGCAATAATCGAAAATATATTGGACTTGATTCATCCACATAAGCACTCTGCCTACAGCATTGTGCTTATGCGGATGAATCTCGTCCAATAAATTTTTGATTGTTGCCGGCTTGTTCCATTCTCTCTATGAATACGCATTGCTCTGAGAACAATGTATCTACAGTGAGTTATGCACAGTAAATATGTCACTAGTGAGTTATGTGTGGTAGTCATAGCAACCAATACACAGCGGGCAATGTTTTCAAGAGTCAAGAGTTTTCAAGAGTCAAGTGTTTTTTTTGCTCAGTGCGTTGAAATTGATTACAAACCATACAAAAATATGTCAAAAATAATATCAAGAAACCACAAAATGGCTTTGAAATGTTACTGTTAAGAGTATTAAAGGCAGTAACCAACATTAAACCGTTGATTTCACTCAAACAGTTGATTTCACTGACTGTTCTGTTGATATTCTGCTGTTGTTATATGTTTATACAAGAATTTGAAGTTGAATCGGCAGAGAGAAAACTGCGATAATGTTCCCACTGCAGCCAAAATATAAATGTCCACTTTCATTAAGCACTGTAGCAAAATCAACCCCAATAATCCTCCAAAATTTTGATTCCATGACTTTTAGTAGTCCAATGATTTTTAGTTCTAAAAGAAGAGAACACAAATTACGAGTTTTAACCTGTACATGTAAAAGAGTAAAAGGAACTTTAAATAAAAACAATATTAAGATTAGTGTCTAATTGACACATATGTATGTTCGGTATGACGAAACCAAACTAGTAATGAATAAGGAAAATAATAAAAATGGCTCAATCTGGGTCAGAACCTGTAAAATTTAATTGACATGTAGTCAATCGTTACAAAAACAAATTTATATCTTCATTATTAATTATCATACATTTTGTAATTTATGTCATTTTAACGTAATTAATATTCTCAAAGGACCAGCAGTTGAAGGGTATCATCCGATTTTTTGTGAACTATTGTAAATGCATTTGAGAAATAAAATTCTTATATATAACAAACATGTTCTCACTTGACCATATCTGAGGCAATCATATCACCCTCTTCCTCCTCTTCCTCTTCTTTCTTTTCCTCCTCCCCACTTTTCTCTTCCTTTATGTCATCCTTCTTCTCCTCCACCTTGGGTGGCTGAACGGGCATGTGTGTGCGGCGTAGTGATGCATTACCCAAGGCCCTGTTCAGCGGGTTGGAGTAAAGAGTCAAATCTGCTGCGATGAAAAATAGCTCCTCTTCTGTGGCTGAAATTGTAAATAGAAATATCAGTGACTCAACTGATTGACTCAACTGACATTGGCTGTATCAAGGTTACATCCCAGCTAAATAATATCAATACCTGAACAATACCGTAGATGGACCATATATTATATTATAATGTGCGCAAAGAATAAGAACACATATGCCAAGATGTGACCCTCGTATGGGTGGGGAGTTAGGGAAAATACGTAAGGCGGCCACTTCTTGCGTTGAGGCTACCTAACCATTCTATGTAAAATCTAGCAAGTTTATAAGGAAAACAAGTGGTTGGTACCAATGTTAAATATGTTTATAAAGTCCTGACCAGACTCTGTCATGATGATGTAAGTTTTAGCTGAGTAAACATGATGTAAAGAGCACTACTCTATGGCCTGAGAACATGATGTAAAGAGTACTACTCTATGGCCTGAGAACATGATGTAAAGAGCACTACTCTATGGCCTGAGAACATGATGTAAAGAGCACTACTCTATGGCCTGAGAACATGATGTAAAGAGCACTACTCTATGGCCTGAGAACATGATGTAAAGAGCACTACTCTATGGCCTGAGAACATGGTGTAAAGAGCACTACTCTATGGCCTGAGAACATGATGTAAAGAGCGTTACTCTATGGCCTGAGAACATGGTGTAAAGAGCGTTACTCTATGGCCTGAGAACATGATGTAAAGAGCACTACTCTATGGCCTGAGAACATGGTGTAAAGAGCACTACTCTATGGCCTGAGAACATGGTGTAAAGAGCGTTACTCTATGGCCTGAGAACTTGATGTAAAGAGCGTTACTCTATGGCCTGAGAACATGATGTAAAGAGCGTTACTCTATGGCTTAAGAATCATCGCTAAAACAATTTGTGGACATCTGGACACTGACATGCTGACCTCATTTCAATGTCTTAGGTATGGGTTTGGTCCTGAGGAAGGGCTGCTTAAAGGTCATGTAGGTGGGAGATCTGTGCCTACATGACCTTTGTCCCACCAGACAAGCATATGGCACAGACTGGTAGAACTGGGAGAGTTCACTGACTGCCCAGACTGGGAGAACTGGGGGAGTTCACTGACTGCCCAGACTGGGGGAGTTCACTGACTGCCCAGACTGGGAGAGTTCACTGACTGCCCAGAGTGGGAGAACTGGGAGAGTTCACTGACTGCCCAGAGTGGGAGAACTGGGGGAGTTCACTGACCACCCAGAGTGGGAGAACTGGGAGAGTTCACTGACTGCCCAGAGTGGGAGAACTGGGAGAGTTCACTGACTGCCCAGAGTGGGAGAACTGGGGGAGTTCACTGACCACCAAGACTGGGAGAACTGGGAGAGTTCACTGACTGCCCAGACTGGGAGAACTGGGGGAGTTCACTGACCGCCCAGACTGGTAGAACTGGGAGAGTTCACTGACCGCCCAGACTGGGAGAACTGGGGGAGTTCACTGACTGTTTACAAGACCCATGTCTACATTACTGTGTGAAGGGTCAAACATCACATTAATGTCAATATTTACTTCCAACAACACATGGTGTGTTCAGAACCATCACTAACTATAGCTCCTGTGTTAATACACAAGTACAAGAAAACACCTGTGGTGACTTGCTGCCCCACCTGGTGGGAATACACATAGTTCATGTACACATCCCCGGTGCTGACCTATCGACCAACCTGCCTGGGCAATATATGTAACGTTACAGGACAATCAGTCATATGTTCTGATTCTTAGAGGGTTTAGCACTTATAGTCATATGAATCTGTGCAACTCATTTCAGGACATTGTATCAAATATATTCTTGCGTTTTGAAGGCCTTTGTATGAAGTATATTTAGTTACTTTACTGGTAAATTACCCAGCCAGAAACATTGCAAACTTTTTTTTTCAAAAACAAAAATATCAAACTTAAAATATAGAAACACTCATTAGGTATCCTAGTGTTTACTATCATTGGAATCACCTTGATCTCCTCTTTTCGTATGTGATGATATCTCAAAATCCATATTTTGCAACTCATGACTCATTTTCGGATGACAATTTTGAGATATCAGCATACAGTGAAGACCACCTCATCATAGAGACCATCCCTCTATTAAGACCAGTTTCCCCCGTCCTGAACTATTCCCTCTTATTAGATTTAGAGCCCTCTAAAGAGACAACTTCGCTATGAGACCAAAAATCATTCAGTCCCAAGGGTGGCCTTAATTGAGAGGTTCCACTGCATTAAAATTTATATATACTCCTCCTAGGTAAACATCGGAGATATATTTGTGATGTGTTTCAGGAAAATGAGTCATAATTCGCAAAAAATGGATTTTAAGATATCATTATAATTGAAAAGATAAGATCAAGCCGTTTCAAATGATAGTAAACAGTCTATTTATCTAATAAGTATTTCTAGATTTTAAGTTTGATATTTTTTATTTTTGAAAAAGAAAGTTTGCAATATTTCAGGGGGCAATAACCAGTAAAGTAACCAAAATCAGAACATTCCGATAAATGATTTTGTAAAATAAGTACTTCCAAAAATATGTTTTTTGCGACTTGTGACTCATTTTTCTGAAACACATCACATATATTCAATCTTGTCTTGGAAACTGGTACATTTATCTATGCTAGAAGCAGCTCTAAACATCCCCAAAATGAAAACATTCTAACAAAGAGATCACTTTGAAAAATATCAATTTTTCGACTTGTGTCTCATTTTCCTGTGACATAAAATGTATGAATCGTGCTATTTTCTGCATATTTGCTACGCCCCTGCTGGTCAATCATTGTTCGTCATGGAATACCCCAGCCCTGACTCTTTCTAATAGTTTTCTTGGGACATATCTTTGTATTTTAGCGCACCACCCCATAACAAATATTTGCCTTTGGTCAGGGGGGCAGTTGAATGTGTACACGTTGGTATTGCCACCTTTTGGGACATTTCTGACTTTTTAAAACAAAATGACTAAAACGTCAAAGAGATAATTTGAACAATAATACAGGAAGGCATTACGATGCTAAGAGTTAACAAGAAGGAATTATTTTGTTATTTCGTTATACATCAATTTTTATCATTTTGGTATCGCACCAATTCTTCCATTATTAAAACCTCCATAACTTTTTTTTAGAAATTAGCCTGAAGTATATAATTAGGGCCCGATCTTTCCAATATATGGTACAACTTGAGCGAAAATGAAAAAAAAATGGACATACTGTTTTTGCTCTATGAACACTTCAATTCAATTCCATTTTTTTTTTATTTTAGGCCATTTCCATATGTTAATTTTATTTTTTTTATTTTTTGAAAAAAACAAACAACGTTTGCAATAATTATGGGTGGTGAAGTAGCTTATTGTACTCTTTAAGATGACTTTAGAAATGCATGGATATATCTAATGCATCGTCTTGATATTTGGTACATATATTCATGCCATTTCGAGGACTACCCCAAAATGAGAACATTCCAACAAAGAGATCTTATGAATAAATGACTTTGAAAAATACCAATTTATCAACTTGTGACTTATTTTCCTGAAACACATCACAAATTGGCTATATATATAATAGCACTCTACGTCCACCATAGTGTTGATGCTATATAATAGCACTCTTGGTCCACCCTAGTGTTGATGCTATATATAGAGAGAATGGGACAAGCCGGCAATAATCGAAAATTTATAGGACGAGATTTGTCCACATAAGCACGATGCCGTAGGCAGAGTGCTTATGTGGACGAATCAAGTCCTATAAATTTTCGATTATTGCTGGCGAGTTCCATTCTATATTTATTATATGTGCATAAAATTTGATCATCATCAGATATCACTGAAAAAGTATTAAAGAACTCTCAGAGAGCCCCTGCTGCCCCGCTGAGAGCACCGTCAGTAGGCTACAACGGTGAGCTGTCAGGACTGTGTGATCATGCAGTGTCATTTGATAGAGAATTTAATTCTCTATTTAATGGTGTGCCGGTGTTTATTATGTATTTTTGTAATCACAGGTGGATTACCTATCGCGGGAATCTCCGCGGGGATCTCCGCGGAGACAGCGGAAGTGCTGAGTCAGAGCTATTTTTAGACAACAACATTTTTATAGGACGCGTCCTATATGACTATTTTTATAGCACCCCACTTATAGAACCTCTCATATAGCATGCGCGTATAATAAAATAGCACTCTTGGTCCACCCTAGTGTTGATGCTATATAATAGCACTCTTGGTCCACCCTAGTGTTGATGCTATATAATAGCCCTCTACGTCCACCATAGTGTTGATGCTATATAATAGCCCTCTACACCCACCGTAGTGTTGTTGTGGCGGCGCGTGTGAGAGGCGCATGCGATGCACACATGGAGACATTTCACATGGATACATGAGGCAGGATCAATGCCAGGATCAATAATGTCGCACAAACATTATATGACTTGTCCCTGCCTTCTCACACTCACACCTTAAGCCTAGCCTCCACTGAGCCGTTTGTCTAAAGTTATAGTTAAGCCTAGCATCCACTGAGCCTATTGTCTAAAGTTAAAGTTAAGCCTAGCCTCCACTGAGCCTATTGTCTAAAGTTAAAGTTAAGCCTAGGTTCCACTGAGCCTATTGTCTAAAGTTATAGTTAAGCCTAGCCTCCACTGAGCTGTTTGTCTAAAGTTATAGTTAAGCCTAGCCTCCACTGAGCCTATTGTCTAAAGTTAAAGTTAAGCCTAGGTTCCACTGAGCCTATTGTCTAAAGTTATAGTTAAGCCTAGCCTCCACTGAGCCGTTTGTCTAAAGTTATAGTTAAGCCTAGCCTCCACTGAGCCGTTTGTCTAAAGTTATAGTTAAGCCTAGCCTCCACTGAGCCGTTTGTCTAAAGTTATAGTTAAGCCTAGCATCCACTGAGCCTATTGTCTAAAGTTAAAGTTAAGCCTAGGTTCCACTGAGCCTATTGTCTAAAGTTATAGTTAAGCCTAGCCTCCACTGAGCCTATTGTCTAAAGTTAAGCCTAGCCTCCACTGAGCCGTTTGTCTAAAGTTAAAGTTAAGCCTAGGTTCCACTGAGCCTATTGTCTAAAGTTAAAGTTAAGCCTAGGTTCCACTGAGCCCATTGTCAAAAGTTAAGCCTAGGTTCCACTGAGCCCATTGTCAAAAGTTAAGCCTAGGTTCCACTGAGCCTATTGTCTAAAGCTAAAGTTAAGCCTAGCCTCCACTGAGCCTATTGTCTAAAGTTAAGCCTAGCCTCCACTGAGCCGTTTGTCTAAAGTTAAAGTTAAGCCTAGGTTCCACTGAGCCCATTGTCAAAAGTTAAGCCTAGGTTCCACTGAGCCTATAGTCTAAAGCTAAAGTTAGGCCTAGCCTCCACTGAGCCTATTGTCTAAAGTTAAGCCTAGCCTCCACTGAGTTGTTTGTCTAAAGTTAAAGTTAAGCCTAGGTTCCACTGAGCCTATTGTCTAAAGTTAAAGTTAAGCCTAGGTTCCACTGAGCCCATTGTCAAAAGTTAAGCCTAGGTTCCACTGAGCCTATTGTCTAAATTTAAGCCTAGGTTCCACTGAGCCTATTGTCTAAAGCTAAAGTTAAGCCTAGCCTCCACTGAGCCTATTGTCTAAAGTTAAAGTTAAGCCTAGGTTCCACTGAGTCTATTGTCTAAAGTTAAGCCTAGCCTCCACTGAGCCTATTTTCTAAAGTTAAAGTTAAGCCTAGGTTCCACTGAGCCCATTGTCAAAAGTTAAGCCTAGGTTCCACTGAGCCTATTGTCTAAAGTTAAGCCTAGCCTCCACTGAGCCGTTTCTCTAAAGTTAAGCCTAGCCTCCACTGAGCCTATTTTCTAAAGTTAAAGTTAAGCCTAGGTTCCACTGAGCCTATTGTCTAAAGTTAAGCCTAGGTTCTACTGAGCCTATTTACTAAAATTAAAAGTTAACCCACACAACCCACTGCCCCCCTCCCCTGCTGCTCCTCCTACCAATAAGACCTATAGTAATGTATATTGTTATCACATACAGCACTAATCATGAGGCAGCCCTGCCACAGATTGCCCCATTGTAGTCTCTATTGCAGCCTGTAGGTGGCGGTAATGTCAGGACTCACCACGAGGGGGAGCCTTCATTAAATATAAACAGCTATTGTACCTATACATGCTACAAGAGACACAATATGCGCCTCCTACCGCCCTAGTGCAACCTTTGTGCACTGGAGGTGCTCAACAACAATAGCACTGTCTCACCCATGAAGACACCTTGTTTGTTGTTGTTGTTGATACTTTATTTAGTCATTAATACAAAGGCGACAATATCGATGGGAACTAATCTCCCTAACTAGGGAGGATGTCAAGCCCTATCGGAAAATATTGTTTTTAATATGCAAAGGTAACAATGCTCCCTAAGGTCGACGACAGTAGGGAGGCCTTTGCAAAGATGGGTTTAATTAGTTAGGTTTGTGCAAGCAGCAC
This sequence comes from Sthenelais limicola, assembly GCA_942159475.1. NCBI lineage: Eukaryota > Metazoa > Annelida > Polychaeta > Phyllodocida > Sigalionidae > Sthenelais > Sthenelais limicola. The sequence continues at coordinate 116,767,152 of OW804100.1, read as the reverse complement.
CACGCGCAAAAGAAAAAACAATCGAAATTTTCAACAGTTACTAACATAATTGAATAACTGTTTACCCTTATGAGTCTATTAAGAATGCAGTTCTACAGTAATTTGTTGTACATTGAGAAGGGTATACTGGAGATATGCTAGCATGTAGTAAAAAATAATCATTCATAATCAATATAAACAAATACACGTTGGAGATGAGTTTATCACAGTATGATGAGTTTTGAGTCTTTTAGTTACAAGTTTTCTGGAGAGGGGAGTTGTTTGTATCTTCAATAGTAATGGAATTAGTATAGGAAATTTTGATCAATCTTGATGGCTGCTTTTTTGGCCAATTCCGAGAAGGCTTTGGCAGTATCGGCTTTATGTAAATTTATATCAAGATAGTTCCAATAGTATGGTATTTTGTAATAAATAGATTTCCTTATCTGCTCAAGTCTGGGAACAGGACATCTAAATACAATTCTACCCTGTCTGTGCTGCCTTGTATTCCTATTCTTCAGGGCGATGGTTTTATCATTAAGTCTTAGGCGATATCCCTGTTGTAATAGGTGTAGTCGTCTCCTTTCCTTGAGCGGGAGCAGGCTGAATTGCTCATGATATTCATCAGTATTTTGGAATCTATTACTTCTAGTTATAATTCTTAGTGCTTAAGCCACACAACCCACTGCCCCCCTCCCCTGCCGCTCCCCCGTTTACCAATGGATTCATAAGCTGAAGACAATGTGAATTGTTTAACAATGAGGAACATGTTTTGATGGTTTTTGGTGGGGGTTTGGAGCCTATTAGGAAAAATAGAAATATCTTGCTTCTTCATTGTGTAGCCATTTTGAATGTGTTCCAACATAACTGTACATGAGACTTGAGACTCTAAACATGTGTAGAAGGGGGTGGTAACAATAACATCACCAGGTTCCTCCTTGGTACATTTGTATATCATAAAACATTAGCAAACCAAATCAACTCACCCCAAGACCAAGCAACAGTATAACATTAAGTGAACATGTATAAAGAGGTACAAGTTAAAGTGTTAATAGATGCATGTAATTCCTTCCTTTATTACACACATGGTCACTTTTGAAAAGTGCAGTTTTGGGCTGCAGTTTTTGGGGTTCAAACTACTCATGCTATCAGTTAGGGTTCAAACTGATCTCGACACCACCATCAGAAAACGGGAACTCACCCCGTCAGGGTTTGTCCTGTTTTCTGAAGGGTCTTGATCAGTTTGAACCCGAACAGAGTGCCATTTGTTATAAAAGTTTCAATGGTGGAAGATTACTTTTGCAATATTCCTACACATAATATGTCCTTGATGCATAAGATGTTCAATATTGGGGATGCAATAACAGTGAAGAATGCTGGGCAGAAAAAAATGAATGATCTCGCTCTGGCACCACTAGGTCGCGCTACTGAGGATTTAATATAAAAGAAACCCCAATGTTTCAATCTAAACTTCACAACAGAATCAGTGTTATATGCCTGAGCTCCACTTATCCCATTCTGCCCCCCTCAGTCCCCCCAGCCCCCCTCACCCCTCAGCCCCCCTCAGCCCCCCCAAGCACCCCTCACCCCTCCACCCTAAGCCCCCCTCAGCCCCTCTCAGTCCCCCTCAGCCCCCCTCACCCTTCATCCCTAAGCACCCTTAGCCCCCCTCACCCCTCACTCCCCCTCAGCCCCCCCAAGCCCTCATCCCTAAGCACCCTCAGCACCTTACAAGACCTGCTAATGACAGAGCGGCCAAGTGATGGTGAGATATTGATGCAGTGGGAATCACTCAGGTATTGGTGACAGGTGTGGGACAAGGTCACCCCGATACACTGCCTAACTATACTATAGTCTATAACTGGTACACTATGTGTCTTAGCCACTGCCCTGAACTAGATGTGTTTTAGCCACTGCCCTGAACTAGATGTGTTTTAGTCACTGCCCTGAACAGACAAGGGCTATAAAAATGTATCAAATAATATACCACCAGGGTTGGATGGAAAACCCTCTCAGAGGTATCAGTTATAATAAAATAAAACAAAAAAAACAAACATAGGCAGAGACTAAAAACATTAATGACCTTGATTTCGGGTCTGCTGATGAACTGATTGGTGTGTATTGGATTATGCAATGGTCATTAACCTCAGGATTATGCACGACTCAATGCACCAAACACTGCACCAGCAGCCCCTCAATGCACCAAACACTGCACCAGCAGCCCCTCAATGCACCAAACACTGTACCAGCAGCCCCTCAATGCACCAAACACTGTACCAGCAGCCCCTCAATGCACCACACAGTGTACCACCAGCCCCTCAATGCACCACACAGTGCATCAGCAGCTCCTCAATGCACCAAACTATGCACCACCAGCCATACATCTCAGTCGATAATCTATATATTAATACAGGAACGTACATTGCACATATCTCCTCGGAAACTGCTGGCGAGATCTTAGATATATTTCACGTCCACATTGCCGAAAATGGTGCAGACCCATTCCGCTATGTTTCATTAACAAATTAGGGTTAGAATTGCATTTACATCGAGCACCCCCATCCAGGGCCCCCAGTGCTGCCTGAAAACAAACCTATCAGTGCCCCTACACCAGGTTTCTGGGTCACAGTCCAGTTGCCAACATTGTGTTGCTAACCTAAGTTTTCCCATGATCACTTATGTACATTTCTTAAGCTACAGTTATTAATCCTGTAATAATACACCTTCACCTTTATTATCAGAAATGTAAAAAATGTGAAAAGTGAACTTCAGACCTAATAATAACAAAGGAGAAGCCGTAATAATCATGTTTCAGCGCATTATAAATCAATAGCATTTATTAGAATATTTCCAACATTTCAGAACTATTTCCCAGCAAACTTTCAGCCAACAATCAATAACTGCATAACGTCCATCATTATAATGTACCTGTATTTATGGCATGAGTTCATATTACTACAGTTATTACCCATTAATAATTTTGTCAAATTTGTTTCCTATCATACACTCCTTGTACATAAGCTTCTGAATCTAATGCTTCAGTGAATGCATCTAGAATTAATCTATTCATAAAGGCATTAACTTCTGTCAGTGTAGTTGTGGCGGTGCATGGCGTATGATGTAAAATTCCTAATGAACTCTTTGTCCCTTGAGTGGCAAACAGGTAGAATACTGGTCCACGTGGTGAGGAGGTCGCCCAATAAGTCTGACATGAGGGGGCAAACAGGTAGAATACTGGTCCACGTGGTGAGGAGGTCGCCCAATAAGTCTGACATGAGGGTGCAAACAGGTAGAATACTGGTCCACGTGGTGAGGAGGTCGCCCAATAAGTCTGACATGAGGGGGCAAACAGGTAGAATACTGGTCCACGTGGTGAGGAGGAGGCCCAATAAGTCTGACATGAGGGGGCAAACAGGTAGAATACTGGTCCAAGTGGTGGTGAGGAGGAGGTCGCCCAATAAGTCTGACATGAGGGGGCAAACAGGTAGAATACTGGTCCAAGTGGTGAGGAGGTCGCCCAATAAGTCTGACATGAGGGGGCAAACAGGTAGAATACTGGTCCACGTGGTGAGTAGGTCGCCCAATAAGTCTGACATGAGGGGGCAAACAGGTAGAATACTGGTCCACGTGGTGAGGAGGAGGTCCCCCAATAAGTCTGACATGAGGGGGCAAACAGGTAGAATACTGGTCCACGTGGTGAGGAGGCCCAATAAGTCTGACATGAGGGGGCAAACAGGTAGAATACTGGTCCACGTGGTGAGTAGGTCGCCCAATAAGTCATTGCCTCAACAACAGCTTGGATACAAGTTATACACAGGCGACATTCATTTTTTTAGTTTCAAATTCGGCCAACTTTAAGTTTCATCAACCCATTTATAGAAGAAAAAGATGCTGTTTCTGTTGCCGATCTACTACTAGGATATGTTAGCCTATATGATAATGGAAGGGACTACAAAGATAAAGAGAAAAAAACTTGCTTATGTGTTGTAGTATTCCCAACTGGGACCAATTCCTCCTCACCCCCACTCTCTTACCCCTCACCCCACTCCCTCACCCCTCACCTCTCACCCCACCCCCCTTACCCCTCACCCCACACCCCTCACCCTTCACCCCTCACCCGCGAGGGAGTTCTGACTTCTAGTCTACATACAATCGCACACAAAATGCTCTCCAATGTTAGGAGGTAGAAGTAGACAATTAATCTGGGAAAACTGTAATTGGATTGGGATTCATATATATTTTGACCAGAAAAAGGTGTGAATTACTTACAATTTCCAAAAAGGAATAAATAAAATTTAAAAAAACCCAACGAACTGTCCGACTACAAGGCAGCTTTTTGAATGCGGCAGGCTTTTGGGTTAGGCCGTCGCTAGGCACTGGTCACTTCCGGTTGATCATGTTGTAGTCAGGTGAGTCCGTTTGCCACTTCGATATAACCATATACAACTGTATATCAGCCATTAGACAAAGTATCCGTCCCCTTGCCCCCAGAGGCAGAGCATTGGGGACGAACACCGTCCCATAGGATTTAGGCTAGAAAAACGAATTTGGCAAATTTCAAATTCAAGTCTTGCTCCTGCTAATAAACCTTACCTCGTATCAATACTTCTTTAAAATCTTATTATTCTGACTCCATAAAGCTGAAAACAGTGATAAATACAATTTTTGTTTGTTAATGCAAAGCCTCCCGCTTCGATTTTTGCCTGAGGCTGGGGGACATGGCCTTGACCTTCCCCATCAGGGGAGCAACACGTGATTTGATTGGTCCAGCCCATTCCAGCCCTTAGTTCCAAAATATCAGCCACTGCTTTTTGCTTTGACGGGACTCGGTGTGCATGGAAATCATGAGATAAAATTAGTTTTAACAGGCTAATTTATTATCAAACATGTCTCCGGAGATGGTCGCCCAATCAAGTCAGTTTTTGTTTATTTCTGGGTTAACAATGTGTCCGGAAGGAAAGTAATTTTTGTCTCGTGTTTTGAACTGATAGGCTGCCTTTCCATTGACGCGGTTTTTCATGCCGCGCGCGGCGCGCGGCACGCGGCAAATAATCGCTCACATGCATTTCTATTGAGCCCTTTCCATGGGCGCGGCTACCCGCGCGGGTCGTTGCCGCGCGGTAAAACGAATCGCTCACTGCTCGATTTTTTTTCTCTTGCCGCGCGGTAGCCAATGGTCTCTGGGTTGAGAATCAAATCCGCTCGCGGTTTCCTCATGTTTTAAATATAGTTTAGCCGCGCGGCAAGCCGCCTAGCGGGTTGCCGCGCGGTAAAAATCCTCGTCAATGGAAACCCAGCCTATTGCTGGCTGGCCTTGTCCCTTGATCGGGGATTCAAGCTAGGCCAGCAACGTGGGCTAATCAGCCATAATCTAGTCAGTCGAACCTGCCTCTACTCAATGATCATGTGTATCATGTATTCATTAAGGTGATATCCGAAATTGCACACATTTATAATTAAATATTTCAAGAAAACAATAAGTGAAATGCAACTGAAGGGACTGATATAAAAGATGATAAACAAGAACTATTATAGACCAAATCTAGTTTCAATGTTTTTCTAAAGTAACTGACCTACTTTTGGGAGAAATTCAAAACGTCGCGCGAACAGAGGAAGACAAACTTATCTCGGCCTATATTTTTCAATAAGAAAATAATGAGTGAAAACGCGAGGTATCCAACTGAAGGGACTAATATACAGGTAGAAAAAGAAGAACTATTATAGCCCGAATCCCTTTCCATTCTAGGTGAGATGTCTGATGCATTTGTAAAGTAACGTCCTATGCGCGGGAGCCAGAACGTCGCGCGGACAGTTACTTCCGCGCGGTGCTATTTCACAGGATGCGGGATCGCGCGGCTCCTTAGTGACGTCACGCTACGTGCAGACGTCTTCTTGTAGAAGTTATTTTGAGCAACGCAACATCTTCCCTTCAACAGCCGGAGAATCCGCTGGAATTACTCATCTCTGTGGCAGGAAAAACATGGGACATGCATGGAGTTCAACATTGTGTCAAACGCAAAGAAGAATTGTGAACTGTATTAAGGAAACGTGAGTAATGTTAGAGGCTGTATACTGCGTGAAAGGTTTCCCTGCCGCTACGGCGCCATGGCTGATGACAGTGTGAGTGTCTGACGAGTGATGGTTTAGTTTTTCTTTTCTTTAGCTAAAAGGTAACGACTGGAAGAACAAGATTTCATCCAGAACCCAGATTACCCATTTGATATCCTCTTTCATCTGTAACTTTTGACAAATCGTCAACATTTTAATAAAGTATTTTTCAATTCAATACGCCTAGTAATAAACGAGCTTAAACTAGTTCAAGTTAAACGGTTGACGAAAATTGGAACATAATAATATTTGAGAGAAGTGGCTGGGTGTGTGTCGGGGTGGGGGGGGGGGGGGGGGGGGGGGTGATCTAAAAGTAGACAAAGTATCCATCCCTCTCCCCCAGAGGCAGGACATTGGGGACAAATACGGCCCCATGGGATTTAGGCTAGAAAAACGAATTTGGTGAATTTCTAACTTAAGACCTTGCTCCTGCTAATTAACCTTACGGTACCTCGTATCGATACTTCTTTATAATCTTATTATTCTCACTCTCCTTGAAACTGGAAACAGTGATAAACACAACTTTTCCTTGTGAATGAAAAGAAGGAATATAGTTTTTGTCTCGTGTTTTGAACCGATATGACGGCTGGCCCTGATGTGGGGGATCGGGGACTCAAGGCCAGCGACGTGGGCTAATCTAAAGGTGTTTCTGCGTGTGGGAATCTAAACCTCTAAAAGCCTACATTTAGAGGAAACTGATGCAAATGTGTTTTTTTACTCTACTGGTTCAAGGGATCCAGTTTAAGATCTAAAATTGTAATGTGGTTTGCTAGATATCGATCATTCAATGATTTTTATTTGTTAAGATCTGGGTACTTTGGGATAAGACATGAGTTTCTGTTGCCATGGAAACCAGCTGATATTTAAACTGTTTAGGTTTGCACTAACATGTCAGTGGTTGGACTGTTAATAGTGTTAAACACCTGCCGAGACTTTCATATTGTTATATACTTCACTCATCAGTGGCTAAGGAATCAATCATTAACTGAGACCTATGACACATCAAATTATGAATTGATCTGTCTTTTATGATAAATATAGCTAACATGTTGGCATGTTGTTATATTCAGAAGGGCATAGTTCGTTTTGATTATTATACAAAGGAGGTTAAGTATAAATGCTATAATAGAGGTTGAGTTGTCCCGGAACCAGGCTATGAGGGTTTGTGTACAGGTATGCACTATAGTATAGGGTATGAGGGTTTGTGTACAGGTATGCACTATAGTATAGGGTATGAGGGTTTGTGTACAGGTATGCACTATAGTATAGGGTATGAGGGTTTGTGTACAGGTATGTACTATAGTATAGGGTATGAGGGTTTGTGTACAGGTATGCACTATAGTATAGGGTATGAGGGTTTGTGTACAGGTATGTACTATAGTATAGGGTATGAGGGTTTGTGTACAGGTATGCACTATAGTATAGGGTATGAGGGTTTGTGTACAGGTATGCACTATAGGGTATGAGGGTTTGTGTACAGGTATGCACTATAGTATAGGGTATGAGGGTTTGTGTACAGGTATGCACTATAGTATAGGGTATGAGGGTTTGTGTACAGGTATGTACTATAGTATAGGGTATGAGGGTTTGTGTACAGGTATGCACTATAGTATAGGGTATGAGGGGAGACTATATGACTGCTGGCACAATGTCAGGTGTAGGTTGTCAGGTGAGGGAGAGGAGGGGGAGGGGGTGCAGTAGAGAAGGGGTGGAGGAGAAGTAGGAGGAGGAGGGAGGGGGTGTAGTAGAGAAGAGGTAGGTGGGGTGGAGGAGGAGGAGGAGGGGGGAGAGGAGGAGGGGGAGCAGCCTACTCCTGTACATGGCTTGTAGTGAGACATTATAATTATTATTATTGGCTAACCACGAAGATGAGTGGACGAAGATGAGTGGACGAACAAAGTGAGTCAGACAAGTAGATGCTGCACCAAGGTCGGGATACTTTTATTTTCCCCTAAACAAATAAACAATAAACAAAGAAAAATTTTTCTCAACCGATCGCCAATATGGCTACCATGCACTGACGCCAGTATTCGCGCCAACAGTTCAAGCGAGGAGTCGTTGCCCCTAACAACCATGACCAACAGTACGGTGGCTCAACAGTAGCCAACAGAGAGAGGGTGGACGAAAGTCCCACTAAACAATTATATATACATTCATGAATCTATCACATAATTATTATTATTGGCTAACCACGAAGATGAGTGGACGAAGATGAGTGGACGAACAAAGTGAGTCAGACAAGTAGATGCTGCACCAAGGTCGGGATACTTTTATTTTCCCAGCCCAGTATAATGTTTTTGAAAGTATTACGAAGGGGCAGAGAGAGCAGCGGAGATTTTACGATCGATGTTCACACGATATTCCAGAGGGGTGGAAAGGTACTTCCAAATTGCGTCACTCTTCCAATCCCCTAACAGTTGAATATCAGGTACTGTAACGCCGCTCATGTACATATTCACCACAGCTCCTCTGCGCAGACTGTGGAGGCCAATGTTCTTTGTGATTCCGGACTGAACGCACCATTTCTTTAGCGTCGACAGAGCGAATGAGTATGTAACTGGAGTCCCTCTAGCGTAAGAGATCAACGGATCTTCCGGGTTAGCAGGGCATCTCACAAACCATTTACTCAGTTGAGAAGCCAAACATAAGTCTGAGTTGCTATATGTCACAGGACATTCAAGGACGGAGAGACCATACTGGTTGGTTTTAGAGGAGGGCACAACCACTTTAATGCCCCAATTCTCGAAAGTCACATCACATCGCTTTAGCAAGTGTAGGTTCAAGTCGTCAGAAAATACATGGCACTTCCGCAACAGTGTCCTGAAGCACAATAGTACTCCCAACCAACAAGCAGTTAACTTGTCTGATGATAAATCCACACATTGGAAGATACTCTTCAATTCGGCTGGCAGAATTCCTTCCTTGGGATTTGATTTTGCACCTAACTTCCTTTTTAAGCCTCTCATCAACAGCTTAAGACCAAAGTCCTCTCTCATGTTTTGACCAGTATGCAATTTACTCAAATGGTTCACAGCCGAGAACAGGTTATCCAAGGATGAATAGCATAGTCTGGATGAAGAATAAACTAAAAACATTGCCAGATTGTCCGCTGTAACTGGTATTGCAGTCAAATCATATAAGTGACAGAACTCGTAGTATTGATTCCACTGGCTATTTCGCGTACGTCTGGAAGACTCAGCCAAAGCCTGCTGCTTTAACTGACCCACTTGTAACTTAAGCTGCCCTGCAGAAGTAAGAAGGACAAATTCTAATACCATACTTGATGCATATCCAAAAAATATCCTGAAGAACCTCTACTTCGATTCTATTTCTAGGTCTGCACTCAGATAAGATACGATTAGTTTTAACAGACAGACCAGCAAAATCAATACTAGTACCCTTCAAACAGTAAGCAAGCTCCTGTAAACTGTGACGTACAATCAATAATTCTAAGACCTCTTTATCACTAGAATCAAGAACCTTAGGTACAACAATATCTGAGTCACTACAACCACTAGTGGGATTATCCCCTTCTCTTTCGAAGACTCCAGTAATTACATTGTGATCACATTCAGTTGCAAAGATACCTGCAGAGACTTGAACCTGTATACATTTCTCAGTTTTCAGATCGGAAAAATCATACGTGCCATTGAAAACATCAGCACAGTTAATCCACCACTGTAAGTCCGAATGCACAAGATAAGTAACACGCCTTCTACGATATTTACATTTCAACATCAAGTTCAACTCAGCCAAGATACCCCTACTATGAATCCTGCCGCCCCTAATAACTCGAGAGGCGTGGCAAAGAATGCCGGCGAGTCTCCGAAGTTGTCTTACTGTTGTCCATTTTCTACCAACAAAGAAATTTAACTCCGCGATTAACTTAGTAACTTTCTTCTCTGGTAAACGCAATTGGCAGTTGGCTGTGTCAATCTCAATGCCCAAATAGGTACACAACTGTGAAGGGCTAGTCAGTTTCTCCCAACAGATATAGAAACCTAGGTCCCTCAAAAGAGAGATAACCGCACACTGGCTTTCAATACACTTGTCGTAGGTATCAGACCAAATAAGGAAATCATCTAGGTACGAAACCACCTTATGCCCCCTATCAATGAGAATCCTACACACGGCATCTGTGATTCTAGTGAAACAGAAAGGCGCGGTTCTAGCACCGAAACACATAAAATTGTCACATAAATACTCTGTGCCCCGATCAAAAGACCAGGCCAAACCAAATAAAGAGCGTTGACTCGGATGGATAGCCACAGAACGGTAGGCTGCTTTGATATCTACAGAACACATGAATGAACATTTGTCTATACTTTGTACAACATCGTCGATTTTAACATATTTGAATGTGGAAAAGACCTCTTTGGTATAGTTATTTACAGAACACTTCTCTGGCCTTCTACAGTCAGTAATCATTCGTATGTCGCCAGATGGTTTGTTAATTACACCTACCGCATGAACACATTTGGGTTGATCTACTACCAATGACATTTTACCCGAAGCTAACTCAGAACGCAATGATTTTTCTAATTTTGCCTTATTTTCTGATGGAAAGAAACAAGATCGATAGTTCTGGCAAAAATAGGGTGATATTGAAGCACTGGGGTCGACTAGCTTGAAGCCGTTTAACACACCGTCCAATAAATAGTGACCGTCCGGATCGACATAACTGGGCGAAAATAAGTTGCGAGCCCAACTCGATGGTTTAAACTGTCTCCTAACACCACACAGCAAACCCCAGTCATTAACTGAAGCAGCACAATCATACAGTTTACACAAGTTCTTGCTTTCTATAACCGTACTGACCGTTTCTAGCTGAGGGTTAGGCAAAAAGTCCAATCTCGACGAGTGCAGAGAAGCCGATTCAGAACCAAGGCCGCCATCTTGTCATGTTGTCTTAGGTGTTGTTGGTGGGCTCTTGGCTGGGGCCGATGTCGTGGACTGAGCATGAGCCTTCTCCCAATCGGTTTGAATTTTGCACCACTTGGCTCGATGTTCAGCTCCACACAAGCCACAGAAATGATTATAATAACAACCTTCACAGTTGCGGCCATCATTCCAACGCCAACAAACCCCTTTTGGCCAAGCGTCGATGTCAAAACGGGGCGACTTTTCCTTGACACTGTTGTCGGCAGGCTTCCGGTTTTGGTAGTTGTTGTTGTACCGAGTAAACCTGTCTTTTCTGGCCAATAAATCACGCACTACAGTGGTATTATCGGCACTAAGATGCTTTGATTCCGACAAGGTGTCCACACCATTCCAGCGAGGAACCCAACCTTCTAGCACACGGGATGTAGCATCGTGCTCATATGCCACCAGTGCTTCATCCACGAACGATTTGCGATGGGCTTTATAGGCGATGAACTGAAGGTGACTAACATAACCACGTACGATGTCCATCTTAGCACCAGAATCCATGAGAGAGCCTAACACACCAAGCCCTCCATATATCACGATAGGACATAGACTCCCACTGTTTCTTCTGTTCAACATAAGTCTCAGGACGAAACCTACCCATGTCAGGAAGACGTGTAGACTTGGGAGTCGGTGTCAACGGCTTGGAGTGGCTGTGACTGCTGTCATTGCCAGGCAGGTACGAACCGCCCGAGGCCTGATCCCCATCCAAAGACAAACGACGCAGTTGTTCTTCAGCCTCAGCGATCTTAGCAGATAAAAGAGACTTAGTCTTCTTCTGGTCATCCAGGATGGAAATTGCCTTCTCTATAGCCCCGAGATATGCAGCAGAGCCCTTATCAGGTAAGTCGTCTACTGATTCTCCCAAAATGGTCGCTAGTTTACTCGGGTCCATTGTAAATGCAGGCACTACACGATCTGTAAATTCAGGCAATACACAAACTGTAGACAATCGGTTATCTTTTTGACTTTCACGGATCCAACAGGTTGGCTCTAGATGGGATCTCAAGCAATAGGAACAATTGACAAGAGACATGAGTCAATCTGGATTATCCGAAGAAAAATTTTTCTCAACCGATCGCCAATATGGCTACCATGCACTGACGCCAGTATTCGCGCCAACAGTTCAAGCGAGGAGTCGTTGCCCCTAACAACCATGACCAACAGTACGGTGGCTCAACAGTAGCCAACAGAGAGAGGGTGGACGAAAGTCCCACTAAACAATTATATATACATTCATGAATCTATCACGATACATGTGCTAGTGGTGTGCCTGTGTGTGGGACGGGTGGATAGCCTAGGCAGGGCTTGGGGTTCAGTGAGGTAGCAATGTTACAATCATGCGCTTAATAGGGGATTTGCATAGTCGCCATTTTGAATCTTGATTCGCATGGCATTATGGAATGGTACAGTCTAAAATCTATAGAAAACATGCCATGTTCAGCATGGAATATTTATCAATGATCTAATATCAATATCCAAGTGTTATACATGTATCCACGACATAAGTCCCCATCTTTCCCATCCTGTATTTGGTTTTCATAGATCATTTATACAAGCTATGACATTGGTGAAAACATTCTTGCAATTTTCGATAACAATGTTGCCAAATATTTGTATGTCAGATTTCAACAGAATCGATCCCAGCATGCACTGCAGTAGACATGCAGTGAGACATGCAAACCCCCTATTTACAACCTATTTTGAATCATATATTATCTAGTGACTTCACATGAATTATTTACATGAAGTCGCCAGATAATGTACAATTCTCTAAAATAACCCACATTTAGGACAAGTTAGTATGATGTTCAAAATACAGTTCAACATAAGCGAATAGATCTCCATGAAGGAATGTTTACAAATATACTCAGATATATCTATAATTTTATTCACCCTTTTCAGCCTAATTCAGCAGAATCTACTTATCCCTAAAATTAAAAGTTCAAAGCAAAATCTATGTTCAAATTACAGTTCAATACAACTAAATAAATTTTCTTAATCAACCCAATACAAAATATGCACAAATTTTCCTAGTATATTTACCATTTTCAGCAGATTTCAACAGATTTGTAGAGAGAATAAAATTAATGTACATTTCTGGGTCATTTGTTCTTTTGATTGTTTAAGCCAATTTGATTATTTCAGGCAAATCAGAAACATACTATTTTTAGTTTATACTTTACTATATCTAATAAACAAGGAGAGAAGGCAATGAATTATGTATAGCATTTATTTGGCTCGGTAGACAGGCGCAGTATTTTCCTTACAATTTCCTAGGAAAGAAGAAGAAAAAAAAACACCAGCTAACCGACTGAAAGTCAGCTTTGGAATGAGTCAAGTCAGTGTTTGAATTTGCAGCGTCCAGGTAACCAAGCGATCGCCGCTTCCGGTTAACCAGCCATGCTTCCGTTCATGATATAAACGTATATAAATATATACATCACATATTTTATCACCGTTTGATAACAGCTAAGGTCTGACCCTGTTGTAAATTTCACTACATGGTGTATATATATGGGTCAGTTTCAGAAAATATACAATTGTCAGCTCTACAAATATGGTAACTTTAGCTTAATTATACCGTTATATAATAAATGCTATGTATATCTGAGTAATTTTGGCATCGTGGTGATTAAAACTATCTCTTCCTTTGTGTTAAACTACATTTTGAACGACGTAATTTTTCTTTTAGATTTTGCTTATTTGAGAGGATCGGGTAAGATGAATTGTACATTTTCACAAAATTTGACCCATATACACTAGATGTGTTCTATTTATAGCCGTGTACTAATAATAGGTATAACATAGAGATAGTTATAACTATCTGCTATTTTCTATGATATTACACCATTTTTTTTTTATAAACTTTTATTGACATATTAGCACTATTATATTTATGCTCAGATCATTTATTACCGTTTAATAATAAAACATAGAGATAATTATAGAGCTAACTTTCTGACCCTGTTGTTAATTTCAGTACATGGCGTATGTCCTATTCTGCACTATAGATGGGTCAGATTTTCTGAAAAATGTACAATTCGCCTTCATTAATTCTCTCAAATAACCCTAATTCAAGACAGAAATGAGCTTCAAAATACAGTTTAACGTAGCAGAACTGATACTATAAACCAATGTGACACTGAATATACTCAGATATATCTAGTATTAACTTATTTCAGCCTAATTTAGCAGAATTTCCTAATTGTGTAGAGCTGGCAATTGTACATTTTGGGGAAATCTGGCCCAGATAATGTTCTATTTATAGCCGTGTAATCGCCCCAGGCCCCACCACTCCTCCCCAGGTAAATCTAGCCTACATAAAAGCCTTCCCTTCATGCACCGCGCACCTGGTGCTCCCTTCTTTCTCTCAGCCAATCACCTGCGAGTAAATATTCACTGCGGGTTGGTGTTTGTCTGCAGGGTCTCAGATTACAAGAAAATCCATAATTAGCTTCTCCCTGACTTTGTAAAGCAGGCCTTGCGGGCTGGTGACGCAACAGAACGCTCCTACGTCATGATATCAGCTAGCTGGTGTTTCTTGGCATGAGGGGAAATTATACTCTATACAGCAGAGGGGGTGGGGGGGGGGGGTGAGGGGTGAGGGGGGGGCGGGGTGAGGGGGGTGTGTGTGTGTGAGGGGTGGGGGTGGGGGTGAGAGGGGTGGGGTGAGGGTGAGGGGTGGGGTGAGGGTGAGGGGTGGGGTGAGGGTGAGGGGTGGGGTGAGGGTGAGGGGTGGGGTGAGGGTGAGGGGTGGGGTGAGGGTGAGCGGGGGGGCGGGGTGAGGGTGAATAAGGGGGTTATTTCTTCTTAAATGCCATGATTAGTGCTACTAAAAGATGAAATATTATACGTTAAAATTCTTTGAGGTGAAGTTATACTTCATACAGCAGTGGGTGGGTACGGTGGGGGGGGGGGGGAGGGGGAGCTGAGTACGAATAGAGAGAGAGAGATTTCTTCTCTAATACCGTAAGTGCTACTAAAATGATTTATAAATCAGGTCTTGGATAAATACAAGCTAAATATGATGGAGGTTGAGTAGAAATGAAACAATAGTAATTATTGAAACAGACATCTTGACATACAACTGAGTGACATATTAGTAATAAGGGTGTTTAGTGGGGTGTGGGTGAGGGGCGGGTGGTAGTGGGGGACGGGTGTAATAAGGGTGTTTAGTGGGGTGTGGGTGAGGGGTGGATGGTAGTGGGGGACGGGTGTAATAAGGGTGTTTAGTGGGGTGTGGGTGAGGGGCGGGTGGTAGTGGGGGACGGGTGTAATAAGGGTGTTTAGTGGGGTGTGGGTGAGGGGCGGGTGGTAGTGAAGGACGGGGGAGTGAAAAGGGCAGAGAATAGAGTCAATAATTTCTTTACAAATCCGATATGTTAAATTTTCCCATTAGTCATTGCATGTGCATTAACATCACATGACCTGTTCATTGTGTGTCCCCTTAGACCTGGTCACTGGGCCATCTTTTCCGTATGGGAAGGATTACAAAAAAATCCCGGATAGATAAAGGCTAATATGATGACAGTTATGTAGAAATAAATTAATATTAAAACATCATTTTGATATAAAACTATATCAAGATTTATTTTTTGATATAGAAGTTTTTAACCTGGATGTAACCCTTTAAATGTTGAATGTGCGCGGGGTGGGGTGTGTGTGTGTGCGTGGGGAGTGTGTGTGTGTGTGTGTGTGTGTGTGTGTGTGTGCGTGGGGGTGGGGTGGAGTGTGTGTGTGGGGGGGGGGGAGTGAAGGGAGTAGAAGGCACAGAGACTGTGGTAGTTATATGGTAGGAAGGCAATAACGCTATAAACCCTGTGTGAGAGAGAGGACGTACAATAGGCACATAAAGGAGCTGGGTTTATCTCTTCTCTAGTACCAGGCAGCACTCTATAGGGGACTCTTCATTTTTAACCACAAGGGGGGGTGGAGGAATTTTCAGGGGGGGGGGGGGGCATCTTTTTGCAGACTCTGAACTACCATAATGTAGGGGGGGGGGGTGAAATGGTCCACAAACGTTCAAGGAAGGGGAGGGGGCATACATTTTTGCACAGGAATTGTTCACAAATGCCCCCCCCCCCAGTGGTTAATTATGAAGGGCCCCTAAGGCTGTACTAGGGACGGAGGACCTTGGCTGCAAGGTCTGCTCCTCCCGGTTATAAATAGACACACGGTCTCACTTGTCACTATTGATTTACTATAGGGACACCCGGTATAAGTCACCCTTATATACCTATGGGGGGGATCTAGTAGTAGGATAACTTTTAAATATTATATATCATTATTTCCTATAGAAAATACTGCACCCGGCATATATGTGTATGTATGGTAGGGGGGAGGGGGGAGGGAGGTTGCATTAAGTCCATTACACTAGTAGTAGGACACGTTTGAAATGTTATACATTAATAGTTTCTTTCTTTGATCAACCTATTCCTATAGAGACTTCTACACCCGTTATATGTCACCCTTCTATACTGGGGGAGGGAGGGGGAGGTTGCATTCAATTCACTACACTAGTAGTAGGACACGTTTGAAATATTATACTTGATCAACCTGTTCCTATAGAGACTTCTGCACCCGTTATATGTGCCCCCTCTATACTGGGGGTGGGGGGAGGGGGTGGATAGGGGGTTGGGGGAAGTGGGGGAGATTTCATTCAAGTAAACACAGCACTAGTAGAAGGAACACTTGTGAAATATTATACATTTAAATTGTAAAAGGTTTCCTTTCTTTCTCAGGTCTGCACTATATATACAGCTTTAGATTGGTCGGCTTATGGCAGACATGACGAAAGCTTTAAAACTTTCACCAATCCTCCAAAGGTTTCTCCAACTTTTCTTAGACCTTTTTAACTGGATAGACATGTCTTTCAATGGACAAGGACCGTGTCTCTTATGGGTAAATAAATCATAATTGATCAATTAATTATCATCATTAATAAATTAAATATCATTATTATAATAGACACTACACTCTGTTTGAGACCTACTCACGGTAAACATCAAAGTGGCCCAATGTTAAACCTATGGGGAGCTGCTCTGAGTAGAACTTAAATTTATTTCACCTCTGGAACAGAGTGTCCATAGACTTTGTATAGACTTGCTATATGCAAGTGAGCAGGAAGAATATGTTTCATTCCTCCCTAGGGAGGAAACAGATGACCCAGTTTATCCTTCTGCGTTTTCATTGGCTATTCTGAAAGTAGGGCAGCGTTGTCATAGAGACACGCCATGCCATGACGTTACATCGTTACGTTACGTCGTCTGCTAAGCATCGCAAGTGTGGCAGCCGTCATCAACGTTACGACGGCCGTAATAAATTCAAGCGTTAATGGAACCATGCCACGCCCTCGCTGTGTTTCTCTCACAGCAAGTTACCATAATTAAAAGCAATCTAATATGCTTAAAATCATTTGGAAGAGGTCAAATAAATCTCGAACTAACCTCAGTGCATGTCTGTGTAATCGTTCTCCACCTTGTTTCCGGCAGAGGAATCCCTGGGTGCTACGCTTTGCTCCCCACCTCGGGCTTCCTCCTGCCTTCAACTCGGTGAAGAACGATCACACAGACAGAACTGTGGCTAGTTCTACCTAAGAATGTAGTTTGCGGAACAAACTTAAAAAGTATGTGCCCGGTTTGGTTGTGGAAAACTCACTACCGAGTCTATTGATATGATTTGTGATATAATGAGTAATAATTATCTTGTGTAAGACATTAACCCAATAGACCTGTTATAATAATAATTGGTTGATAAAACCTGTTAAC
This sequence comes from Sthenelais limicola, assembly GCA_942159475.1. Classification (NCBI taxonomy): domain Eukaryota; kingdom Metazoa; phylum Annelida; class Polychaeta; order Phyllodocida; family Sigalionidae; genus Sthenelais; species Sthenelais limicola. The sequence goes on along the minus strand of OW804100.1, from coordinate 116,749,369 downwards.
TGAACTTACAGTATCATCTGTCTCTGATAAGACATTAATTCAGTTAGTATATAATGGTTGGTCAATAGACCTGTTCACTGACCTTCATCAGGATCAGGATTACATCGAAATGTATTATAGTGAGCAATAATTGTCTATGACAAGACATTACTTCCAGCAAACATTAATGATAATAATACTTGGTCGATAATTAAGATTAAGATTAAGATTAAGATACTTTTATTGAATCAATGATTGCGATGAGAAGGGATTCTCCAGCGGGTGGGAGGTCTCCCGTCCTTCTTTGCAAATTTTACAATTTCTTTTTAGGATGGAAACAATGCCACTTTCGTCAATGAAAGTGGTTTACATCCAATCATCAGTTGTTTATACTGTATAATATAATGATAACATAGCACTATTTTCATGGTTCATTGTTCTATCTCTGATATGTATTATGATGGTACAATTCATTTAGTCTATAAAATTCTCGTCTGACCAGATTGAGTTTTTGATAGTATATTTTTTTAACTTTTTGGGGTCGATAATTTGGTGGGCCTCCGTCTGTAACCTGTTCCACGAATACGTTATTCTATTTAATACAGATTTTCTAATTTGTTCGTTCTTGGGGGAGATACGTTTCATGACTTTTCTACCTAAAGTAAACTTTCGAGTATTTATACTACGTAAATCAAGATATCGTGGATTTCGCATCAGACGGTGCCCCGCCTGTAGGAGGTGCACGGAGCCTCCTCCTATGTTTCAAAGGTAATAATTTCAGGGTTATATGTAGGTCTTTAACACTAATTAACACTAAATATTTATTGTTATCCGTGATTATTGGTGTAAAAATGTAAACCCAATCAGAATGGAACTGATTTGGAATAGCGGGAAGAGTCAAATCCTACACACTGTGTACCTCATATGCATCTATTGATGTTCACATTGTAGTTAGATACCATACTTAAAGTTTCGAGTACGCTATGGGGGACAATTGGAAGATCTGCAGGTTGCAGATATTGTATTCCGAATTCGATGTACACGTAGTTTGAAATAAAAACTATAACTATAATAATAATGATCCTAGTTGTGTGGTTAGGCTTCATATATATATAAATATATGTATAGAGCTGGAGCCTGTCCACACCCACCATCTCCCTACACTACTCACACCACTCTAACATATGAGTACAGCGGGTTGACCAGAGGCAGAGAGTCTGGCCTTTACGGGCTCTCTGTGCAGGGTTCCATGCAGGACAAAGGTCTTTATTCACCCCTGTAGGACTGATACACCGCCCCCCCCCCCCCACACACACACACTTTCTGGATTCATTTGGTATTGACTTCATTGAGGAAATGTGTTTTCTTATGTTGAACTGTAATTCGGACCTCATTTTTGTCTTATTTGAGAGGATTGTTCTAAAATAAAATTGTTTTCAGTTTCCGACTGACCCTGAAATATTGCCGCCAACTCAAGTGAATTCATCGCATTTGAAAAATAAAGCCCCTACTGACCTAAAATAAAGTATAATATTATACAATATCTGCTAAAAAGGTAAATACAAATATTTACCGACCTGCTGATCAAATTTTTACCTTAAGCCATTTTAGACCTTGATGAATTAAAACTTATATAAATAATGAATAAAAAGATTGAGGTCAACAATAGCAGCGCATGAGATATGTTCAACAGAAACGCGTCTTTACTATATTTTATGTACATTAAATTTAGATATATTCAGGCAACAACACTTTGCAACAACAACATAAACCTGTCTCCACATCTCTTCAAGTAAACGGCCCGTGCAGAATATAAACACCAAATCAAAACAATTAAACTCAAATGTTATTTGCCACCGTGGAAAGGTATTCTATTAGTCTCACTTCAATACAATGCCAAAAGTGTGGATTCTAATTTATTTATTTAATCTAAGGCCATTTATTCTATGTTTCTAGAGGTCATTAATACGGATCAGGGCATATGCTGTAGTATCTAGACCTATAGCTTTCACCATGATCTAACTGTCTAATAATGTCAGTGATGTTGTACTTTTATAATGGCAAAAATTTATAGTGGCATTTTCTAAATCATTTTTTGTGATATTCATGTCGATAAAAGAAATCATTTCTGTCAATAACACAGGACTTGTTGCTTTTTAAACAATTAGTGGGATTACCTAGAGTAACCCCTCTTATATATTATAGTAAGTTTAACATTGTCGTGATAATTCTGTTTCCATTTAAGTAGAAATTTGTCTCAATCCCTGGGATTCCAGTCTAAGGTCAAAGACTGCAGATGTCAGGAACTGACAATTTTCCTTTACATCAATTCTGGTGAACCCAGTTCGCCAGATAGCGTGCGAATTTAACACCAGTGGCGCTGTAGCCTGAAATATCTCCCAGTAGGCCGCCACTCTGTTAAGGTGTTCGCGCCGACCGGCACCCGCGAAAACAGTGATAAAAAATGTAAAGATGGTCACGGGATTAAAAAATATGAAAAGAGTATAGTCTCAGCTATCCGTAGGTATATAATTTTACGTATTTGAAAGAGTAGAGCCGGAGCAATGACTGTATGAGTAACCATGTTTAGGCCTACTCTGTTTCTAACCGGAAGCTCCCGCCTTAGCAAAGATAGAAAAGCTAGGTGGCGTGACTGTCGGATAATGTATTTTCGGGATATCAAGGGTAGGGAGAATTATTGCCACATAGATGTGATTGTGGCTGTCTAACTCTGGCAGCTGGAGCCCGCAGAGATTGACCCATTCAGTAAATTCTGCTAAATCAGGTTAAAAAGAGATAAACACTAGATATATATATCTGAGTGTATTAGTACTGTGCTCATTCAGATAATCCGTTCACTTAAATACATGTTAACCTGTATTTGTCACCCTATTATTGTCTTAACTGTGTGTTATTTGAGATGATTGATGAGGTGAATAGTACATTATGTGATATATTCCCCCACATAGAGACTGGTAGCATGGGACATGTTCCCTTCACAAGGATCACATCCCGGCGCCATCAGTCACTTAGTGACTGCAGGGCTATACCCGCATCATAAGATACTACCAGGGGGCGGGGGGTGGGGTACATACACATATGTCACCATGGCAACACACAGGAGGAGGCCAGGTGTACCGGGGGGGGGAGTCTACCTGAGTGCGGCAGGGGAAGTCAGGGTCGCTGTGTGGCAAGGGCAGTGGGTGGGAGGGGGCTATGGGGAGGTGGGGGGTGGGGGGTGGGGGCTGTCGGGGGGGGGGGGGTGAGGAGTAGATGAGGCAAATTGTACTGATGCACTGATGACAGAGAGGCTTTAGGGAAGGCTCTTTAGATCACAGAGAGAGGGAGGGAGGGAGGGAGAAAGGGAAGAGAAGGACAGTGAGACTGAGAGATAGAGAAAGGATGTGTTGGAGAGAGGGAGAGACAGGAAGAGGGAGAGGGGGAGACAGAGAGATGAGAGAGAGGAGAGAGAGAGAGAGAGAGGGAGACAGAGATATGAGAGAGGGGGAGACAGAGAGATGAGAGAGGGAGAGACAGAGGGGAGAGAGAGGAGACAGAGAGAGCTAGAGAGAGAGAGCTAGAGAGATGAATAATATAACATTTCCCTCCACCAGACATTGTCTCATCCTACAAACAGATGGGGCGGGTGGGTGGGGGGGGGGGGGGGGGGGTCAGATGGAGCTAATTAGGGTTGAATCGTGCCGGAATATCGACCCCAGAAAGACTAAAACATTACCAGATTTAGGCCTAATTTCTACAGCATACCTATCAACCACGATATACGTGCGTGCCAACTGGTTACCCAAGCCCGGCCATGTGTAAAGCTGCCTATTTGGCTATAAAAAAAGAACCAATAAAGTAATAATATAAAAGAGTAGGGTATCACTCCCCGTTAGCATGTTTCCTTTGTTTCCTGTCACCAACTGACCAAAGGAAAATTGCCGCCAACTCAAGTATTTTTTCAGGCATTGATGTATAGTTTGTATTGACTTTTGGTTTCACCCAACCATCTTCTTTCTCAATTAAGTCAAAATATAAACAAATCCCCGATTCCTTCTTTTTTCTTTCAACGCCGGTATTTATCTTCAAAATGTTTTGAATGGAGTAGCCAGGAAGCTGAGGAAAGTAGGTCAGTTTTGTTACGGGGAGCCTGGTACTCACATGAACCCTGACATGTGCCAGAATATGTGCTTGTTGGCTCACACCAAACATCTATAGGTAACAGATGGTTGTCCACGCACATATATTCATTCACAACCAGCACAAGGGATATGTTCAACCCTTATGTAGCTGAATAAAGACATTTAAGTGTTCATTTTTAACCACTAGGGGTGTGTGTGGGGGGGGGGGGGGAGAACATAGGGGAATTCTCAGGGGGGGGGGGCACTTTTTGGCGCAGACTCTGAAGGGGGATATTTTTTGCAAAGATTCTAAATGCTTGTGTATGTGGGGGGGGGGGGGGGGGGTCTTTTTTCCCACAAATTTCAAGGGGGCGGGGAAGACTTAAGCGGGTCATACAACTTTGCACCAGAATTTTTCGCAATGGTTGGTTATGAAGAGTCCCTGAATTATACATGAGAAGGCTTATAAGCAGCAATAAGCGATCCACCGTCCTCCCACACCTCCCACACCTCCCACACACCTCCCACACCACGTCCTTCAGCACTTGACCCAGCTTTGTCAGGTTTAATTCCTCACCATTAATCCACTCTCAATCAGGACTATTGTTGCACAGCGAACAGTGAATGTTGTAAATACGTGAATATAAATAATTAATAACAACAAGACATGACGTGTGGGGAGACCTATAGGAGCTGCTGCCCTGTAGTGGGGAGGTCGTGAGAACATGTACAATTGGCCCTTCATCATCTTTAATAACTCAAATTTAAGACAGGAATTAGGTTCAAAATGACCAAACAGATCTTGTGAATAAAGGAAACACTAATAGACTCAGATAAACCTAGTATGTATCTTTGTTCAGTCTAATTTTGTACACACTGTGTAGTGCTGCCAATTGTACATGTCTAGTCGACCTGAGCCTATAGTGGTAGTGGGGTGAATGTCTATAGGCAGGGGGTGGGGTGGGGGTGGGGGGTGGGGGGGAGAGATTGCACCTGTGTATGTATCAATCAATAAGTCAGTATAATACCGATGTAACACCAGTAATAACCGGTCTACAATAACAACCCTACACCACTCCACCACCAGTCACATCATGTATGGGTGGCCTATTACTGAGCTTTATATGTAGTAACATGTGGAATAATGTATGGCAGGCTTATAATGAAGTCAGTTTACATTGAGTCTCATAGTAACATGTGGAATAGTAAGAGACGTGTATTTTGATCCATGATAGTTACAAGTGATGCAGACATGCATGGAGGAGGACATGAACCAAAACATGTACATTGATATAAGCATTTGGTGCATCATTATACACCTTGGGTTTAGTTCTTCAGTAATGTTTATGTCATGCTATATTTGAGGCTAATTTGATAACTGTTTACCTATTTTATTGACATGTAAAAATGCTTCCTAGTCAAGTCTGACCAGTGTCATGAGAAATGGTATAAGGTAACCTGATACAAATGATATATTATTTTATACCAGGAAACTATTTTCACTGGGAAATGTTGGTCCTATGACTTATCTAATGACTCCATCGGGTTTCTAGGCTCCAGAAACATATATGTAGACATCTGGAATGTATTTCTAGCTCCATGAGGAGCTGAGATATGCTGGTATAAAGATTTGCGGGGCTCTGTGGTAAAAATGGATTTTTACTAGACATTATTGCTCCAATGAGTTATTGAATGTCTTCATCGAATTCCTAGACTAGATAAACATATATTTAGACTTGTAAAACATGATTCTAGTCCCATTAGAAGCAGAGATATGTCTATTTGTAGATTTACAGGGTTCAGCGGCGGCCATTTTGAATATCTCGTGTCATTCAATGCCAGGAACTTCAGACTGCACAGTAATGTTATTTAGTGACCCAATAGATAATAAACCAAGAGAGAAAAAGACTTTTCTGGGATTTTTTAGTTAGGTTTCCCCATTACCAGACTATTTGGTGGCAGCCATTTTTAAAATGGCCGCCACGGCCGTAATAATAATAATTCAAGATGGCGCCATATCTGAAATTAATCCTGGGAGCCTAATCTACAATTGTACCAAGTTTCATGCTTTTATGATAAAATGCACGATTGTTATGAATATTGTTACATATCTGCCTCACTATAAGTTTGTAGTGCCGTTACTTTATCTTACTTTTTGTACTACTTGCGATTGTTTTAATATAGATTATATAACGTGCGCATGCTGCGCATTCAGTTATCGCGCCTTGCGCATGTTACTTCGTGTAGTATAATTACCAGAGTAGCCACAAGGTGGCAGTACGACATTGTCTACTTCCCTATATTCTCATTTGCTTCTTTATACTTCCTATTATTTACTTACAACACCTTTTGTTATACGTGATACTATTGTACCTGTCTTGAATCTGCCTCATAGAATAAATTAGAGTAACTACAATATAGTTAACGCTTGTTGTTTTTATTTCTCCTCCCCTGCGCACACCTGAGGGTCATTACAAGTTTAACTTATTATAAAGTTAAATAAAAAAGAGTTGATTAATTTGCGCACAAATAATTGAAACAGAGAATTCGTTTCCTTTGAAAACGCAGAATATATACATTAAGTTAAACTGATTATAAAGTTAAACAGAAAAATAGTTGATTAAATCATTGATTAACTTAATAAACTTATAACTTGTTTTCTAACTGTTCATTAAAGCTGCACTATCAGTTAACATTGGTAAATAATGTAATTATCTACTTCCCGTTCTGTTCTTTTCCGACTTCACAGATCTGAAGTCAATTCACCAAAACTTTGGCAGATTGTGTTCTTTCTGCCCTCTATTGTATTTATAAGTCATATTATGAGTAAAAGTCTCTTATTGTGGTGAATACCTGCAGCTTTAATTCCCCTTGCCCTGAGTTTCAGTTCAATCAATATATATCTGGATGTTGATACAATAATGAAATGTGCCACATCTAGCAGGCAAGAAACTGCTGAAATATCCATGGGAAATACATGAGGTTTTGTGTTCAAGCATAACCAACGTTAATACGACTGTAACAAACCTCTAATGTTGAGGCTTGAAAGTTCATGTGATATGAATGTAATATTAAGAGTTATATATTGTAACCGTTACTTCACTCAGTGTAATACACTCCTGATGCTAACATTAGATAATATTACCTGTATTATTAAATAATATCACATCCATAAAAGAAATACTACTTCACATAACTGTACCATAACAATACACCCCTGTAGGCAATACTTCACCAGTTACAAGCATTTAGTGTGTGTGTGTGTGGGGGGGGGGGGGCTTGGGGGGGAGGTACAAAAGTACAGGGCACTGCTATAGTACTAATGATCCAGCCAATTAGTGGTCAGCTAATTAGGTCACTTATACAGCTAATGATTGCTCCAGGGTGAGACCCATGGGCCAGGACAAGAATAGGGGAATATTGAGAATATTGTAAATATGAATACAGTGGAGTTCCACATAATGTCCACCTCAGTAATACAACCAACCCGTAATTACGGCCAGGTTTACTCAGTCTCAATAAAGAGATGATATACAGATAGAACCTAATGAGGATGTGGTATGAGGGTCACTATTGCACTGTTCAACATGTTTTCCTTTTTTCGTGGCCCACAAGCTGATAGGCGAGTGGGCCACGAAAAATACAAAACATCAAGTACAGTGCAGTAATGTGGACAGTTTTGTAATGTCTCTGCCCGGTCAGGCTTTTTGTTGTTGTTGAACATGGAAGGCCCTAACGCCTAACCGTGCCCATTGACTATGTCTTATTTGATTATGTAAATTAAGAAGAAACTAGCAAATACCCGTGCTATGCACAGGATTTGCTAGTGGGACAGTGGGGCCCACATCCTCATCTCTCCTTGTTCCCTCTCCCACTAGTTTTCTCTTTCAAGTTGTCTCTATAACTTAGTATCTTCATACCACAAATGGAACCCTGTTTAGATGCTTTTTTTGGTCACTGTTCAGTGTTGTGCTGTTGTTCTGTTGCCTGTCCCTGTCCCTTCCCCTGTTCCAATTCCTCTCCCGCTCCCTCTCCCGCTCCATCTTTCATTGTGAGGTAATTAGTGGGCGGGTTCCCTGGGAAACCTGGTGATGAGGCACTGATAGGTTTGTTTTCAGGCAGTGCTGGGGGCCCTGGATGGGAGTGCTTGATGTAAACCCATTTCTAACCACTTTTCAACCCTAATCTGTTAATGAAACATAGTGGAATGGTTTGGCACCATTTTTGGCAATGTGCATGTGAAATATAATGGAGATCTGGCCAGCGGTTTCAGAGAAGATAGGGGTTTAAGGCTCCAAACCCTTATTTTATTAATATAGAGATTGTTAAATCTTTAAAAAACTTATATGAAATTCAATGTATGCATGGATAACGTCTTAATTATAAATATTGCCTGTTTCTAAAATTTAGGTTTATATGTTTGAAACGTATCACAAAAACAGAAACGTATCACAAAATAAAATTTTATCAAAAAAATAATAATAAAGGAATGGCAATGTCATACCACACACGTTGAACTGGTGCAAATTACTACTGCTCCCGCCCATACAAATAGCATGTGGTACATACACCAACATGGAGTAAAATATGAGGTATATAGAAAAGTGATGTGGTCGCCCTAATATAGCATGGTACAATATCTACTCTACTGACAATAGCAGCCAGCACTGATTCTTTATAACTTCACATCTTATGATTCTGCCCTCTTTTAACACATGATGGTTAAATGCCACAATCATTGTTTTGTCTGTTTTAGGTCGTTGATGTATTCCCTAGCTGAGTCTACCAAGGATACTCGGGGCAGGATGCTGTCCACAAGCACACCAGTCGGCGGGATTATAAAGGATTGAGTATAAGAAAAATTAATATTTATTGATAATTGTCATCAATAAATATAATTAAATATGAATTAAATATATTGAATTTCAGAATTACCTGGGCGAGCTAATAGTATGGCTTTCAGTTTGTGCCCCTTTGTCTCCCTTTTTGGGTCGAACTGATTTGCCCTTTTTATCTTGGACCCCCCCCCCCCCCCGCCCGCGCCCTTCATTTTAGACCCTAGATCCACCCCTGATCTCCTATATGATAACCCAGAGTCCACTACTCTACACAAATCCATGGTGGATATAGTGTTTTTCCATTGAATTATTGTTAAATGTATTAGCCTTTAAAAAAAAATTTAAAAAATCATACTCACATACTAATAGACCATCAGGCCATGACCAATGTCAATATCATACACCGATTTAATATTTTAAAAAAGTTTTGTCTATTTCAGGAAGGACATTACATGTAGGCTGCTGTGCTCAGTAACTCCTGTAGCACCATGTGGACATTCACACTGGTGGCTCAACTAACGAGATTTATATTATTATGTCGATATCACTCTGTTTGATTAAACAGATAGCAAGAATACTACAGAAACTCATATAACAACTCAAATTATTATCCATTCAAACCTTACTCTCACATCATACAAACCTTTACAGAAGGAAATATCCAGTAACATAACAAACCCACATGTACTGACTCAACACAATTTCTAATTCATCATACTAATGCAAAGTCACAGACTCCACTCAGGCAAACTTTAGTCGTGTTTCCGATTTGCTCCCCTTACCTATAGAAAACCTGCCCCACATTTGTTTACAGTGCCACAGTGCCAATCAAAAAGACTAAAGGTATTAAAAGCAGGAAAACGAGTTTTCTTATAACCAGGAACCGTTAAAAGGCACATTCCTCTTGTCTAAAACAATATTGTTACGAAATAGAACTTTTTTCAATTCCTGGGAAGTGGTTTCATGAAAAGAATTTAAAAAAGTTACCCCCTACCTATAGTGTTCAGCTAGATAAATCAGAAATACACATATTTTTCTTGGCCTTAAAGTGTTTCCTCAGTCTGTTTCTTAGCCTCAAGGTTCTCTTGCACCATTTGATGTACATCTAGTTACAATATATACAGTCAGATATCTATATCCTACTTACTTCCTCCATTCGCAAGATATTGATTGAACTATAATCTCATGATGCAGGTCTCATTCCTTACTGACCTGGGCCTGGGTCTATGGACGCGGTTGTGCACTGAGTCAAGTATGTAATAATAACTTCCTGTCTACCTTTTTGCCATACCCTTAAAACTTTGGCAATACAAAGTATATCATTTAACTCAGTTCAAATGAAAGCTGAATGTTATCTTAAGTTGTATTTCTACTAAGCTACAATAATTGATTATCCACTGATCTTATAAAAGAACTGCTTCTTTTGAAAAAAGTATTTATTCGACCAAATGTCACACGATGTGATACTTTTGATTCACCAACAAAGTCTCACCACTACCGTGATGGCCTCGACATAATTCCAGATTAAACCTGAACTTACAGGTGAGTCTCAGTTAACTGTAAATAATAAATACTAATTACATGTACATTAAACCCCAAATTACTTTTTTTACTTGCTTTAACACATTTTACACCACTATAATCTCATTCAAATCTTATTTACAATCGTTATTTAGCAAAGGTTTTTCCCCTTTATCCCGCTCTAGACCCCGGCTCTGGACCATAGGAGAGATATATCCAGCCACTACTACTACTACATGACTACCTACATTATTAAACAATAAGTAATAATTTGCATTAAGTTTACATGTGTAAAACTTAGCCAAAATAATGTTTTACTCAATTCAATTCAAATGAAAGCTGAACATAATCATGTCCTGCTGATTATCCAGACTTATCACTTGAGACAGGCTTTGTAAACTATATTCTACTATTTAGTACTAACCATATAATCAACACATAAATAATCCACTGATCTTATAACAGAAAATGTTATTTAGTCAAGTTTTTTCACCTTTATCCCTCTCTAGAGTCTGGGATAACAGCTACAGACCACAGCTATCTCTACCCACTGCTGGACACTTCCACTACCGGTCTACCTTTTTGCCATCCACTTAAAACTTTGGCAAAATGAAGCATCATTCAACTCAGTTCAAATGGAAGCTGAATATCATCATGTCTTCCCTTGGGACGGGCTTCTTAAACTGTACTCTACCAATACATAATCCACTGATCTTATACTAAAATAAATATTATTTAATGTTTTTCACCTTTATCCCGCTCTAGAGAGAGATAAGAGCTACACACTGTACAGCACTATCTCTCTACTATACTTCTACCATAACAGTTCAGTTGAAATGAAAGCTGAATATTATCCTGCCTTGGGACGGGCTTCTTAGAACATCTACTAACCATCATCAACACATCAATAATCCACTGATCTTATAACAGAAATGTTATTTAATGTTTTTCACCTTTATATACCTCCAGACCCCGGCTCTAGACCATAGGAGAGATAAGAGCTGCCCACCCTACAGCGCTATACTACACTACACCCTATATTATTACTGCTACTACTACCCACCCACTACTACTGCTGGACACATACACGTGGGTCAGATTGTCAGAAAATGTACAATTCAGCTTTGCAAATTCTCTCAAATAACCCAAATTTCAGACAAAAATAAAGTTGAAAATACATTTCAACCTAACCAAACAGATTGCTAAAATCAATGTAATTGAATTTACCTGGTATTGGCCAAATTGCAGCCTAATTTAGCAGAATTTACTAAATGTGTTGATCTGCCAATTGTACATTTTCTGAAAATCTGACGCTAGTACTCACGTCCATCCGCCATGCTCCTGCCGGGATTGAGAGACTGTAGGAATGTGCCAGAGGAAGAGTGTACTCCTGAGATCCTGCACGTCCGCTCTCTGTGGGAATTCTGGGAAGACTGGAGCGTGGAGAGCCACCTGGTGGTATTTACCTGTCACTAGGCGTGACGTCACGAGGCAGCGTCTGGTCAATAAATGCAGTGGGCACCAGTGGATGGGGTGGTGGTGGTGGTGGGGGGGGGGGGGGGAGGTAAGGAGATGAATCGGGGGGGGGGGGGGAGAGGGAGGGTGGAGAGAACGTGAGAGGAGAGAGAGGAAGGAGAGGAGGGAAGATAGGAGAGAGAGCGGGGAGAGAGAGGAAGGAGAGGAGGGGAGAGAGGAGAGAGAGTGGAGAGAGGAAGGAGAGAGAGGAGGGGAGAGAGGGGAGAGAGAGGAGGGGAGAGAGGAGAGAGAGCGGGGAGAGAGAGGAGAGTGAGGGAGAGAGAGGGGAGAGGGAGGAGCGATAGAGGATAGGAGAGGAGAGGGTGATTAATGGGAGAGAGGGGGTAATAGAGGAGAGGGGGGGAGAGAGTGGGAGAGAGAAGAGAAAGAAGGGAGAACACTTGTGAGTCATACTCATAGTATTGCAAATGTAAATTGTTTTCTTTAATAAAAGTATTATATATATAAACAGATGTCTATGCACAAGTATTACTTAGTTATTGAGGAAACTGTAAACCAATATCCGCTGTATATATATATATAAAGATTTTTATTCCGATTTTTGACAATACAATACACACCATGTTTCGTACAATAGTTCGTACAATCATACATATTGGGTCAATATAAAATCAGGAAATGGGCATTAAATCATCAATAAATGGTATGTATTAAATGTATTAACGGTAGTATTGCCTTAATAATCAAAGTGATAAAACAATACAACAATATAGAGTCAATCGTTTGTGTGATATGATAAGCACCATTTATTTCTCCCTCTGTGGTAAAATAAGAGGTTATTCAACGGTTAAAACCCAATGTGCTTGTTCTAGCACCACGTCCTGTACGGTACATACCAGTGTTTGTGCCCACATTCCATATACTACTCACCCTCACACGTGCACCCAGGCCAACCTTTATGCTGGAAGAACAACTGGTTACATACACCCTCAACTCCTACCACACAATCATTACCAACCCCAACCTAACCAGTAGATTATAGGCATACACTGGAAGACCTGATTATAATCTCAACCTCTGGTGTATGTTGTAGCGTATTGGCAAAAAACATAATTCATTATAAAATTGCTATGCGCTATTTTTATTGTACATCCTTGTGATCAAGTTTACATGAGTCTGGTAACTTATTGTGGTCATGGGCCGAGGCATTGTTTGGTTGGTGTTGGTGTGATTAAAGCTACATTCTCCTCTATTGTGATAAAAAGGTGAACACCAGATTTACTCATATTGTTGGAGTAATAATAGGTCGTCAGAAAATGTACAATAACAAAATTTAATTCCTTGCAAAACCAGAATCTAGGTGCACAAGGTGAACAGATACTGAAAATACCTGGATAGTACTAGTAGGTGAAGTCATTTTATCCAACATCAATTATTAGCAATATGAGCGATATATCCTAATACATAGCACACCACAGCATTGGTGACATTAAACCTGTCTCCTGTCTGTATTTCTCCCTCTTTTTATTTACAGACAAGCTCTGCCCTCCCTTCCCATATGTGACAGAAAAATTAGTCTAAATTCACAAGAAATGATATTTTTCAAATGTTTTTTTCCCACGGGAACCTTTTGAGGGAATGGTCTCATTATGGTGTGTTAGTCACATGAATAAATGTACCAAATTACAAGACTACATGTCCATTGAATATATTTATGCATTTCTCCCAAGGCGTCTTATGCACTGCTGCAGGTGGCAATTCATGAAGAAAGAAATTTTTACAAACTGGCACAACAAAAACCCAGGATAATTAAGGGACCGCTGAAGTTTACTTCTATGAAGTCTGTGGGGGGAAATGATATTTTCTCAGTTTTTACAACTCTTTTCAACCCTCTGTTTTTCCTAGTGGGGTAATGCATTATCTCAGCTAAGTATGAACATATTTTAAAAGGCAAATGCTTGATTTGATCGTCTCATAAGTTGAAAATATGGAGAAGATACCCCGTTTCCCCATAGACCCTTTAGAAAACATTAGAGGTCCCTGAAATAAAATCTAATCCGAAAACACGGTGTTTAAAGTAGTAGTTAAAGTAGTTTTTCGTTGAACATAGGAACTGCTATTTTACCTTTGAGTACTTCACAAATAAATGTCCATCCATAAATACTGCTAACCTTTTTTTCAAACGTAACAAATAGTACTTTTTTGTTTTGTTTTTGAAAAGGTTTTATTCAAGCGTAACCTGCCATCGTGGCTCATACAACTCTAAGGCATAGTTAACATTGTGTCCCTTATTTTTGTAGTTTTTTTGTTATTTTCTATATTTTCGTTTCTCTCAGCGGACTGTCACAAACATAAGAAGGAAATTCCAACTTTAACATTGAAGACCAACACATCTTCTATAACAAAAGGAGATCTAACACATCACACAGATGACAAATATTCGACTTCTTCAAGAAGTTTTCTCCACTGCTTCATATATGATTTTTCTAGCCCTTGTATGTTTACATTATAATCCAACATCCTCATATTCAAGCTGGTTTCATTATAAAATGCTGCAAATACAATTTCATTATCATGGAATAGTTTTTGTCTATAAATGTAATATTTGGCTGCCGTCACAATCCAGTTTAGGAAGTTTTTCTGTGGACATTCCCCACTATATCCGAGTAAAATATTAGTACAATTGAAGTCATTTGTATCAAAGTTTACCAATAACACACTATTATGGATCCACTCCTCTAGTCTTCGCCACAGAGCTTTAGACCTTTCACACAGAATAAAGAAATGATCAATTGTGTCTTCCTCGTCACAGAAGTTACATTTTGGAGAATTCCTGTATTTAATCTGAGCTAAATACCCATTGCAACCAATCGTTCTGTGAATAATTCTAAACTGCAGAGCCTGCCATTTAGCTATTCTGTTACATTTGTAAGGTATAATAAATTTCTTCTTCCATATAGCTTTGGTACCAATGAAACCTTCATATCTGAGCACTTCATTCCAACCCTCTAGCTTTTCGTAGTCAGGTTTGGACATCTTAGCTAGTTCTCTATATACATATTTGTTCTTGAAATCATTGATATTAAACACCTTCTTGTTTATTTTGAAAATCGCACCTTTTTTCTTGGGTATCACAAAATTTTCCGAAGCCAGTTTTTGTAGCCAGCTTCTTGGAATAGCAGAAACTAATTTTAATCTATCGGAAACATCACAAAAAATTCCAAATTTGTTTTTCAATTCCTCCGTCGACATGATTTTCTTGTCTTTATTCAGAAGGTCCCCAATAATCACCACTCCAGATTTTCTCCAGTCCTCGTTTTTGAGTAATTTATCTCCTTTTCTAATAAACTGATTTGACCAAATTCTCTCCAAATATATTTCTTCCCCCGTTACAGGTTCTGAATTATAATACACATCATTCCATATACTGAATACATCGGTGTAAAAACCGCTCATCGTTTTTTTGGGCATACATTTATTCATTATTATTTGATTTATTTCCTCACCATAAAAAGCTTCACTTATTCCTACCCATTTAGGCTGATTACACACAAGCATACGTAGGTTGCCTAATGTTTAACATCATTGAAATCCGCTTAATCTCATGTTTAACTATGCTGGAGTCTCAACATAATTTGTTGAGACTCACTTTGCGTTTTTTGTTTGTTTATTCATTGATGCAATATTAAAATGTCACAGAAAATAATGTAACGCTCCACAGGAGATATTTCTAATGCATGCCCAAACCCTCACCCTAACTCTCAGTGTCAGCTCATGCTTGTGGCGCCACCTGGCTCAAGCCATTTCCACTACAAATGTTCTCCTTGTCCAAGATGGGTACATATGGATAAAATTCGACACGATTGACACGCGACACGGCCGCTAAATCACGGGCGACACGGCGACACAGTCCCCTTAACGTGCGACACACACAGCTTCCAAAAAGCTGATAAAATTTGACACACGACATTCAGAAATGTATTAAAAATCGACATGAGACACAGCGATTTATTTAACAGGTGACACATGACATTGTATCAACTGTTAATATTAATTAATGTATTGCTTAAAAAGTGACACGAGACATCATTGAATTGTTTTAAAAAGTGACATGGGACATGGAAAAAATTCTTATCGTGCGACACTCGGACACAATCATAAAAAACGGGACCCATATATACCCCTTCCAAGGGGGGAAGCTTGGTGCCCTGAAGTTTTGTGGCTATATCTTCTACAACTTAGCTCTCTCTCTAACTGTCAAATAGCAGGACATCATGTTCCATGAATTAATTACATTATTACATCTACTCTATGATCCACTGAGAGTCACATATCACATTGGTCTCCACCTCCAGCTGGTGTTGGTGCAGCTGCTGCTGCTGTGTGGAGGCTCTCACTCTGGTGTTCCACAGTGTTATAACCAGACTGTGGCCTTGTGCTGTGCATATCTCAGCACCATCTACATGAGAGCTGATGGTGCAGCCTGCCTGCTGTGTGGAGGAGAGCCAGGAGGTCAGCTCACTACAGGACACCTCTCCATAATATACATGTACCTCATTCAGCTTATGTGCTAGTGAGGTGAGGGTTTAAGGGGTGAGGTAGGAGAGGAGCGGGGAGAGGGAGGCAGAGGCAGACAGGCCCACAAGCAGTCTATCCACACTGTGTGTAGTGGTGGTGAGTAGTGTGAAGGTGTAACACCAGGTGTCAGCACTGACTGCTGGTCTATCACCACCATACAGGTCTGTGTATTTATCCTGCAGCTGTAGGATTAGCTCCCCTCCCTGGTGCCCCCACACAGGGTGTGTACTGAGGAGGCAGGAGGGGATGTCCTGGAGGCACCAGGCAAAGATGCGTGTATCATTACCTGCAGCCTGTACCCTCCCCCAGCGCTCTATGTCTGCTACAGGTACAAGTGTACTGGTGTCCTCACTACTGTCTGTGTACCTGCAAATATACAAGAACATAACAACATTATATTAGTGGTGCTGGGTATGTTAAAGGGATACACAGTTGTTTAACGAGAAATGGACACTTCAATTTACATTGGTCCACAGGTTAATCCTTACTACTTGAAAAACATAGAACGAGAAAAATTAACTTTGAACTATTAAGTAACTATGGTGTGAAGAACGGGGTTAGTTATGGGAGTATTGTTTCTGGGGAAAATGAAGTATTCTTTCGTGAGCATGGATATAGCCCCTCCACCCCATTACCCATAGTGAGCTAGGCCCTACCCCTGGATATAGCCCCTCCACCCCATTACCCATAGTGAGCTAGGCCCTACCCATGCATGTAGCCCCCCCCCCATTACCCATAGTGAGCTAGGCCCTACCCCTGGATGTAGCCTTCCCCCATTACCCATAGTAAGCTAGGCCCTACCCCTGGATATAGCCCCTCCACCCCATTACCCATAGTGAGCTAGGCCCTACCCCTGGATGTAGCCTCCCCCCATTACCCATAGTGAGCTAGGTCCTACCCCTGGATGTAGCCTCCCCCATTACCCATAGTGAGCTAGACCCTACCCCTGGATGTAGCCTCCCCCATTACCCATAGTAAGCTAGACCCTACCCCTGGATGTAGCCTCCCCCCATTACCCATAGTGAGCTAGGCCCTACCCCTGGATGTAGCCTCCCCCCATTACCGATAGTGAGCTAGGCCCTACCCCTGGATGTAGCCTCCCCCAATTACCCATAGTGAGCTAGGGCCTACCCCTGGATGTAGCCTCCCCCCCATTACCCATAGTGAGCTAGGCCCTACCCCTGGATGTAGCCTCCCCCCATTACCCATAGTGAGCTAGACCCTACCCCTGGATGTAGCCCCATTACCCATAGTGAGCTAGACCCTACCCCTGGATGTAGCCCCATTACCCATAGTGAGCTAGACCCTACCCCTGGATGTAGCCCCCATTACCCATAGTGAGCTAGGCCCTACCCCTGGATATAGCCCCTCCACCCCATTACCCATAGTGAGCTAGGCCCTACCCCTGGATGTAGCCTCCCCCCATTACCCATAGTGAGCTAGGTCCTACCCCTGGATGTAGCCTCCCCCATTACCCATAGTGAGCTAGACCCTACCCCTGGATGTAGCCTTCCCCATTACCCATAGTGAGCTAGACCCTACCCCTGGATGTAGCCTCCCCCCCATTACCCATAGTGAGCTAGGCCCTACCCCTGGATGTAGCCTCCCCCCATTACCCATAGTGAGCTAGACCCCACCCCTGGATGTAGCCTCCCCCCATTACCCATAGTGAGCTAGACCCTACCCCTGGATGTAGCCTCCCCCCATTACCCATAGTGAGCTAGCCCCTACCCCTGGATATAGCCCCATTACCCATAGTGAGCTAGGCCCTACCCTGGATGTAGCCTCCCCCAATTACCCATAGTGAGCCAGGCCCTACCCCTGGATGTAGCCTCCCCCATTACCCATAGTGAGCTAGACCCTACCCCTGGATATAGCCCCATTACCCATAGTGAGCTAGACCCTACCCCTGGATGTAGCCCCATTACCCATAGTGAGCTAGACCCTACCCCTGGATGTAGCCTCCATTACCCATAGTGAGCTAGACCCTACCCCTGGATGTAGCCCCATTACCCATAGTGAGCCAGACCCTACCCCTGGATGTAGCCCCCATTACCCATAGTGAGCTAGACCCTACCCCTGGATGTAGCCCCATTACCCATAGTGAGCTAGACCCTACCCCTGGATGTAGCCTCCATTAGCCATAGTGAGCTAGACCCTACCCCTGGATGTAGCCCCCATTACCCATAGTGAGCTAGACCCTACCCCTGGATGTAGCCCCATTACCCATAGTGAGCTAGACCCTACCCCTGGATGTAGCCTCCCATTACCCATAGTGAGCTAGGCCCTACCCCTGGATGTAACCCCCATTACACATAGTGAGCTACACCCTACCCCTGGATGTAGCCTCCCCCCATTACCCATAGTGAGCTAGGCCCTACCCCTGGATGTAGCCTCCATTAGCCATAGTGAGCTAGACCCTACCCCTGGATGTAGCCTCCATTACCCATAGTGAGCTAGGCCCTACCCCTGGATGTAGCCTCCATTACCCATAGTGAGCTAGGCCCTACCCCTGGATGTAGCCTCCCCCCATTACACATAGTGAGCTAGACCCTACCCCTGGATGTAGCCTCCCCCCATTACCCATAGTGAGCTAGACCCTACCCCTGGATGTAGCCTCCCCCATTACCCATAGTGAGCTAGGCCCCACCCCTGGATGTAGCCTCCCCCATTACCCATAGTGAGCTAGACCCTACCCCTGGATGTAGCCTCCCCCATTACCCATAGTGAGCTAGACCCTACCCCTGGATGTAGCCTCCCCCATTACCCATAGTGAGCTAGACCTTACCCCTGGATGTAGCCTCCCCCATTACCCATAGTGAGCTAGACCCTACCCCTGGATGTAGCCTCCCCCATTACCCATAGTGAGCTAGGCCCTACCCCTGGATGTAGCCTCCCCCCATTACCCATAGTGAGCTAGACCCTATCCCTGGATGTAGCCTCCATTAGCCATAGTGAGCTAGGCCCTACCCCTGGATGTAGCCTCCCCCTATAACCCATAGTGAGCTAGACCCTATCCCTGGATGTAGCCTCCATTACCCATAGTGAGCTAGGCCCTACCCCTGGATGTAGCCTCCCCCCATTACCCATAGTGAGCTAGACCCTACCCCTGGATGTAGCCCCATTACCCATAGTGAGCTAGGCCCTACCCCTGGATGTAGCCTCCCCCATTACCCATAGTGAGCTAGACCCTACCCCTGGATATAGCCCCATTACCCATAGTGAGCTAGGCCCTACCCCTGGATGTAGCCTCCCCCATTACCCATAGTGAGCTAGACCCTACCCCTGGATATAGCCCCATTACCCATAGTGAGCTAGGCCCTACCCCTGGATGTAGCCTCCCCCATTACCCATAGTGAGCTAGACCCTACCCCTGGATGTAGCCTCCATTAGCCATAGTGAGCTAGACCCTACCCCTGGATGTAGCCCCCCCCATTACCCATAGTGAGCTAGACCCTACCCATGGATGTAGCCTCCCCCCATTACCCATAGTGAGCTAGACCCTACCCCTGGATGTAGCCCCATTACCCATAGTGAGCTAGACCCTACCCCTGGATATAGCCTCCCCCTATAACCCATAGTGAGCTAGACCCTACCCCTGGATGTAGCCTCCCCCATTACCCATAGTGAGCTAGGCCCTACCCCTGGATGTAGCCACCCCCCCATTACCCATAGTGAGCTAGGCCCTACCCCTGGATGTAGCCACCCCCCCATTACCCATAGTGAGCTAGACCCTACCCCTGGATGTAGCCTCCATTACCCATAGTGAGCTAGACCCTACCCCTGGATGTAGTCCCCCCATTACCCATAGTGAGGTAGACCCTACCCCTGGATGTAGCCTCCCCTCATTACCCATAGTGAGCTAGACCCTACCCCTGGATGTAGCCTCCATTACCCATAGTGAGCTAGACCCTACCCCTGGATGTACCCTCCCCCCATTACCCATAGTGAGCTAGACCCTACCCCTGGATGTAGCCTCCCCCATTACCCATAGTGAGCTAGACCCTACCCCTGGATGTAGCCCCCATTACCCATAGTGAGCTAGACCCTACCCCTGGATGTAGCCTCCCCCCATTACCCATAGTGAGCTAGGTCCTACCCCTGGATGTAGCCTCCCCCATTACCCATAGTGAGCTATACCCTACCCCTGAATATAGCCTCCATAACCCATAGTGAGGTAGACCCTACCCCTGGATGTAGCCTCCCCCATTACCCATAGTGAGCTAGACCCTACCCCTGGATGTAGCCTCCATTACCCATAGTGAGCTAGACCCTACCCCTGGATGTAGTCCCCCCCATTACCCATAGTGAGGTAGACCCTACCCCTGGATGTAGCCTCCCCTCATTACCCATAGTGAGCTAGACCCTACCCCTGGATGTAGCCTCCATTACCCATAGTGAGCTAGACCCTACCCCTGGATGTACCCTCCCCCCATTACCCATAGTGAGCTAGGTCCTACCCCTGGATGTAGCCTCCCCCATTACCCATAGTGAGCTAGGTCCTACCCCTGGATGTAACCTCCCCCCATTACCCATAGTGAGCTAGGCCCTACCCCTGGATGTAGCCTCCCCCATTACCCATAGTGAGCTAGGCCCTACCCCTGGATGTAGCCTCCCCCCATTACCCATAGTGAGCTAGGCCCTACCCCTGGATGTAGCCTCCCCCCATTACCCATAGTGAGCTAGACCCTACCCCTGGATGTAGCCTCCATTACCCATAGTGAGCTAGACCCTACCCCTGGATGTAGCCTCCCCCCATTACCCATAGTGAGCTAGGCCCTACCCCTGGATATAGCCCCATTACCCATAGTGAGCTAGACCCTACCCCTGGATGTAGCCCCATTACCCATACTGAGCTAGACCCTACCCCTGGATGTAACCTCCATTACCCATAGTGAGCTAGACCCCACCCCTGGATGTAGCCTCCATTACCCACAGTCAGCTAGTCCCTACCCCTGGATGTAGCCTCCCCCCATTACCCATAGTGAGCTAGACCCTACCCCTGGATGTAACCTCCCCCCATTACCCATAGTGAGCTAGACCCTACCCCTGGATGTAGCCCCATTACCCATAGTGAGCTAGGCCCTACCCCTGGATGTAGCCTCCCCCCATTACCCATAGTGAGCTAGGCCCTACCCCTGGATGTAGCCTCCCCCCATTACCCATAGTGAGCTAGACCCTACCCCTGGATGTAGCCTCCCCCCCCCATTACCCATAGTGAGCTAGGCCCTACCCCTGGATGTAGCCTCCCCCCATTACCCACAGTGAACTAGACCCTACCCCTGGATGTAGCCTCCCCCCATTACCCATAGTGAGCTAGACCCTACCCCTGGATGTAGCCTCCCCCCATTACCCATAGTGAGCTAGACCCTACCCCTGGATGTAGCCTCCCCCCATTACCCATAGTGAGCTAGCCCCTACCCCTGGATATAGCCCCATTACCCATAGTGAGCTAGGCCCTACCCCTGGATGTAGCTTCCCCCAATTACCCGTAGTGTGCCAGGCCCTACCCCTGGATGTAGCCTCCATTACCCATAGTGAGCTAGACCCTACCCCTGGATATAGCCCCATTACCCATAATGAGCTAGACCCTACCCCTGGATGTAGCCCCATTACCCATAGTGAGCTAGACCCTACCCCTGGATGTAGCCTCTATTACCCATAGTGAGCTAGACCCTACCCCTAGATGTAGCCCCATTATCCATAGTGAGCTAGACCCCACCCCTGGATGTAGCCTCCATTACCCACAGTGAGCTAGTCCCTACCCCTGGATGTAGCCTCCCCCCA
This sequence comes from Sthenelais limicola, assembly GCA_942159475.1. Classification (NCBI taxonomy): domain Eukaryota; kingdom Metazoa; phylum Annelida; class Polychaeta; order Phyllodocida; family Sigalionidae; genus Sthenelais; species Sthenelais limicola. The sequence continues at coordinate 116,727,069 of OW804100.1, read as the reverse complement.
TTACACATAGTTAGCTAGAGCCTACCCCTGGATGTAGCCCTATCCCCCCATTACCCATAGTGAGCTAGACCCTACCCCTGGATGTAGTCCCCCCATTACCCATAGTGAGCTAGACCCTACCCCTGGATGTAGCCTCCCCCCACTACCCATAGTGAGCTAGGCCCTACCCCTGGATGTAGCCCCATTACCCATAGTGAGCTAGACCCTACCCCTGGATGTAGCCCCCCCCCCCCCCATTACCCATAGTGAGCTAGACCCTACCCCTGGATGTAGTCCCCCCATGACCCATAGTGAGCTAGGCCCTACCCATGGATGTAGCACCCCCCCCCCCCATTACCCATAGTGAGCTAGGCCCTACCCCTGGATGTAGCCTCCATTACCCATAGTGAGCTAGACCCTACCCCTGGATGTAGCCTCCATTACCCATAGTGAGCTAGACCCTACCCCTGGATGTAGGCCCCATTCCCCATAGTGAGCTAGGCCCTACCCCTAAATGTAGGCCCCATTACCCATAGTGAGCTAGGCCCTACCCCTCGATGTAGCCTCCCCCATTACCCATAGTGAGCTAGGTCCTACCCCTGGATGTAGCCTCCCCCATTACCCATAGTGAGCTAGGCCCTACCCCTGGATGTAGGCCCCATTACCCATAGTGAGCTAGGCCCTACCCCTGGATGTAGCCTCCCCCATTACCCATAGTGAGCTAGACCCCACCCCTGGATGTAGCCTCCCCCCATTACCCATAGTGAGCTAGGCCCTACCCCTGGATATAGCCCCATTACCCATAGTGAGCTAGGCCCTACCCCTGGATGTAGCCTCCCCCATTACCCATAGTGAGCTAGACCCTACCCCTGGATGTAGCCCCCCCCCCATTACCCATAGTGAGCTAGGCCCTTCCCCTGGATGTAGCCTCCCCCCATTACCCATAGTGAGCTAGGCCCTACCCCTGGATGTAGCCTCCCCCATTACCTATAGTGAGCTAGACCCTATCCCTGGATGTAGCCCCCCCCCCATTACCCATAGTGAGCTAGGCCCTACCCCTGGATGTAGGCCCCATTACCCATAGTGAGCTAGGCCCTACCCCTGGATGTAGCCTCCATTACCCATAGTGAGCTAGGCCCTACCCCTGGATGTAGCCTCCATTACCCATAGTGAGCTAGACCCTACCCCTGGATGTAGCCTCCCCCCATTACCCATAGTGAGCTAGGCCCTACCCCTGGATGTAGCCTCCATTACCCATAGTGAGCTAGACCCTACCCCTGGATGTAGCCCCCCCCATTACCCATAGTGAGCTAGACCCTACCCCTGGATGTAACCTCCCCCCATTACCCATAGTGAGCTAGGCCCTACCCCTGGATGTAGCCTCCCCCCATTACCCATAGTGAGCTAGACCCTACCCCTGGATGTAGCCTCCCCCCCCCATTACCCATAGTGAGCTAGGCCCTACCCCTGGATGTAGCCTCCCCCCATTACCCACAGTGAACTAGACCCTACCCCTGGATGTAGCCTCCCCCCATTACCCATAGTGAGCTAGACCCTACCCCTGGATGTAGCCTCCCCCCATTACCCATAGTGAGCTAGACCCTACCCCTGGATGTAGCCTCCCCCCATTACCCATAGTGAGCTAGCCCCTACCCCTGGATATAGCCCCATTACCCATAGTGAGCTAGGCCCTACCCCTGGATGTAGCTTCCCCCAATTACCCGTAGTGTGCCAGGCCCTACCCCTGGATGTAGCCTCCATTACCCATAGTGAGCTAGACCCTACCCCTGGATATAGCCCCATTACCCATAGTGAGCTAGACCCTACCCCTGGATGTAGCCCCATTACCCATAGTGAGCTAGACCCTACCCCTGGATGTAGCCTCTATTACCCATAGTGAGCTAGACCCTACCCCTGGATGTAGCCCCATTATCCATAGTGAGCTAGACCCCACCCCTGGATGTAGCCTCCATTACCCACAGTGAGCTAGTCCCTACCCCTGGATGTAGCCTCCCCCCATTACACATAGTTAGCTAGAGCCTACCCCTGGATGTAGCCCTATCCCCCCATTACCCATAGTGAGCTAGACCCTACCCCTGGATGTAGTCCCCCCATTACCCATAGTGAGCTAGACCCTACCCCTGGATGTAGCCTCCCCCCACTACCCATAGTGAGCTAGGCCCTACCCCTGGATGTAGCCCCATTACCCATAGTGAGCTAGACCCTACCCCTGGACGTAGCCCCCCCCCCCCCATTACCCATAGTGAGCTAGACCCTACCCCTGGATGTAGTCCCCCCATTACCCATAGTGAGCTAGGCCCTACCCATGGATGTAGCACCCCCCCCATTACCCATAGTGAGCTAGGCCCTACCCCTGGATGTAGCCTCCATTACCCATAGTGAGCTAGACCCTACCCCTGGATGTAGCCTCCATTACCCATAGTGAGCTAGACCCTACCCCTGGATGTAGGCCCCATTCCCCATAGTGAGCTAGGCCCTACCCCTAAATGTAGGCCCCATTACCCATAGTGAGCTACGCCCTACCCCTCGATGTAGCCTCCCCCATTACCCATAGTGAGCTAGGTCCTACCCCTGGATGTAGCCTCCCCCATTACCCATAGTGAGCTAGGCCCTACCCCTGGATGTAGGCCCCATTACCCATAGTGAGCTAGGCCCTACCCCTGGATGTAGCCTCCCCCATTACCCATAGTGAGCTAGGCCCTACCCCTGGATGTAGGCCCCATTACCCATAGTGAGCTAGGCCCTACCCCTGGATGTAGCCCCCCCCCCCCATTACCCATAGTGAGCTAGGCCCTTCCCCTGGATGTAGCCTCCCCCCATTACCCATAGTGAGCTAGGCCCTACCCCTGGATGTAGCCTCCCCCATTACCCATAGTGAGCTAGACCCCACCCCTGGATGTAGGCCCCATTACCCATAGTGAGCTAGGCCCTACCCCTGGATGTAGCCTCCATTACCCATAGTGAGCTAGGCCCTACCCCTGGATGTAGCCTCCATTACCCATAGTGAGCTAGACCCTACCCCTGGATGTAACCTCCCCCCATTACCTATAGTGAGCTAGACCCTATCCCTGGATGTAGCCCCCCCCCCCCCATTACCCATAGTGAGCTAGGCCCTACCCCTGGATGTAGGCCCCATTACCCATAGTGAGCTAGGCCCTACCCCTGGATGTAGCCTCCATTACCCATAGTGAGCTAGGCCCTACCCCTGGATGTAGCCTCCATTACCCATAGTGAGCTAGGTCCTATCCCTGGATGTAGCCTCCATTACCCATAGTGAGCTAGGTCCTATCCCTGGATGTAGCCTCCCCCCATTACCCATAGTTAGCTTGACCCTACCCCTGGATGTAGCTTCCATTACCCATAGTGAGCTAGGTCCTACCCCTGGATGTAGCCCCCATTACCCATAGTGAGCTAGACCCTACCCCTGGATGTAGCCTCCAGTACCCATAGTGAGCCAGACCCTACCCCTGGATGTAGCCTCATTACCCGTAGTGAGCTAGGCCCTACCCCTGGATGTAGCCCCATTACCCATAGTGAGCTAGACCCTACCCCTGGATGTAGGCCCCATTACCCATAGTGAGCTAGACCCTACCCCTGGATGTAGGCCCCATTACCCATAGTGAGCCAGACCCTACCCCTGGATGTAGCCTCATTACCCGTAGTGAGCTAGGCCCTACCCCTGGATGTAGCCCCATTACCCATAGTGAGCTAGACCCTACCCCTGGATGTAGGCCCCATTACCCATAGTGAGCTAGGCCCTACCCCTGGATGTAGCCTCCCCCCATTACCCATAGTGAGCTAGACCCTACCCATGGATGTAGCCTCCATTACCCATAGTGAGCTAGGTCCTACCCCTGGATATAGCCTCCCCCATTACCCATAGTGAGCTAGGTCCTACCCCTGGATGTAGCCTCCATTACCCATAGTGAGCTAGGTCCTACCCCTGGATGTAGCCTCCCCCATTACCCATAGTGAGCTAGACCCTACCCCTGGATGTAGCCTCCCCCATTACCCATAGTGAGCTAGACCCTACCCCTGGATGTAGCCTCCATTAGCCATAGTGAGCTAGACCCTACCCCTGGATGTAGCCTCCCCCATTACCCATAGTGAGCTAGACCCTCCCCCTGGATGTAGCCTCCCCCCATTACCCATAGTGAGCTAGACCCTACCCCTGGATGTAGCCTCCATTAGCACTAGTGAGCTAGGCCCTACCCCTGGATGTAGGCTCCCCCCATTACCCATAGTGAGCTAGACCCTACCCCTGGATGTAGCCCTCCCCCCATTACCCATAGTGAGCTAGGCCCTACCCCTGGATGTAGCCTCCCCCCATTACCCATAGTGAGCTTGACCCTACCCCTGGATGTAGCCTCCATTACCCATAGTGAGCTAGGTCCTACCCCTGGATGTAGCCTCCCCCCATTACCCATAGTGAGCTTGACCCTACCCCTGGATGTAGCTTCCATTACCCATAGTGAGCTAGGTCCTACCCCTGGATGTAGCCCCCATTACCCATAGTGAGCTAGACCCTACCCCTGGATGTAGCCTCCATTACCCATAGTGAGCTAGGCCCTACCCCTGGATGTAGCCTCCATTACCCATAGTGAGCTAGACCCTACCCCTGGATGTAACCTCCCCCCATTACCTATAGTGAGCTAGACCCTATCCCTGGATGTAGCCCCCCCCCCCCATTACCCATAGTGAGCTAGGCCCTACCCCTGGATGTAGGCCCCATTACCCATAGTGAGCTAGGCCCTACCCCTGGATGTAGCCTCCATTACCCATAGTGAGCTAGGCCCTACCCCTGGATGTAGCCTCCATTACCCATAGTGAGCTAGGTCCTATCCCTGGATGTAGCCTCCATTACCCATAGTGAGCTAGGTCCTATCCCTGGATGTAGCCTCCCCCCATTACCCATAGTTAGCTTGACCCTACCCCTGGATGTAGCTTCCATTACCCATAGTGAGCTAGGTCCTACCCCTGGATGTAGCCCCCATTACCCATAGTGAGCTAGACCCTACCCCTGGATGTAGCCTCCAGTACCCATAGTGAGCCAGACCCTACCCCTGGATGTAGCCTCATTACCCGTAGTGAGCTAGGCCCTACCCCTGGATGTAGCCCCATTACCCATAGTGAGCTAGACCCTACCCCTGGATGTAGGCCCCATTACCCATAGTGAGCTAGACCCTACCCCTGGATGTAGGCCCCATTACCCATAGTGAGCCAGACCCTACCCCTGGATGTAGCCTCATTACCCGTAGTGAGCTAGGCCCTACCCCTGGATGTAGCCCCATTACCCATAGTGAGCTAGACCCTACCCCTGGATGTAGGCCCCATTACCCATAGTGAGCTAGGCCCTACCCCTGGATGTAGCCTCCCCCCATTACCCATAGTGAGCTAGACCCTACCCATGGATGTAGCCTCCATTACCCATAGTGAGCTAGGTCCTACCCCTGGATATAGCCTCCCCCATTACCCATAGTGAGCTAGGTCCTACCCCTGGATGTAGCCTCCATTACCCATAGTGAGCTAGGTCCTACCCCTGGATGTAGCCTCCCCCATTACCCATAGTGAGCTAGACCCTACCCCTGGATGTAGCCTCCCCCATTACCCATAGTGAGCTAGACCCTACCCCTGGATGTAGCCTCCATTAGCCATAGTGAGCTAGACCCTACCCCTGGATGTAGCCTCCCCCATTACCCATAGTGAGCTAGACCCTCCCCCTGGATGTAGCCTCCCCCCATTACCCATAGTGAGCTAGACCCTACCCCTGGATGTAGCCTCCATTAGCACTAGTGAGCTAGGCCCTACCCCTGGATGTAGGCTCCCCCCATTACCCATAGTGAGCTAGACCCTACCCCTGGATGTAGCCCTCCCCCCATTACCCATAGTGAGCTAGGCCCTACCCCTGGATGTAGCCTCCCCCCATTACCCATAGTGAGCTTGACCCTACCCCTGGATGTAGCCTCCATTACCCATAGTGAGCTAGGTCCTACCCCTGGATGTAGCCTCCCCCCATTACCCATAGTGAGCTTGACCCTACCCCTGGATGTAGCTTCCATTACCCATAGTGAGCTAGGTCCTACCCCTGGATGTAGCCCCCATTACCCATAGTGAGCTAGACCCTACCCCTGGATGTAGCCTCCATTACCCATAGTGAGCTAGGCCCTACCCCTGGATGTAGCCCCATTACCCATAGTGAGCTAGACCCTACCCCTGGATGTAGCCTCCATTACCCATAGTGAGCTAGGCCCTACCCCTGGATGTAGCCCCCCCCATTACCCATAGTGAGCTAGGCCCTACCCCTGGATGTAGCCTCCCCCATTACCCATAGTGAGCTAGGCCCTACCCCTGGATGTACCTCCCCCCATTACACATAGTGAGCTAGACCCTACCCCTGGATGTAGCCTCCCCCCATTACCCATAGTGAGCTAGACCCTACCCCTGGATGTAGCCTCCCCCCATTACCCATAGTGAGCTAGACCCTACCCCTGGATGTAGCTTCCATTAGCCATAGTGAGCTAGACCCTACCCCTGGATGTAGCCCCCATTACCCATAGTGAGCTAGACCCTACCCCTGGATGTAGCCTCCCCCATTACCCATAGTGAGCTAGACCCTACCCATGGATGTAGCCTCCCCCATTACCCATAGTGAGCTAGACCCTACCCCTGGATGTAGCCTCCATTACCCATAGTGAGCTAGACCCTACCCCTGGATATAGCCCCATTACCCATAGTGAGCTAGGCCCTACCCCTGGATGTAGCCTCCCCCATTACCCATAGAGAGCTAGACCCTACCCCTGGATGTAGCCTCCCCTCATTACCCATAGTGAGCTAGACCCTACCCCTGGATGTAGCCTCCCCCCATTACCCATAGTGAGCTAGACCCTACCCCTGGATGTAGCCCCCATTACCCATAGTGAGCTGGACCCTACCCCTGGATGTAGCCTCCCCCCATTACCCATAGTGAGCTAGACCCTACCCCTGGATGTAGCCTTCCCCCATTACACATAGTGAGCTAGGCCCTACCCCTGGATGTAGCCTCCCCCCATTACCCATTGTGAGCTAGACCCTACCCCTGGATGTAGCCCCATTACCCATAGTGAGCTAGACCCTACCCCTGGATGTAGCCCCATTACCCATAGTGAGCTAGACCCTACCCCTGGATGTAGCCCCATTGCCCATAGTGAGCTAGACCCTTCCCCTGGATGTAGCCTTCCCCCATTACCCATAGTGAGCTAGGCCCTACCCCTGGATGTAGCCTCCCTCATTACCCATAGTGAGCTAGACCCTACCCCTGGATGTAGCCTCCCCCATTACCCATAGTGAGCTAGGCCCTACCCCTGGATGTAGCCACCCCCCCATTACCCATAGTGAGCTAGGCCCTACCCCTGGATGTAGCCACCCCCCCATTACCCATAGTGAGCTAGACCCTACCCCTGGATGTAGCCTCCATTACCCATAGTGAGCTAGACCCTACCCCTGGATGTAGTCCCCCCATTACCCATAGTGAGGTAGACCCTACCCCTGGATGTAGCCTCCCCTCATTACCCATAGTGAGCTAGACCCTACCCCTGGATGTAGCCTCCATTACCCATAGTGAGCTAGACCCTACCCCTGGATGTACCCTCCCCCCATTACCCATAGTGAGCTAGACCCTACCCCTGGATGTAGCCTCCCCCATTACCCATAGTGAGCTAGACCCTACCCCTGGATGTAGCCCCCATTACCCATAGTGAGCTAGACCCTACCCCTGGATGTAGCCTCCCCCCATTACCCATAGTGAGCTAGGTCCTACCCCTGGATGTAGCCTCCCCCATTACCCATAGTGAGCTAGACCCTACCCCTGGATGTAGCCTCCATTACCCATAGTGAGCTAGGTCCTACCCCTGAATATAGCCTCCATAACCCATAGTGAGGTAGACCCTACCCCTGGATGTAGCCTCCCCCATTACCCATAGTGAGCTAGACCCTACCCCTGGATGTAGCCTCCATTACCCATAGTGAGCTAGACCCTACCCCTGGATGTAGCCTCCCCCATTACCCATAGTGAGCTAGACCCTACCCATGGATGTAGCCTCCATTACCCATAGTGAGCTAGACCCTACCCCTGGATATAGCCCCATTACCCATAGTGAGCTAGACCCTACCCCTGGATGTAACCTCCCCCATTACCCATAGTGAGGTAGACCCTACCCCTGGATGTAGTCCCCCTATTACCCATAGTGAGGTAGACCCTACCCCTGGATGTAGCCTCCCCTCATTACCCATAGTGAGCTAGACCCTACCCCTGGATGTACCCTCCATTACCCATAGTGAGCTAGACCCTACCCCTGGATGTACCCTCCCCCCATTACCCATAGTGAGCTAGGTCCTACCCCTGGATGTAGCCTCCCCCATTACCCATAGTGAGCTAGGTCCTACCCCTGGATGTAACCTCCCCCCATTACCCATAGTGAGCTAGGCCCTACCCCTGGATGTAGCCTCCCCCATTACCCATAGTGAGCTAGGCCCTACCCCTGGATGTAGCCTCCCCCCATTACCCATAGTGAGCTAGGCCCTACCCCTGGATGTAGCCTCCCCCCATTACCCATAGTGAGCTAGACCCTACCCCTGGATGTAGCCTCCATTACCCATAGTGAGCTAGACCCTACCCCTGGATGTAGCCTCCCCCCATTACCCATAGTGAGCTAGACCCTACCCCTGGATGTAGCCTCCATTACCCATAGTGAGCTAGACCCTACCCCTGGATGTAGCCTCCCCCCATTACCCATAGTGAGCTAGGCCCTACCCCTGGATATAGCCCCATTACCCATAGTGAGCTAGACCCTACCCCTGGATGTAGCCCCATTACCCATACTGAGCTAGACCCTACCCCTGGATGTAACCTCCATTACCCATAGTGAGCTAGACCCCACCCCTGGATGTAGCCTCCATTACCCACAGTCAGCTAGTCCCTACCCCTGGATGTAGCCTCCCCCCATTACCCATAGTGAGCTAGACCCTACCCCTGGATGTAGCCCCATTACCCATAGTGAGGTAGGCCCTACCCCTGGATGTAGCCTCCCCTACATTACCCATAGTGAGCTAGACCCTACCCCTGGATGTAGCCTCCCCCCATTACCCATAGTGAGCTAGACCCTACCCCTGGATGTAGCCCCATTACCCATAGTGAGCTAGGCCCTACCCCTGGATGTAGCCTCCCCCCATTACCCATAGTGAGCTAGGCCCTACCCCTGGATGTAGCCTCCCCCCATTACCCATAGTGAGCTAGACCCTACCCCTGGATGTAGCCTCCCCCCCCCATTACCCATAGTGAGCTAGGCCCTACCCCTGGATGTAGCCTCCCCCCATTACCCACAGTGAACTAGACCCTACCCCTGGATGTAGCCTCCCCCCATTACCCATAGTGAGCTAGACCCTACCCCTGGATGTAGCCTCCCCCCATTACCCATAGTGAGCTAGACCCTACCCCTGGATGTAGCCTCCCCCCATTACCCATAGTGAGCTAGCCCCTACCCCTGGATATAGCCCCATTACCCATAGTGAGCTAGGCCCTACCCCTGGATGTAGCTTCCCCCAATTACCCGTAGTGTGCCAGACCCTACCCCTGGATGTAGCCTCCATTACCCATAGTGAGCTAGACCCTACCCCTGGATATAGCCCCATTACCCATAGTGAGCTAGACCCTACCCCTGGATGTAGCCCCATTACCCATAGTGAGCTAGACCCTACCCCTGGATGTAGCCTCTATTACCCATAGTGAGCTAGACCCTACCCCTGGATGTAGCCCCATTATCCATAGTGAGCTAGACCCCACCCCTGGATGTAGCCTCCATTACCCACAGTGAGCTAGTCCCTACCCCTGGATGTAGCCTCCCCCCATTACACATAGTTAGCTAGAGCCTACCCCTGGATGTAGCCCTATCCCCCCATTTTTTTTTTTTTTTTTTTTTTGGACGACTTTATTTCAGGTTAATAAAACGGCAACGGCCGTGCTCAAATACACTCGGGTTATACCCGGTCTTCCACTGCACCCTGAAGGTTAGGTATACATTTGTAACTTATTAGTGTGTGTGATCAATCAATACATTATATAAGTATCATATTAGGAATTCAGGATAATGATAATAATGATAGATGGGATGGGTGATGATAAGGTGATGTCGGCAGTGGATAGTTGCAATACTTGGGAGGAGTAACATAGGTAAGCAGTGAGTACCAATATCATACCGCTACAACGGGATCCAATACAATCACAGCTGGTTAGGTCATACCGTGGTTAGAATGTTTGGTAGCATTAAGGTGTTTCGTAGTAGGTCAGTCTTCATTTTTTGTTTGAATGATAGGGAGGAAGGTAAACTTTTATAGTTCGGATGTAAGTTATTCCACCACGTTATTCCTGAATAACAAAACGATTTCTGGTATAAAGAAGACACTGGTCTGGAAGTCTCAAAATTTAAATGACGCTGTTCCCTGAACCCATAGTTTTCATTTACATTCCTGTTCTCAATCCAAGGAACTCTACAAAAGTGTAGTTGTTTGTGATAAAACTTCATAGTATTAAAATAGATTCTCATCCCTACCGGCATAGTGTTAGATAGTATGTGTAGATTTGATACATTATGGCGTCTAGGCTTTTTCATGGCAAAGCGTAGCGCTTTGTTTTGAAAGATTTGTAGCTTGCCTAGGAACTGTTGCCCCGTATTTAAATAACATATATTTCCATAGTCCAAATAACTTAGCACCATTGATTTGATTAACATTAATCGTGTTCTTACATCCAGGGCATGTCTGTTCACATATATATTATATAGTCTTATATTTGCTTTGTTAATGATGGCAGTGGCCATGTTTTGGAATTTCAATTTGGAGTCTATTTGGACCCCAAGGTACGTGAACGAGTCAACCCAATCTAGTGGCGTGCCAGATATATTTATGCTTGTAGGTGGGTGTTGTATTTTATTTCTTGCACTTGGGCTAATGAACATGGCCTTCGTTTTGGGTAGACTCAATGATAGTTTATTCTGTACACTCCACCTGGCAATGCAGTCAGTATCGTGTTGACATTCCGTTACTAGGAGACCGTCAATATGTGCATTATTAATTAAGACAATATCATCCGCAAATAGCAGTAAATTACCGCGTATCTGTAAGTTCGCTATGTCGTTTACAAAAATATTGAATAAAATTGGGCCAAGGATAGATCCTTGTGGTACGCCGTGGTTTATTGGTAGGTAGTTAGAATAAATATTGTTCACTTTTACTTTTTGTTCTCGTCCCGTTAAGTAGTCTTTCGTCCATACCTGGAACCAGTTTGGAAATGAGTAGGCTTGTAATTTAGATAATAGGAGACAATGGTCTATGGAATCGAAAGCCTTTTGGTAGTCGAAAAAGACAAGGCTGCTAAATTTACCTTGATTTAGGTTATTAAGTAATTTGTACAGTAATAAGTTAATTGTTTCAATGGTTGAGGAGTTTTTCCTAAACCCGCCCTGTATAGGGCTGATAATATTATTAGTGTCTATAAATTGTTGGATTTGATTATTGATATGTTTTTCCAGTAGTTTGACGGCAACATGCGTTAGCGATATAGGTCTTAGATTGGTAACTAATTTAGAATTCCCCTTTTTTGGGATGGGAACTACAGTCGCTCTTTTCCAACTTTTGGGCAGAGCGCCTTGGGTTACAGAGAGATTTAACAAGTGGACCATCTGTACTTTCAGTGACTTGAGGAGGTATACATAAATTTTCATAGGTATGTCATCGCATCCCGATGATTTGGATACGTCTAAGTTGTCGATCAGTTCAAGTAGGGTATCTTCTGTTAACAATATATAATCAGTGTTCGCATTCCCAATGTTGGTTGGGGTTAAAACTTGATTTCCTACAACTGGTAGGGAGTCAGAGATCTTAGCACCTATGTTTGCAAAGAACGTATTGATAACACTAGGTATATTTTTGGCATCGGCCATCTGTTCAGTTGTTGGGTCAATTAAATTAGTTATCTTGGTTTGATGACTTTTAAATGGCAAGTAGTTATTAAGTATTTGCCAGAACTTCTTATAATCATGATGGTGTCTATTGAGTTGTTGTTGGATATAATTACTTTTAGCTGTGTTCACCTGATTGTTAACTAGATTACGGAAATGGATAGCTCTTAACCTATAATCATGTCTATGTGTTCGCCGGTATTTCTTAAAAAATTTATCTCTATTATAAGCTAAGTGCAGCAAGTCGTCTGTGTACCATGGTGGCTTGACTTTTTTCGACTTGTAACCTTTTTTGGGACACAACTTATCGGTTATATCTAACATATATGTATGGATGATGTTCCAAGCATGATTCAGGTCCTCAGATAGTAAGAATTCGTTCCAGTTTGTTATTTTCCTAACCTCATCGTCAATATTTTGTTGGCTTAGGCGTGTAGTGGCTCGGGCCATAAAGTTGCATTTTTCGTATTTCTCTCTTGCTTTCTTTTTAATGTAGAAGATAAGGTAGTGGTCACTTAGGTTATATTCAACTACTCCACATGTCATGATATGAGTTACGTTGGTAATAATATTGTCAATGGTTGAATATTTCCCATTTAAACCTAGACGAGTGGGTTTATTAATGAGTAGTTTTAAGTATTTGTCATGTACCATTGATAGTAGATCTTTACAGTGAGTTTCACTATCTTCTTTAGTATCGATATTTATGTCACCCATAATAGACAACTCAGTATGGGGGTACTTGTCCTTGACATTGTCAATAAGGTCATTCATTAAGTCAATAAAATCTTTAACACCTGAGGATGGAGGCCGGTATACATTAATGAGGATTAATTTCTTCTTGTGTACATATTTAATGTGTAGTACTTGTACCTCCATAATGTCAGTGGAGGAAGATAACTGAAGGTCGACTTCATAGTCTAGTATATTATGGATATAAGCACACAGGCCTCCACCTATCTTGTTAGGTCTGTCTAATCTCTCTAAGTTATAATTATCCAGTTGTATATTGTTACTTGATATTTTTGGCTGTAGCCATGTTTCACCGAATAAAATAACATCCGCATGTAGTCGGGACATATCTATACTTAACTGGTTCCATTTTGGTAATAAGGATCTAATATTCAAGTATAAATATTTCGCTCCCTTTTGGTTACCTATATGGTTGAAATTTTGGTATGATTTACATGGGGTTACCTCAGCCATAGTATGTGCGATCAACAGTTACTAGTAAGTGCCAGTGTGATACATGTTTATTATAGAAGAACAGTTTTATGTCTGTCGGCAGTGGCCGGGACATTCTATAAACGATAGTTATATCAGTAACATGTGGCAATATGTATGAGATCATTTTGGTAATGAGAACAACAAACATTCCACTATCAATAGTGGGAGTGATATAGTATGAACTTTTATCACTGTCATGGCTAGCATTGTAGCCGGTAATTAGTATCAACAACAAAGAAACACAAGGGCAATAGCACTGTTCTCCGTAGAGAGATATATCCGTATCATATAGCATTGTATATAAGAACAGGATAATACTGGGAGCAGCCATTAGGTTTCCACTTTTCAGGGGTGGGAGTGATATAGTATGCACTATATCAACATCACGGTTAGGACTGTAGCCAGTTATTAGTGATAGCTGCAAAATCTTATTGAAGTAACAGCATAGGGTGAGTTCACCGTATAGAGTTGGGTATCGCATAAATGGTAGTTTCCCAGGTAGGTATAACATGAACGAACTAGATTTACAAATAAAGCTAGAAACAGGGTACCTTGCCCGGTTTATTTGTAGGTATATAACAATAACAATACTAACTAAGTCTGTATCTAGCATATCTATGGTCAGAAGGGCTAGAGAAGGGGAAGGAGGGGGGAATATGCTAACTTGGGGACCTACAATGAAATCTGTGTGTTTCTTTGGAAAGGTAGGCAACCCCGCCCCACCTATGGTAATATAAACATCATCAGTTGGTGTACAAAACACTACTATAGCACCTGTAGTCAATATAAGTACACTTGTAAGAGCCAGCGCGTCCCTCACAACATACATAGTATTGGGCATAGATCTAGACCACGGCTGCGGCCATGGTAAGACAATCGTTTGGTGGACGGAGTGTGGGTGCGGGCGCAGTATAACAGTGGCACATGTGTTACACCTGTCGCACCCGGTTAGGTAGCGACTCATACAGAGCGAGATCCTACCTCCATATACATTGTAGTTAAGCGAAGTGCCAATCAGGTGTAGCACGTTGTAGGAGCTAGGCAATTCAATCACTGGGGTCAATATGTATGTCAAATGACAGTTAGCCAGAGGTAGAACATTATTGGGTATCAGTACGAGTTGGTTTGCATTTTTAAACATGGGTATAGTAACATAATAGTACCAGCGGGCATATTAGGTACATACAATATGGAAACAATACAATACAACAATACCAAATACTGTCTGGCAGTGGCCATTCATCATTATAAATTGTTCAAATTGTGGCATCTGAGGAATTGTCTCCCCCAGTCAGCCAGAATGAATGCTTTGGGGTGTAGCCCGTCATGGAAGTACCTGTAGTTGAATTGTGTAACTCCATACAGGCGTCTATGTACCCGGCTCAGTATGGTTGGTGTATGTAGGCCGTTATCAGAGTTCCGCATACGTATATAAAAGTTAATGTCTTGAATCACGCGGTTCATGGTTGCCTGGTTAGGGTGTGGCCCCCATGAGTTGTTGTATCGAGCCATAGTGAGCTAGACCCTACCCCTGGATGTAGTCCCCCCATTACCCATAGTGAGCTAGACCCTACCCCTGGATGTAGCCTCCCCCCACTACCCATAGTGAGCTAGGCCCTACCCCTGGATGTAGCCCCATTACCCATAGTGAGCTAGACCCTACCCCTGGATGTAGCCCCCCCCCCCCCCCATTACCCATAGTGAGCTAGACCCTACCCCTGGATGTAGTCCCCCCATTACCCATAGTGAGCTAGGCCCTACCCATGGATGTAGCACCCCCCCCCATTACCCATAGTGAGCTAGGCCCTACCCCTGGATGTAGCCTCCATTACCCATAGTGAGCTAGACCCTACCCCTGGATGTAGCCTCCATTACCCATAGTGAGCTAGACCCTACCCCTGGATGTAGCCTCCCCCATTACCCATAGTGAGCTAGGCCCTACCCCTGGATGTAGGCCCCATTACCCATAGTGAGCTAGGCCCTACCCCTGGATGTAGCCTCCCCCATTACCCATAGTGAGCTAGACCCTACCCCTGGATGTAGCCTCCCCCCATTACCCATAGTGAGCTAGGCCCTACCCCTGGATGTAGCCCCCATTACCTATAGTGAGCTAGACCCTACCCCTGGATGTAGCCTCCCCCATTACCCATAGTGAGCTAGACCCTACCCCTGGATGTAGCCCCATTACCCATAGTGAGCTAGACCGTACCCCTGGATGTAACCTCCCCCCATTACACATAGTGAGCTAGACCCTACCCCTGGATGTAGCCTCCCCCCATTACCCATTGTGAGCTAGGCCCTACCCCTGGATGTAACCTCCCCCCATTACCCATAGTGAGCTGGGCCCTACCCCTGCATGTAGCCTCCCCCATTACCCATAGTGAGCTAGACCCTACCCCTGGATGTAACCTCCCCCCATTACACATAGTGAGCTAGACCCTACCCTGGATGTAGCCTCCTCCCATTACCCTTAGTGAGCTAGACCCTACCCCTGGATGTAGCCTCCCCCCCCCCATTACCCATAGTGAGCTAGACCCTACGCCTGGATGTAGCTTCCCTCCATTACCCATAGTGAGCTAGACCCTACCCCTGGATGTAGCCTCCCCTATTACCCATAGTGAGCTAGACCCTACCCCTGGATGTAGCCTCCCCCCATTACCCATAGTGAGCTAGGCCCTACCCCTGGATATAGCCTCCCCCATTACCCATAGAGAGCTTGACCCTACCCCTGGATGTAGCCTCCCCCATTACCCATAGTGAGCTAGGCCCTAGCCCTGGAGGTAGCCTCCCCCATTACCCATAGTGAGCTAGACCCTACCCCTCGATGTACCCTCCCCCTTTACCCATAGTGAGCTAGACCCTACCCCTGGTTGTAGCCTCCCCCATTACCCATAGTGAGCCAGACCCTACCCCTGGATGTAGCCTCCCCCCATTACCCATAGTGAGTTTGGCCCTACCCCTGGATGTAGCCTCCCCCATTACCCATAGTGAGCTAGACCCTACCCCTGGATGTAGCCTCCCCCCATTACCCATAGTGAGCTAGACCCTACCCCTGGATGTAGACTCCCCTATTACCCATAGTGAGCTAGACCCTACCAGTGGATGTACTCCCCCCCCATTGCCCATAGTGAGCTAGACCCTACCCCTGGTTGTAGCCTCCCCCTTTACCCATAGTGAGCTAGACCCTACCCCTGGATGTAGCCTTCCCATTACCCATAGTGAGCTAGGCCCTACCCCTGGATGTAGACTCATTACCCATAGTGAGCTAGACCCTACCCCTGGATGTAGCCTCCATTACACATAGTGAGCTAGACCCTACCCCTGGATGTAACCTCCATTACCCATAGTGAGCTAGGCCCTACCCCTGGATGTAGCCTCCCCCCATTACCCATAGTGAGCTAGACCCTACCCCTGGATGTAGCCTCCCCCCCCCATTACACATAGTGAGCTAGGCCCTACCCCTGGATGTTGCCTCCCCCCATTACCCATAGTGAGCTAGGCCCTACCCCTGGATGTAGCCTCCCCCTTTACCCATAGTGAGCTAGACCCTACCCCTGGATGTAGTCCCCCCATTACCCATAGTGAGCTAGGCCCTACCCCTGGATGTAGCCCCATTACCCATACTGAGCTAGACCCTACCCCTGGATGTAACCTCCATTACCCATAGTGAGCTAGACCCCACCCCTGGATGTAGCCTCCATTACCCACAGTCAGCTAGTCCCTACCCCTGGATGTAGCCTCCCCCCATTACCCATAGTGAGCTAGACCCTACCCCTGGATGTAGCCCCATTACCCATAGTGAGGTAGGCCCTACCCCTGGATGTAGCCTCCCCTACATTACCCATAGTGAGCTAGACCCTACCCCTGGATGTAGCCTCCCCCCATTACCCATAGTGAGCTAGACCCTACCCCTGGATGTAGCCCCATTACCCATAGTGAGCTAGGCCCTACCCCTGGATGTAGCCTCCCCCCATTACCCATAGTGAGCTAGGCCCTACCCCTGGATGTAGCCTCCCCCCATTACCCATAGTGAGCTAGACCCTACCCCTGGATGTAGCCTCCCCCCCCATTACCCATAGTGAGCTAGGCCCTACCCCTGGATGTAGCCTCCCCCCATTACCCACAGTGAACTAGACCCTACCCCTGGATGTAGCCTCCCCCCATTACCCATAGTGAGCTAGACCCTACCCCTGGATGTAGCCTCCCCCCATTACCCACAGTGAACTAGACCCTACCCCTGGATGTAGCCTCCCCCCATTACCCATAGTGAGCTAGACCCTACCCCTGGATGTAGCCTCCCCCCATTACCCATAGTGAGCTAGACCCTACCCCTGGATGTAGCCTCCCCCCATTACCCATAGTGAGCTAGCCCCTACCCCTGGATATAGCCCCATTACCCATAGTGAGCTAGGCCCTACCCCTGGATGTAGCTTCCCCCAATTACCCGTAGTGTGCCAGACCCTACCCCTGGATGTAGCCTCCATTACCCATAGTGAGCTAGACCCTACCCCTGGATGTAGCCTCCCCCATTACCCATAGTGAGCTAGACCCTACCCCTGGATGTAGCCCCATTACCCATAGTGAGCTAGACCGTACCCCTGGATGTAACCTCCCCCCATTACACATAGTGAGCTAGACCCTACCCCTGGATGTAGCCTCCCCCCATTACCCATTGTGAGCTAGGCCCTACCCCTGGATGTAACCTCCCCCCATTACCCATAGTGAGCTGGGCCCTACCCCTGCATGTAGCCTCCCCCATTACCCATAGTGAGCTAGACCCTACCCCTGGATGTAACCTCCCCCCATTACACATAGTGAGCTAGACCCTACCCTGGATGTAGCCTCCTCCCATTACCCTTAGTGAGCTAGACCCTACCCCTGGATGTAGCCTCCCCCCCCCATTACCCATAGTGAGCTAGACCCTACGCCTGGATGTAGCTTCCCTCCATTACCCATAGTGAGCTAGACCCTACCCCTGGATGTAGCCTCCCCTATTACCCATAGTGAGCTAGACCCTACCCCTGGATGTAGCCTCCCCCCATTACCCATAGTGAGCTAGGCCCTACCCCTGGATATAGCCTCCCCCATTACCCATAGAGAGCTTGACCCTACCCCTGGATGTAGCCTCCCCCATTACCCATAGTGAGCTAGGCCCTAGCCCTGGAGGTAGCCTCCCCCATTACCCATAGTGAGCTAGACCCTACCCCTCGATGTACCCTCCCCCTTTACCCATAGTGAGCTAGACCCTACCCCTGGTTGTAGCCTCCCCCATTACCCATAGTGAGCCAGACCCTACCCCTGGATGTAGCCTCCCCCCATTACCCATAGTGAGTTTGGCCCTACCCCTGGATGTAGCCTCCCCCATTACCCATAGTGAGCTAGACCCTACCCCTGGATGTAGCCTCCCCCCATTACCCATAGTGAGCTAGACCCTACCCCTGGATGTAGACTCCCCTATTACCCATAGTGAGCTAGACCCTACCAGTGGATGTACTCCCCCCCCATTGCCCATAGTGAGCTAGACCCTACCCCTGGTTGTAGCCTCCCCCTTTACCCATAGTGAGCTAGACCCTACCCCTGGATGTAGCCTTCCCATTACCCATAGTGAGCTAGGCCCTACCCCTGGATGTAGCCTCATTACCCATAGTGAGCTAGACCCTACCCCTGGATGTAGCCTCCATTACACATAGTGAGCTAGACCCTACCCCTGGATGTAACCTCCATTACCCATAGTGAGCTAGGCCCTACCCCTGGATGTAGCCTCCCCCCATTACCCATAGTGAGCTAGACCCTACCCCTGGATGTAGCCTCCCCCCCCATTACACATAGTGAGCTAGGCCCTACCCCTGGATGTTGCCTCCCCCCATTACCCATAGTGAGCTAGGCCCTACCCCTGGATGTAGCCTCCCCCTTTACCCATAGTGAGCTAGACCCTACCCCTGGATGTAGTCCCCCCATTACCCATAGTGAGCTAGGCCCTACCCCTGGATGTAGCTTCCCCCATTGCCCATAGTGAGCTAGACCCTACCCCTGGATGTAGCCTCCCCCATTACCCATAGTGAGCTAGACCCTACCCCTGGATGTAGCCTCCCCCCCATTACCTATAGTGAGCTCGGCCCAAACTCAGAAATAAGAGTGAGGGAGACTTAGTTTAAGCTTGTTATGCTTTCCTTCCTTCAATGATCTCACCTAGCGTTCCTTGAATGCAATGCTTAGAACATTTCTTTACATTGAGGAACGTTGCCTTTTTCTTAAAGTAATCATTAATGACCAGGTATAAAATACATATATTCAGACGAAAAATATATTTCAACACTGATAATGAGACACACAATAAATCATTGTTTATTTTGTTTTTATTCCATGTAAGGCCAACATCCTGATATTTAAACAGTTACATAAAACACACTCTTCATGTTAACAAGCATAGCTTTTTAACAATTGACAATAAAATCTGATTAATTCGATTGAATTTATTCTCTACATCTGCCATTTATCTCCCTAGCACAGTACTCTATGTTACAGCAATACTTGTAGTATTGAAAAATATTCACTGAATATTTTAGAATACCACCCAACACTCCAAACTCATGACAACGTATTGTAGAGTTGTCTACCTCGTGCCTTTCTGCTCCTGGTTGGTGCTTAAAAGTGTTATAAACCTAGTAGTGCCCCCCCCCCCCCACTACAACCACTATGAACCCAGTAGTGCCCCCCCCCACTACAACCACTATAAACCCAGTAGTGCCCCCCCCCCACGACAACCACTATAAACCTAGTAGTGCCCACCCCCACTACAACCACTATAAACCTGGTAGTGCCCCCCCCCCACTACAACCACTATAAACCCAGTAGTGCCCCCCCACTACAACCACTATAAACCCAGTAGTGCCCCCCCCCACTACAACCACTATAAACCCTGTAGTGCCCCCCCCACTACAACCACTATAAACCCAGTAGTGCCCCCCCCCACTACAACCACTATAAACCCAGTAGTGCCCCCCCACTACAACCACTATAAACCCAGTAGTGCCCCCCCCCCACTACAACCACTATAAACCCAGTAGTGCCCCCCCACTACAACCACTATAAACCCAGTAGTGCCCCCCCCACTACAACCACTATAAACCCAGTAGTGCCCCCCCCACTACAACCACTATAAACCCACTAGTGCCCCCCCCCACTACAACCACTATAAACCCAGTAGTGCCCCCCCCCACTACAACCACTATAAACCCAGTAGTGCCCCCCACTACAACCACTATGAAGCCCGTAGTGCCCCCCTCCCACTACAACCACTATAAACCCAGTAGTGCCCCCCCCACTACAACCACTATAAACCCTGTAGTGCCCCCCCCCACTACAACCACTATAAGGCCAGTAGTGCCCCCCCCCACTACAACCACTATGAACCCAGTAGTGCCCCCCACTACAACCACTATAAACCTGGTAGTGCCTCCCCCCCCCCCACTACAACCACTATAAACCCAGTAGTGCCCCCCCACCACTACAACCACTATAAACCCAGTAGTGCCCCACCCCACTACAACCACTATAAACCCAGTAGTGCCCCCCCACTACAACCACTATAAACCCAGTAGTGCCCCCCCCCACTACAACCACTATAAACCCAGTAGTGCCCCCCCACTACAACCACTATAAACCCAGTAGTGCCCCCCCCACTACAACCACTATAAACCCAGTAGTGCCCCCCCCACTACAACCACTATAAACCCACTAGTGCCCCCCCCCACTACAACCACTATAAACCCAGTAGTGCCCCCCCCCACTACAACCACTATAAACCCAGTAGTGCCCCCCACTACAACCACTATGAAGCCCGTAGTGCCCCCCTCCCACTACAACCACTATAAACCCAGTAGTGCC
Organism: Sthenelais limicola; assembly: GCA_942159475.1. NCBI lineage: Eukaryota > Metazoa > Annelida > Polychaeta > Phyllodocida > Sigalionidae > Sthenelais > Sthenelais limicola. The sequence goes on along the minus strand of OW804100.1, from coordinate 116,705,965 downwards.
CCCCCCACTACAACCACTATAAACCCTGTAGTGCCCCCCCCCCCACTACAACCACTATAAGGCCAGTAGTGCCCCCCCCCACTACAACCACTATGAACCCAGTAGTGCCCCCCACTACAACCACTATAAACCTGGTAGTGCCTCCCCCCCCCCCACTACAACCACTATAAACCCAGTAGTGCCCCCCCACCACTACAACCACTATAAACCCAGTAGTGCCCCACCCCACTACAACCACTATAAACCCAGTAGTGCCCCCCCACTACAACCACTATAAACCCAGTAGTGCCCCCCCACTACAACCACTATAAACCCAGTAGTACCCCCCCCACTACAACCACTATAAACCCAGTAGTGCCCCCCCCACTACAACCACTATAAACCCAGTAGTGCCCCCCCCACTACAACCACTATAAACCCAGTAGTGCCCCCCCCACTACAACCACTATAAACCCAGTAGTGCCCCCCCACTACAACCACTATAAACCCAGTAGTACCCCCCCCACTACAACCACTATAAACCCACTAGTGCCCCCCCACTACAACCACTATAAACCCAGTAGTGCCCCCCCCCACTACAACCACTATAAACCCAGTAGTGCCCCCCCTCCACTACAACCACTATAAACCCAGTAGTGCCCCCCCCACTACAACCACTATAAACCTAGTAGTGCCCCCCCCACTACAACCACTATAAACCTAGTAGTGCCCCCCCCACTACAACCACTATAAACCCAGTAGTGCACCCCCCACTACAACCACTATAAACCCAGTAGTGCCCCCCCCCACTACAACCACTATAAACCCAGTAGTGCCCCCCACTACAACCACTATAAACCCAGTAGTGCCCCCCCACTACAACCACTATAAACCCAGTAGTGCACCCCCCACTACAACCACTATAAACCCAGTAGTGCCCCCCCACTACAACCACTATAAACCTGATAGTGCCCCCCCACTACAACCACTATAAACCCGGTAGTGCCCCCCCCCCACTACAACCACTATAAACCCAGTAGTGCCCCCCCCACTACAACCACTATAAACCTGATAGTGCCCCCCCACTACAACCACTATAAACCCGGTAGTGCCCCCCCCCACTACAACCACTATAAACCCAGTAGTGCCCCCCCCCCACTACAACCACTATAAACCCAGTAGTGCCCCCCCACTACAACCACTATAAACCCAGTAGTGCCCCCCCACTACAACCACTATAAACCCAGTAGTGCCCCCCCCCCCCACTACAACCACTATAAACCCAGTAGTGCCCCCCCACTACAACCACTATAAACCCAGTAGTGCCCCCCCCCCCCACTACAACCACTATAAACCCAGTAGTGCCCCCCCACTACAACCACTATAAACCCAGTAGTGCCCCCCCACTACAACCACTATAAACCCAGTAGTGCCCCACCCCCACTACAACCACTATAAACCCAGTAGTGCCCCCCCCCACTACAACCACTATAAACCCAGTAGTGCCCCCCCACTACAACCACTATAAACCCAGTAGTGCCCCCCCCACTACAACCACTATGAACCCAGTAGTGCCCCCCACTACAACCACTATAAACCTGGTAGTGCCTCCCCCCCCCCCACTACAACCACTATAAACCCAGTAGTGCCCCCCCACCACTACAACCACTATAAACCCAGTAGTGCCCCACCCCACTACAACCACTATAAACCCAGTAGTGCCCCCCCACTACAACCACTATAAACCCAGTAGTGCCCCCCCACTACAACCACTATAAACCCAGTAGTACCCCCCCCCACTACAACCACTATAAACCCAGTAGTGCCCCCCCCACTACAACCACTATAAACCCAGTAGTGCCCCCCCCACTACAACCACTATAAACCCAGTAGTGCCCCCCCACTACAACCACTATAAACCCAGTAGTACCCCCCCCACTACAACCACTATAAACCCACTAGTGCCCCCCCACTACAACCACTATAAACCCAGTAGTGCCCCCCCCCCACTACAACCACTATAAACCCAGTAGTGCCCCCCCTCCACTACAACCACTATAAACCCAGTAGTGCCCCCCCCACTACAACCACTATAAACCTAGTAGTGCCCCCCCCACTACAACCACTATAAACCTAGTAGTGCCCCCCCCACTACAACCACTATAAACCCAGTAGTGCACCCCCCACTACAACCACTATAAACCCAGTAGTGCCCCCCCCCACTACAACCACTATAAACCCAGTAGTGCCCCCCACTACAACCACTATAAACCCAGTAGTGCCCCCCCACTACAACCACTATAAACCCAGTAGTGCACCCCCCACTACAACCACTATAAACCCAGTAGTGCCCCCCCACTACAACCACTATAAACCTGATAGTGCCCCCCCACTACAACCACTATAAACCCGGTAGTGCCCCCCCCCCCACTACAACCACTATAAACCCAGTAGTGCCCCCCCACTACAACCACTATAAACCTGATAGTGCCCCCCCACTACAACCACTATAAACCCGGTAGTGCCCCCCCCCACTACAACCACTATAAACCCAGTAGTGCCCCCCCCCCACTACAACCACTATAAACCCAGTAGTGCCCCCCCACTACAACCACTATAAACCCAGTAGTGCCCCCCCACTACAACCACTATAAACCCAGTAGTGCCCCCCCCCCCCACTACAACCACTATAAACCCAGTAGTGCCCCCCCCCACTACAACCACTATAAACCCAGTAGTGCCCCCCCCACTACAACCACTATAAACCCAGTAGTGCCCCCCCCCACTACAACCACTATAAACCCAGTAGTGCCCCCCCCCCCCACTACAACCACTATAAACCCAGTAGTGCCCCCCCCACTACAACCACTATAAACCCAGTAGTGCCCCCCACTACAACCACTATAAACCCAGTAGTGCCCCCCACTACAACCACTATAAACCCAGTAGTGCCCCCCCCCACTACAACCACTATAAACCCGGTAGTGCCCCCCCCCCCACTACAACCACTGAGGTTCATACAACAGTCTGGTCTCATGCTGCAGGTGCTGCTGGTGCTGGAGCTTCTCATGTGAGCTGCTCTTTACTCTGGTCTTCCAGAACTGTATCACTATAGACTGATGCACAGCGGTGTTTGTAGGTACAGCGGTGTTTGTAGGCACAGCGGTGTTTGTAGGTACAGCGGTGTTTGTAGGTACAGCAGTGTTTGTAGGTACAGCGGTGTTTGTAGGTACAGCGGTGTTTGTAGGCACAGCAGTGTTTGTAGGTACAGCAGTGTTTGTAGGTACAGCGGTGTTTGTAGGCACAGCGGTGTTTGTAGGTACAGCGGTGTTTGTAGGTACAGCGGTGTTTGTAGGTACAGCGGTGTTTGTAGGTACAGCGGTGTTTGTAGGTACAGCGGTGTTTGTAGGTACAGCGGTGTTTGTAGGCACAGCGGTGTTTGTAGGCACAGCGGTGTTTGTAGGCACAGCGGTGTTTGTAGGCACAGCGGTGTTTGTAGGCACAGCGGTGTTTGTAGGCACAGCGGTGTTTGTAGGTACAGCGGTGTTTGTAGGTACAGCGGTGTTTGTAGGCACAGCGGTGTTTGTAGGCACAGCGGTGTTTGTAGGTACAGCGGTGTTTGTAGGCACAGCGGTGTTTGTAGGTACAGCGGTGTTTGTAGGTACAGCGGTGTTTGTAGGTACAGCGGTGTTTGTAGGTACAGCGGTGTTTGTAGGTACAGCGGTGTGTGTAGGTACAGCGGTGTTTGTAGGCACAGCGGTGTTTGTAGGCACAGCGGTGTTTGTAGGCACAGCGGTGTTTGTAGGTACAGCGGTGTTTGTAGGTACAGCGGTGTTTGTAGGTACAGCGGTGTTTGTAGGTACAGCAGTGTTTGTAGGTACAGCGGTGTTTGTAGGTACAGCGGTGTTTGTTCTGCTCAGTTTAGCCCCATCAGCTTTACCTGTGACTGTCCAGCCTGCCTGCTGTGTGGAGGAGAGCCAGGAGGTCAGCTCACTACAGGACACCTCTCCATAATATACATATACCACATTCAGCTTGTGTGCTAGTGAGGTGAGGGTGTGAGGGGTGAGGGAGGAGAGGAGTGGGGAGAGGGAGGCAGAGGCAGACAGGAACACAATCAGTCTATCCACACTGTGTGTAGTGGTGGTGAGTAGTGTGTAGGTGTCACACCAGGTGGTAGCACTGGGTGGAGGAGGGACACTACCATACAGCGTGTGGAAATGATAGTCTACATCTGTTTCATCAAATACTAGAAACACATGTCTACTGGAGGGAGACCAGACTGTGTGTCTATGGTGGATGCTGGAGGAGGAGAGGATGTCCTGGGGGCACCAGCCAAAGAACTGTGTACCATTCTGTGCTGCATGTACTTGTACACATCTACGTGTGTCAGGTACAGGGAGGAGTGTAGTGTGAGGTACAGGGAGGAGTGTAGAGTCAGGTACAGGGAGGAGTGTAGTGCCAGGTACAGGGAGGAGTGGAGTGCCAGGTACAGGGAGGAGTGTAGTGTCAGGTACAGGGAGGAGTGTAGTGCCAGGTAGAGGGAGGAGTGTAGTGTCAGGTAGAGGGAGGAGTGTAGTGGCAGGTACAGGGAGGAGTGTAGTGCCAGGTACAGGGAGGAGTGTAGTGTCAGGTACAGGGAGGAGTGTAGTGTCAGGTACAGGGAGGAGTGTAGTGTCAGGTACAGGGAGGAGTGTAGTGCCAGGTACAGGGAGGAGTGTAGTGTCAGGTACAGGGAGGAGTGTAGTGTCAGGTACAGGGAGGAGTGTAGTGTCAGGTACAGGGAGGAGTGTAGTGTCGGGTACAGGGAGGAGTGTAGTGTCAGGTACAGGGAGGAGTGTAGTGTCAGGTACAGGGAGGAGTGTAGTGTCAGGTACAGGGAGGAGTGTAGTGTCAGGTACAGGGAGGAGTGTAGTGTCGGGTACAGGGAGGAGTGTAGTGTCAGGTACAGGGAGGAGTGTAGTGTCAGGTACAGGGAGGAGTGTAGTGTCGGGTACAGGGATGAGTGTAGTGTCAGGTACAGGGAGGAGTGTAGTGTCGGGTACAGGGAGGAGTGTAGTGGTGTAGCCATTCCTCTGTGTGTACCTGTAAGTAGAAACACACAGTGAGACTACACCACTACACATACAAGGTGGACTTTACTTATTGACTTCTGAGATGTATGAAGATTGTATCATTGATAAACCATTATTTCTTGATTCTCTACATTGCCTCTCAACCATTGAGGAATGTACTAAGAAAACCTAAAACTGTGAAATATCAATGGATATGTCCAGTGTTTATATGCATGATCTCTACAGTCCCCTATGGACAATTGGTCAGCATCTAAGAGTATCAAACTGGACATTGTGAATTTGAATCCCAGTGCAAGCAGCCTTTTATATTTCTCATTTTCGATTCACTTTATTTTTTAATTTCACTAACATCTTCACATCTGGGGCTGGGAGGGACAGGAGAGGGAGAGATTTGTCAGAAAAAGCTTTCGAAAATGTTTGAAACATAATTGATGATTGTATTCATTGTAGAATGCATGTTAGCAGATTATTAAATAAAATATTCAAATATTCAATCGAATGTAATCATGTAAGTGTGCATAAGGAGGAGGGGTCACAGAGAAAGAGGAGGGAGTAAGGAGAGAGAAAATAGAAAGAGTGGGAAAGAGATATGAGAGAGACAGAAAGAGGGGGAGGTGAGAGTCAGGGGCAGAATTAGGGAGGGGGCGCGGAGGCCTGTGCCCCCTCCTTTTCAAAACCAAGCAAGGGCATTTGCGGTGCAAAAGACACATGAAAAGAATTCATGTAACTATAAAATAGGATATACGTTATATACACTTTATCAAGTGTATTCCAATAATGGGGCTTGGAAAAGCCTATAATTTGGCCAAATAACGGGGGGGGGGGGAGAGGGAGGGAGAGAGTGAGAGGGAAGAAGGAAAGAAAGTGAAATGAGACAAAAAAACCCATGGAAGTCATTTGCCCTTAATGCCTCTTTTCTATTTTATTTCAATGAAACCTTGTGTAAGAATTTACAATCTTATATCTTGCCCTGTGTTGGTACTCGTAAGTGTGGACGAGTGCACCAGCAATGGTACTCGTCCACAGCAAAATGTACTCATTATTTACGAGTACAAAGCCCTTACTACGATCCCTGAATGTGTAAAAGCGCCCTCCATGACCCATGACACACTATCACAACCCTCCAGTAAGAAACCTTTCAAAATATAACTTTCCAATTAAGATATCAACTCTTTGGACTTGAAAAATTTGGAAAAATGGTTTATCTTTGTTATACAAGTTGATTCCAGGTAAATAAAACATTCCAAATGAAGATATATGCTCTATGTAAATAGGCAACATAGGACACACCAAGTTAGCATTGTCAACGTCCGTAAGAACCGACAACTCGCGTTTTGGCTAGCGTTCACTAAGACGCGGTACATCGAAGCCTCCCTAATGTCAGGTCCTAATCCTTTTAATATTTCGTTATCACACTTAGTTACCTCTCACATAGCGAGGCCATTGGTCCATACAATGTGAGACAAGTTGTACTGGTACTCACCAGATGGCCTCCAGTGTCCTGTTGCTACCCAGGTGCCTCATCAGGGGTACTTCAGACTCTTTACTCAGCTTGTCTCCTCTTATACTGCAATACATTATAGACATGCTCTCATTGTAAAGGTATGATTTATATAATGATTGTGGTTTGTACACCACTGAATAGAGTGAAGTACAACCAAATATTGTATCCAGGAAGCATGCAGACCTAGAAGTCCTGCTTTGCTTTATTAGAGAAATAAATTGCAGATGCAAGATATATTTTTATAGTTAATTGTAATCATTAAATCGCCTGCGGCTAACACAGGGACCTTCAAAATGTATTTCCCCATTCTCCTCATTTACCATGAGGAGAATGGGGGATTAAGAAAACCTAAAATGTGATGCATCAATGGCTATGCCCATTGTTTATAATATGTATCATGAGTCCCCCATGGTCAAATGGTCAGCATCTTAGATCTTACACATGATGCTATTGGTGTTCGATTGGTGAAAGAATTAGAGAGTCTAACATCGAATTAAGGGGGAAAAGGCCGTTGGATGGGGTTTGGGGATACATAGGTTCTCTGTTATAGAGGTATGGGTGGCGGTCATAAGCTTGTGTTTATTTTCGGTGAAAATGGTTTTCGCATGGGGCCATGATTCGTCTAGTCGAAAAGATTACATGGATATAGGAAGATTGTTTTAGAGGCTCCTAATAGTCCCTACTGATGCTCCCCTAGCTAGTAGAGCCAATCAGGCAAATAATATAAAACTTTTATTCAATAAATATATACATTTCTGCTATAATGGAGTATCAAAAAGGAATGGTCCCTCTCAAAGTATCACATACAATGAGGTTTTCCTGGTATCCCTTTTAAATAATATGCTGTAATAATGACAATGTAATTAACAAGGACAGTGTGGTTTCATATTTTAAAATCAAGGTTAAATTTGCTAATTTCACCTTTTCATTTAGAGATTCTCAGATTTAAGACATTCATTTTAATAATAATAAGTCAATTTAGTCAAATTCTACACAATTCTACTAGGTGTAATGAGTATGCAATATTGATTGTTTTTTTAGAAACCCCGCTACTAGGGAGACTTTACATTTCCAAAGGGTACTGCATTTTGTTAGAAAATCTTCATGTTTTATATTTTGAAATTACCCATTTTACAGTTAGTCATAGATTAATAACAACAATTGACATAATCTGGTAGCCGAATCGACAGGCCCCATTAACTTCAAAGCAATTAAAGAGTTAAATAAATCCTCCACTATAATTTAGGGAGAAAAAATACAGTAAAGACTGTGTTCATCAGTATTTCCATATTCCTGACTATATGGGAAGCCGTTGGTATATTTATTCCGGAATTGTGGATATCTGAATTGTTTTTATGGATATCCACAAAAACAATTCAGATATCCACAATTAATTTTGGATATCCAGAATTGAATTTTGGATATCCACAATTCAATTCTAGATATCCAAAACTCAATTGTGGATATCCAAAATTCAATTCTGGATATCCAAAATTCAAATCTGGATATCCAAAATTCAATTCTGGATATATTTAATTTTACCCAATTTTACATATCGAAAATTACATTCCACATATCCACAATTCAATTCTTGATATCCAAAATTCAATTCTGGATATCCACAATTCGAATTCTTGATATCCAAAATTCAATTCTGGATATCCAAAATTCGAATTTCACACATCCACAGTTCAATTCTAGATATCCATAATTCGAGTTTCACATATCCACAATTCTCTGTCACATATCCACAATTTATTTATTGGCAAACATTTGATTTTCGGTTGTGAAATGTTTATATCTAAAGTTAACTTCTGATATTCGCCAAAACAATTCATATATCCAAAATTCGCATTCTGGATATGCAGAATTTCATTTGTGTACATTCTATCACCTTATTTTCGAATTATGGACATACATTTGACATAGGTTAATACCAGTTGAATTAAGTATATCAATAATTCAATATCTGAATGTGAATTATGGATATACTTTTTCCGAATTCGAATTTGGGATAACCAGAATTGGGAGAGGGGAATATATATCCATAATTGATTTATGGATATCAGGAATTGAATTGTTGATATCTGAAATTCAAATTTTTGATATCCATATTTGATTTATGGATATCCAGAATTGATTTATGGATATCCAGAATTGAATTGTTAAGATAAGATAAGATAAGAAGTTGTTTATTGTCTTGAAACAAAGGTACAGAGGGGTACAGTTGAATGAAGTAGTTAAATAAGACAATAGGTTGACATACCTATATGATGCTACAAGGCATCATTTCTCCCGGCTGTTACCCGAATTTTGAATAGGTAGAGAACTAATATAACTAAATAACTAATTGACTTAGGAGGATACAGATGAGAAGACCAGTAATGGTAGTTAGTCTAAGAGAATCGAGCAGTACAGCACGACAGTTTTCCAACATAGACAATTTTTTTTACAACATAGGGTATCTAATCGAACAATACAGATCGATTTCTACAGACTCAGACCACAAATCAGAATGATGTGGAGAGTAAATGTAAGGCACGTTGTAATAAGGTACATTATTACAGGTTAATTGTGTAGAGGTTTTATGAACATACAAGGGTTAGAATGAGCAGTACAGCTCATTTCTTATATCTGACTGAGTATAAAATAGTATCAAATTACAAGATCACATACATGGATTAAGGTACAAGGAGAACAAATTTCTCTAATACACACATATAATGTATATATGTAGATATATATATTCATGTACATCTGTTCGCACAATACATTCGAGTGAATACAGTGAATAAAATGAATAAAATGAACAAAGTGAGGAGAGGTCCACACTTAAACGTACTAGTCAGGTTTCATTATGGTCAGAATCTTTGGTTTGATATTTTTTCGGAATTCTTTTTTGAGCTCGAAATTTTGTAGAGCTTTGTCTAGGTTGTTCCATGATTTGCGGGCTCTATAAAGGAAGGAATTTTGGTAGAAGGAAGACCTGGGATAGACAACTTTCAGATTTCTCCTATTATTTGAGTGGCTCCTAGTTGGCAATTTTCTTAGGTCAAGATTCGCTTCATTTCTTGCTAAATAGTGGGCGCATTCTAAGATATGGATCTCTCTTCGTGCACTGTTTGGCAGAATATTTATTTTTTTTAGTTCGTTCTCAATATTTTGTTTTTTGTTGATGTTTAGGGCTGACCTTACCGATGCATTTAGTAGGGATGACAACCGGTTTACAAGATTTTTGTTATTGCTTGAGTAAAACATATCACCTCTATCAATTAAGGGGATTATGAGTGTTTTTACGATATCAACCTTTACCTTTCTAGTTAACATGTATCGGGCTCTACCTAAGAGTCGAACCTTCCATTTCACATTGTTAATAACCTTGGTCACCTGGCTCTTAAAGGATAATCGTTGGTCGATTATTAATCCTAGGTAATTGTACTCTTCAACTCTGAGTATTGGTTCGGTACCCAGGGTAAGATTGTGGTTATCTGTATCAATGCCAGATTTTCTGGTGGAAATTTTGAAATTCATATATTTTGTCTTAGAGACATTCATAGAAATTTTGTTAATTTTGCACCAGGTGTCGATAAGGTTTAAGTCTTCCTGGATTTTTTCCGAGATTTTCTTATTTTTCTTGTCTCCTATAAATAAAACCGTATCATCAGCATAGTGCTGAATCGTGGAATTTTTTACCACCTGGTGCATATCGTTTATGTAGATGGTGAACAGGATAGGTCCTAATATTGTTCCCTGAGGGACGCCAAAAGTAACCTTACCTTGGGTAGATTTTATTCCATTGACTCGTACAGTTTGGGTTCTTTCAGTTAAATAGTTTTTAAACCAAGAATTTTCTCTGTTGCAGATACCGATTTTTTCTAATTTGTGTAACAATATATTATGGCTAACAGTGTCGAACGCCTTCTTGAAATCCAAGAAGACTGCAGTGGCAGCATCACTCTGATTTATATGTTCATAGATGGGAGTTAAGAAATCAATATGAGCTTGATCGACTGAATGACCAGATCGAAAACCATACTGTTTTTCGTAATAAATATTGTTTTCTTCCATATAGGAAGATAGCTGATTTTGAACTAGTTTTTCAAGTATTTTGGCAGGCATTGAGATGCCTGATATTGGTCTAAAGTTGTTGGGGGTATTTTTTGGGCCACTCTTGTGGAGTGGGGTCACCACTGCAGCCTTGAAGGCGTTCGGCACAACACTGGTAGACAGAGACAGATTCATTAAATAAGACAGTTGTGGGATCAAAGCGAGGAAGGAACCCTTCAGTATTTTTCCAGGCACAGATTCAACTCCAGAATTCTTGTGGGGGTTAATATCCCTGATAATCTTAACTAAGTCATTTGGAACGACTGGCGTAAAGTTAAAATCTTTATAAGTTCTTCTACCTTTCAGTCGATCTTTAACAGTGTCTGCTGATGCTCGATCGGGTTCAGGTATTTTATTGGCAAGGGTTGGTCCAACGTCTATAAAGAAATTATTAAATACGTTTGGAACATCCGCCTCACCAACATTTTCATGATCATGGTTAATTAAGTGAACTTTATCATTAGTTTTTAGTTTATCGGGGCTCAGGACGGATCTAATGGTTTTCCAGACTGCTCTGGGATTAGCCCTGTCCTTGTGAAGCATGTCTCTAATGTATAGAGCTTTACTCTTTTTGCAAAGGGAGGTTACTTTATTTCTTATTTCCTTCGCCTCTATAAGGAGGTCTTTATTTTTAGTGCGGATAGCTTTTTTGAATAATTTGTCACGTTTATTCATAAGAGTTGTTAATTCAGGAGTCATCCAGCTCTGTTTCCTCCTTACTCTATGAAACCTTTGTATAGGGCACATGCGGTCCAGAAATTTCAAAATATATCCTATCATTATGTCCCAGCAGATATTGGGGTAGGTGGTCTGATAAAATTCATCCCAATTTTGATCAATTAATACATCATTCAGGATTTTCTGGTCGAGGTGTCTAGTGTTTCTGGCATCAAATGTGCCAGTCTCATATTTGTTCCTGTTTTTTTTTAGAGTAATGTAGGTAGGGTAGTGATCAGAAGCTGAATTTTCGACTATACCTGCTGTTTTGACATTTTTAGAATTCGTATAAATATGATCGATTAGTGAGGATGTAGTTAAGGTTCTCCTGGTAGCCAGAGTTATGTACTGAGTCAAGCAATATTTATCAAATATTGCCTGAAGCTCAAGCACTCCGCCACCAGAAGGTCCTGATTCAGAGAGATCAATATTAAGGTCGCCAATATTAACGTCACTGGTATAGTCTAATTTTGAGAGTAATTCGTCAAGTTCTTTTAGCCCTGATTTAACAGGAGAGCTTGGAGGCCTATACGCATTTACAATTATATAGGGCTTTGATTGACCTTTCCTTACTTTAATAACTAAAGTTTCAATGTTATCGTTTGATTGAGAAAGACCGACAAAAGAGTCAGAGTCGATTTGATGGTCATCTTGGATGTAAGTGATCAACCCACCTCCTCGTCTCTTACCTCTTCTGTCCTGTCTAATAAGCTTGTACCCATCCAGTTGTATAAGGTTATCATGGATGTCGGGGTGCAGCCATGATTCTGTTAAGCATATAACATTTATTTTATTACTCGATTGAATAATCGAATGCTGGAGATCATTTAAGTTTTTTGTAAGGCTCCTGATATTCCAGCCTATCAGGTTGAAGCCTTTGCTATTTTTAAATTGTGCAAAAGAGTCCATGACTTCTTGGGTCATGGTAATAGAACAATACGAGGTGATGTGCTACGGTAACATCAGCTGGTAGGACATAAATAATAATAATACATGATAATACATAATAATACATGAGATGAGGTATTGATAATCAATCATATGTAGGATTTGTAGTGATTATTACTAATGCTTACAAATATCTACTTCTTTGAATAACCATGTTAGACAGAGCAGTCGTATAGCAATGTCAATACCTAAATGTAAGTTAGTTCTCGATAACCGTTAGTGCGATATAAGAATAACATATATATCCGGAAATGACAATGGCAATAGTAGTAGTGGTGCATAATATGGGTAGCATGGCCTGGAAAGGCCTAACAGTTGTATATGTTTAACATACAGAGTGAGAGAGGACACAGACGTGTCACGGTATAGATCATTCGTTCTCGTGTCAGTCCGATACATGGGCGATAATAGGCATCTCAAGAAGATAATCATATTAAAATAAAGAATAGTCAATGTTTCAGAGTTTTTGAAGGTGTACCCATTAAGCGTTCTCCTTTAGACGTTTGTAGAGCTTGATTATCATGTTGCCTTGTAGGTTTTTTCCCAGGAATCGTCTCGAGGAAACTTGTTGTGGTTCGGTGAGTAGGTCTGGAAACTTAAACCCGGCACCCCACTTCCGGTTGAGTGTTACCTCGTAGAACTTTTCCTGTTTTTCAGCTACAAGTTTTTCTGCTAGCTGGCGATGTTGTTCAAATTTCTTGTTGATTAGAGTTGAGATAAGATTTTCCTCCAATTCTACGAATTTTTTAGAGGGAGTGATATCTTTTGCCAAGTGTTTTGCTTTATAGGCAGATGCCGAGTCCTTTATTTCATCATAAGCGCCTTCGGTAGTTTCCGCGCTCTTGGCCTTCAGGCATTGGTAGGCATGTTCGACCGATTTATACACCAGGTTTTCATGCTCTATATCGCATAAGAAAAAGTTAGAAAGGTATGAGTGTTCCCCATAGTAACCCTTGGCTTTCCCCTGGTCTATGTTGAGCGTAGAGGCCTCTACGGGGGTACATCCAGGTGGGAGAGCCAGAAGGTCGTCAAGGGAATAAGATCGATTGTCAAACAATATGTGATTGTAGCATATCTCCGCGACATGGTTATTTTTTTTCAGAAGAGCCAAGCAATTCTGAAGTATTGTTTTTTGGTGAGGAAAGATCTGGAGGCCTGTAGGGTTTACCCATCCTGAGTAATCCTCATCAGCAGCATTATTTATTGAGATAAAATTTTCTACGATAAATTTTCTGCTATCAGGGTTCTCTAAACAGAGAAGAATGGGTCGATTTTTTCCTTCTTCGGGAAGACCAATTCTATAGACGTCTTGGATATCATTTTCTGTGAAGTCTTGGTTGATTATTTGGATTAACACCAAGGCTTCGTCAGCAATTATTTCATCGATTTTTTCCGGGTGATCTTCGATAATAACGATTTTATTATTATATTCACGTTTGGGTTTGTCAGGTTTGTTTTTGTTTTGGTCATATTTCGCTTTGCGATTGTGTCCGTTTTGAGTTACCTTCTTCGTGACATTGGCGTAGGAAGGTTTTTTTTGTTGGTTTTCAGTGATCAACCCCCCATGAGTGGTTTTGGTTGAGGTTGAATTGGAGCGTAGATCATCTATACACGACTGAAGTTGTGTTTGTTGACTCTTTACGGTCTCTAAGGTATGAAATATTTCTCTTTGGTTATCATCCAGGTGAAGTTTTGCTTCACGTAGACAGTCGTTTATGGCTAGATTTATTTCAGGTTTTATCGTGGCCCTAAGTCCATCTGCATTCAGGTTAATGTCGTCGATTTTTGCATGCAGTGAGTCCAATGCCGAAGTAACTTGTTTCGTTTGGTCATTGAAATCTTTGCGCATGCTCACATTCTCGTTGTGGTATGAGGTAAGCGAGGCTTGCATGGTGGTGGAGTGAGTTTCAATGTTTGCTGACAGTTGTTTTAAAATGTCAGTTTGCATCTTCATTTGCTCCTTCATCATTCGATACAAAGGAGAAGATTCTAGTGATAGGCTATGGGAATCTTGTGAATCTTGTGAACAGGCAGGAGCCTGCGTAAACGGGGCAAGCACCATGCCAGTCGACACCGGTTGAGGGTGAGTGTTCGATTGTACTACTTGTTGTTGTGGCTGTGAATAATGCACTTGTTGTGGTTGTACATAATGCTGCTGTTGCATGTAGCCGATAGGTGCCATAACTTGCATCTGGTTTTGATATGGATGATTATGGCTAGACATGGTTGGGTCAGGTGTATCGTTCATATATAGAAGTTCACTTACAGCAGAGTGATATATGGTATCCTCCTTGAGAGTGTTATTGGTGATAGGCGAGGTCGGGGGTGTGTTGTCGGCCCTACGTTGCAGTTTACCCGGCATAGGACTGGATGTCCAGGTATCCATACATGTTATTGATTTGTGATGAGTATATTTCCGCTAATATTGTTGTGGTATGCTCAAGTGTGATACTGAGGTAGGAGATTAGTTCATACAGTATATATAGTTCGTATAGGTACTAAGTATGCGTTCACAAGTGTTTTTTGTGTGATTTGTACATCTGGTTGAAGCGAGGTCTTAGGCATCCATTGCGTGAGCGATAATCTCAGGATAATCCTAAATCCGGAAGCTGGATAATGGCGGCTACCCGATCGTTTTGAATCGTTCAAACAAATCCTATCATGATTCGTTGCTTGTTAGTTACACTGGTTGGAACTCAAGATCTGGATGACCTATGAGTATTCATAGTTCGTCTAATCCAATTGGATTATTGTTAATCCTAGTTTTAGATTGTTTTTCCGCTGATATTACCGTAGCATCGTTGAGGCACGTTACACCGTCATCGTTGACATGATGTAATGTTGATATCTGAAATTCAAATTTTTGATATCCATATTTGATTTATGGATATCCAGAATTGATTTATGGATATCCAGAATTGAATTGGTGATATTTGAAATTCGAATTTTGGATATCAACAATTCAATTCTGGATATCCACAATTGATTTATGGATATCAAGAATTGATTTATGGATATCAAGAATTGAATTGTTGATATCTGAAATTCGAATTTTGGATATCCAGAATTGATTTATGGATATCAAGAATTGATTTATGAATATCCAGAATTGATTTATGGATATCAAGAATTGAATTGTTGATATCTGAAATTCGAATTTTGGATATCCAGAATTGATTTATGGATATCAAGAATTGATTTATGGATATCCAGAATTGATTTATGGATATCAAGAATTAAATTCTAGATATCTGATATTCGAATTTTGTATATACAAAATTGAATTCCAGATATCCACAATTCAATTTTGGATATCAAGAATTCAATTTCAGATATCAAGAATTGATTTATGGATATCAAGAATTCAATTTCAGATATCAAGAATTCAATTTTCAATTCTGGTATTAGGCATTCAATTTTAGATAGCCATGAATTAATAATTGGTATAAAAAAAATAATAACAAACTTGAACTTTGGATATTTTAAGCATAGAATTAATTCCTCCACACACAATTTTAGGTATAGAAAGTTTTAAATCAGATATCCAAAATTCAATTTCAGATATCCAAAATTCGAATTTCAGATATCCAAAATTCAATTTCAGATATCCAAAATT
This sequence comes from Sthenelais limicola, assembly GCA_942159475.1. NCBI lineage: Eukaryota > Metazoa > Annelida > Polychaeta > Phyllodocida > Sigalionidae > Sthenelais > Sthenelais limicola. Next base: position 116,690,019 of record OW804100.1, on the reverse strand, counting down.
CGAATTTCAGATATCAACAATTCAATTCTTGATATCTGAAATTCGAATTTTGGATATCTGAAATTGAATTTTGGATATCTGATATTGTATTGTTGATATCTAAAAATCAATTTTGGATATCTTTAAAAGATGTTTATTATGGATATGTCATTTTTAATTTCGGATATGTCACGGGCAATTACGGATATCTATAATTCAATTTTGGATATCTAAAATAGAATTGTGGATATCTAAAATTAATTTCTGATATCCACAATTCCGGAATAAATATACCAACGGCTTCCCATATGACTAGGTATAACAATTAAACATATTGGTTATTATATAACAAGAGTTCACCGCTATATTGGTCTTACAAGCTCAGGTCTTACATGCCTTTGACGTTGTAAATTCTTTCGAATTCAGATTGCTACTACATGGTAGTGTAGTTTTATCTTTCTCAAATATATTTGCTATTCTAGATATGAATGTATTGCTTTTACTAAATTATTTCCCTTTGGTTTGTCCCTGTTCCCATATTAAATGTGCTGTGTTGTAATAGTAAACATTTTAATGGCAATAATAATTTCATGGTTTACATTCATTCATTAAGCATATTTCAAACATCTCTTAAGAGTCTACAGACACTGGGAACCAATGACACTAGGGCCCAATGACACTTATATTCAGTTGTTAGGTCCCAACCCCAATCAGATGGTAGGGCCCACCCACCATTGGATGCTAGAGCCCACCCACAATAACTTAATAAAACCATCAAATAAGTACTCTATAAGATGCTAGGGCCCACCATTTTTTAAAGAAATTTTATTGAGAACATTTCCATGCGAACATATAGTAATCTCATGCTACTCAAGTGAAAAAAACATAATTATACATCAAGATTATTAATAGTGATTTAAATTATTTAAAGATCAATATAGATATATGAAAGCTAATCGATTCAAGATGATATTAATCAACAGAAGGTATAGTACCTATGTTATTACATCAATACATTATTCTAACAGTGATGAGGTCGCATGACCTGAGGAGTGGTGGGTTCTAGTGTCCTAAATATTTATTGTTTAAATATTTATTGTTTTACATAAAGGACTAAAAAAGGAAAATAAGTAGCAAGCACATTAACCTATTCAGGGTGGGGAATGCGCATGATTTGATGTGTCTCTGTGGTCTGTATAGTATGGGTGTTCTTAAATATGAAGGCAGGAGTTTATAATTATTTGTTATTGTATGATATGTGATATTTAGAATTTGTACCTTTTATTTGACTATCATGTTAACAAGTTAAAATGATGGTGTTAATTTCTCATGATTAATTTCATTCTGCATCTGAATTTCATCTACTCGCATGTGATACAATTTGCACTACAAATTGTGCGAACCTCCTATACTCCTATTATAAACTAATTTTGATGTACAGCTCCAACTGAGAATAATTGCAAAATATTCAGGTGGAATAAAAAATATTTAAATACAAAATTCAAATAGATGTGTAGGGTTATTACTTGCCAAAAGGAAATGTTTAAATCTGGCTGGCAACTTGGACAGTTATTTACAGTCAAACTAGCTACAATTATGAATCTCATATTTCCAGGCTTTAGAGATCAATGAAAATATTGTTGGTATTCTAAATTCACATAGTTATAGATTGATTATTTCATGTGGAAAAAGATTTGTTTGCTAAAATGTTTGCACTTTATAATCTCTGCCCCTTCCTCCTCCTCCTCAGGCCATGGGTGGGCCCTAGCATCCAATGTGGAGTAGGCCTAGCATCCACAATTATGTCTAGACTCTGAGCCCTAGCCTTTGGACTTAGGATGGCCCTAGCATTGTTGGGCTCTAGCGTCTGGACCACCACAAGCATTGTTTTTTCAATGACTCCCCCTAGCTGAGGTTGACCTGACACATGAAGTCATGCCCATATGTGACATCATACACTTTGAGTTGGACAGTAAATATGGTGGACATTGTAGCGACCTAGATAAATAGATGGAACTGACCGCAGTTATGTATTTCCGATCGTTCTTCACCGAGTTGGAGGCGGGAGGGTTCCCGAGGGTCGGAGCGTAGCTGGACCCGAGGGACCCCTCCTGCCTCCAACGAGGTGAAGAATGATCGGAAATACATAACTAAGGTTAGTTCTAGATTTATTTGACCTCTTACAAATGATTTTAAATGTGCTGGAATGGTTTTAATTACGGTAACTTGATGTGAGAGAAACACGGCAAGGGAGTGGCATCGTTCCAGTGGCGCTTGAGTTTATGACGGCCGTCGTTGAAGACGGGCGTGACGTTGACGACGCCATGACAACCCTGCCCTACTTTCAGAATAGCCAATGAAAACGCAGAAGGATAAACTGGGTCATCTGTTTCTTCCCTAGGGAGGAATAAAACATATTTCTTCCCGCTCACTAGCATATAGCGAGTCTATACAAAGTCTATGGACACTCCATTCCAGGGGTGAAATAAATAGAGAGATTGTTTAAGACTATTTTCTGAATATAAAATAGAGGCCTAGTACCATCTCGAGGGATGCTCAAATGGGTAAGATGCGTTACAGCCCTCTAAACACTACTCTTATTACATTCTATCTTATTAAATCAACCTATCATACCATTAGTCAGGGTCAGGATAATACTCTTTTCAGGATGTGGGATTTGGGTGTATTTCAGCCTAGGATTTGAGATTTAAAAGACCCTATGGGATTTGGGAACGGCATTCAGAGTAGCCAGGTATGGGATTGTGTATAGAGAACCTGCGGGATTTGGGAAACAGGCCTTTTAAAAAACAGGGAACAAGATGGTATATAATCTATACCCTGTTTAGTATGTCTGTGTATTTATAGCCTTTACTCTATATAGATCATTCTTCTGTATGTTCTAATCCTCAGACTTAACTAAGATTGACTTACTCCAACAATCTGAGCTTGGATCCTGTGTTTCTATCATCGGTGCTTTGTGCTGGCATGGAACCCTCCACTGCTGTGCCTTCTGTCCTCCTGCTTGTAAATGATAAAACTCATTATCATACTGTCAATTACAATCAGAACAATTACAAGGGCTCACTTAAATATCTCACCAGATTTATTCAAAGTATATCAATAATCTAATGTACTGCTGTTTTATGTATACATACAGGAATCTGAAGTCAAATCAGACGAGAAAAAAAGCTGTCTGTGAATAATAAGGTCTCACAGGAAATGATTTGGATGGGTCCTCCAAATACAAATGCACTCATTTATGAAGCCATATAGCAATAGCAACCAAACAAAATCCTCCAGTATTTAGGGGAAATAACTTTTAGGTGGGTTGGAAAAGAATGAAACAGATGTTAACTAAAAGTGCAAAAGATGCCTTGAACATTGACTGGCAGGTTTTTACTGTTGTACATCTGTACAGTGATTATTGAAGAAGCTATTCTACAAATACATCATGTGCTTCTTAACAATGACTCCTACCTGGTAGTGCTTGCTGTTCCTAGTGTCCCAAGTGTTGCGGCAATAATATCAGCTACCTCATCATTGATGCCACACCGTGCCAGGCTGGAATACAGGAACACATACTACTGAGATTGGTACCTTGTGTGTTTATCATGTGTTTCTTATACCTCAATTAATGGGAGGAGTTATGTATATTGTGCTATTCCACTGTCAGGTGCAGTAACATTGTTGTAACATGGTTTAGACTTGATCCTTCCCATGTATGCAGAATAATGTGTATTTGTGATAGAATTATATTGATTTCTGATTCCTGTTGACAAAATTTTCAGCATTTTATATTTTACCAATTGCAACATGAACATTTGTAATTTGAAAAGACTAGGTAACCATTGCGACACCTGAATGGTTGTATATGATTTGCCAGTTTGTAGAGGCCAGATTACAAATTGTACAGAGTACCGTTTGGTATATAATGCATTGCTGTAAAGCTCAATTATTGGGGGAATTATGGATAAAATAAGGAATAGTAGACTACTACCAACCTGAGCTCCTCTAATGAAGTATCCTTCTCCAGCCATGATGTCAATGTCTCTATGCCTGGCCTGGTAAATCCATTGTCATCCAAACTACAAGAGAAAGTAAATGTACAATGAGAAGCAGTGGGATTTGTAGAGTATAAGCATTGGTTAACACATGGGGGCCAGCGTTAGGCATGTTGTATCGCCAATAACAATCCGCAGGCCCGGAGGGCCGAGGAATTGTTATTGAGCTGATACAACTTGACTAACGCGCCAGTCCCCATATGTTAACTAATTTAGCACACGTCACAATCACTCAGCCAATTAGTATAAGTTATCAGCCTTTTGATTAGAGAACTAAAGGCGTCAGACTTAATGTCTCCTTAATGACTGTGACTGATAAGGCAGAGTGACCTCAGTGGATGAGGAGGAGGAGGAGGAGGACGAGGGGGGGAGGAGGAGGTCCCAGAGAGAGAGAGGAGAGGAGAGAGGACATGAGAGGAGAGAGGAGAAAGAGAGAAAGCACAAAGCCATACAAATACATAACATAAATATTACGGTAATAATTTTCTAAGATTTACAGCAAATCTCAAATTGAGCAATTCTAAGATCACCTTAAGAGAATCGACCACATTTCTATATCATCAACTTACAAATCACACGCCACAATCACTCAGCCAATTAGATAATTAATTAAGCCCCTTCCTGCCTTCTCCCAACATTTATGGCAGTTTAAGTCTCACCAGCTGTTTGAGATCTGTTTGATCTACCCAACCCACGTTTAATTTCTGTGTTTAGTCAGCCCTTAACTGTTACCACGCCCAGTTTACAGCTTGAAATCAGTAATATATATATATATATATTTCAGGTCTGTAAGAAACATGTTTAAGATTTTATTTTTATTTACTTCAATACCAATTATTAACCTGTTACTCTGAGAATGCTATCAATGCCACCAGGGTTGATGTCTCCCCAAACACTTAATGGCCTTATCTTATCCGTATCTATTAATTACATCCTCATACTCAGTGACTCTCCCTCTGTAGATGTGCATAGGAGGGTGAGGGGGTGAGACCTGGAGATGGGGTGTGAGTATGAGTGTTTGGGGTGGGGGTCCGGGGCTGTGGCTGGTGTGGGAGTGGGGGTAACATGAGCCACCTGGAAACTGGAGTCACTTCCTCTGATTAGGACGATATCATATCAATGTAAATCCTCCCACCCCTTCCCCTCCTCTGTTCTGGGTTGACTTCCCTCCTTTGATAATTAGTCATTTCGAAATCAGTAATATATATATATAATATTTCAGGTCTGTAAGAAACATGTGTTCGAAATAGGAAAAAATAATAATTATAATAGGAAGGCGTGAGGGGGAGAGAGAAAAAGAGAGGGAGGGCGAGCAGGGAGAATAAAAGCATGTAGGTTGACTATCAGACCTTTGCTATCATGGGGTTAATGAAGACGATGAGAGGGAGAGAGAGTGGTAGTTAGACATATAATGTGCATCCATAGCAGATCTGAAGGAGGCTTAATTTATCGACCACAATATTAATGATTACAGCTAATATACATCACACAGCAATGATTCAAGCACCCATATTTGTCTCTTCTTTAGTAGAATATTTAGGATGGTAAGTTATTTTGGTATATGATAGATTTTTAAAAATTGAAAGAAGTACTGGACAAGCTGTCTGTCATCTCTAATCTTTCTCAGTAACTAATGACCCTAAATAGCTCTTTAGATAATGGTCGGTAATATTATAGCCCCAGATGGTCGCTAGCAATGCAGGAGGAAGACAGTGATGGGGGCAAGGATGAGGGCAAATGAGGGTTGGGGGAGGGGGACGGGGGGGGGGGGAGTAAAGCCCATCATTAGTGGAGAATTGGTCACTGAACTGGGCTTTAGAGGAAGAAGAGGAGAACCAAAGAGCCTGAGATCTTTTATTTGTTCCCAGTTCAGGAAAATAAACGCTCTTGCTGAGCGATTTGGGACATTATTCTATTTATTTATTTATTTATTTATTTATTTATTTTCTGGAAATCTTTTTGGCTGCCAAGTACTGCAAAGCTTTTGCAACTTGGTCACTTGGCCTTGTTACTGCTAACCTGCTGCAAACTTAAGCATTGCTCTTAGCAACTTGAGGCAAATGAAAATTATTTTTTCGTTTCAAATCTCTGTAATGATTCATATACCAAAATCAAGTTTGCAACATGAAATATATAATTCTCGAAGGGCATACTTTGTATAAATAATAGTTACTATTAATCCAGTTTGAAGTTTTTTATTACCCGCTAATTGTCTAATTACTTTGTATTACCGACATACTGATTGCCCCTTGCCGTGGGGTGCGCCACCCAAGGCCTCTCACCACATGTGGTCAGAGTGGGGTTGTGGTCACGCCAAGTGATAAGAATCGAACAACAAGGAAAGCCTCAGCCTTTAATAACACACCAGCAAGCAAGGCAGCAAGCCCCCAGCTGTTTATAATTCATCAGCAAGCACATCAGCTCATATAATCAGGCGATAGATAATTAACCAGCATAGCAATCACCCTTTAATATATTTTCGTCCAAGCTGTATAATTAATTGTTTCAATGCATCGTTTCAGCTTCCTGTGAATGTTATAACTGAAATGTTATAACAGTCATGGATAGCCATGACTGTTATAACTCAAAGCTTATAACATTCACAGCAATTTTCACGAGAGTGTGACAACATATAATATCGGTGAATTTATAAAAAATAAATAATGGTAATAATGCATGAAAATGGCCTAAAAGTGTGCTAAATAGAAATAATGTGGAAAATGATCAGATGATTATATCAGATAAACATTATCATACCCTCCGTGTATGATGGGAATATCGTCAAGTATAACATAAGTAATTAAGTCTCTCTTATATCTGTACATGCTCAACACACAGAGATTATTATAATTGCATGGGGAGACTTATGTGCAACACCACCATAACAGTATTACATGTACCTGAGTTTGGTCAAGCGAAGTTCACTGAGTGCAGTCGTGATCATCATGATGCAATCATCATCCAGGCCTGTTCTGTCCATCCTATTAATAAAGTATTTTAACATTATATAGTCAAACCTGCCTAGTGATAATCATTCTTTAGAAGCAGCGGCAATTCATACTATACATATAAGCATTATTACATATGTAATGCCATGAAAGAACGCAAAACACTTTCCATATACTACTTGTATCGAAACCTGTATACAGTTACTGTTTACTACCAGAAGGACCTGTGTGCCATAACTGTGTATTTACTGTATAAAACATGTCCTTGTTATACCATTACCAATGTCATTATATACCAAATTGAAACACCCTTATAATATGGACCCATGACAGTGTGAATACACCAACAACTCGCCTTGTGCTTCATTGAAGTCAGAGTAATAATATTAGATCCTTGTCTGTGTTATTTATTCTCCTCCTCAAGGAATATGGGTCATTGTATATGTGCTCAGTTTGTAAGTTGCTGATTATAAGTTACAAATTGCATCATCTTGAGCCACATAACTTACCAAACCACCTCCCCTCTGGCTACCTTCAATTCTTAAAATTCAGTTTCTAACAGTATTCCATAGGCCAGTTAATCATGTAGGGAGGACCTCACTGCCCCTCTCCACCTATTGAACCAACACAAATCAGGAAACATGACTTATCCCTTTAGGTTGGTCTGGTTTGCTGATGTATCAAGATCAGTTTGAACCCTCAATCATGCCATTTGCTATAATAACTTCAATATGCTGGAGGAAAGTAATGTTACCATACCTCAGCTCTGCCAGGTGCAGATTGTGTTTGATAGATTCTGCAAGTGCCGCGATTCCTTCTCTGCTGAATCTGCCTCCGCACAGACTGAAATGTGGTCAATGGAATTAATCAATAAGGATTGTTTTGTATCATTGTAGCAGTTATTATATAATATGGGAGACGTTACCTGAAATATAAGGCCTTCCTGTCAATATACTTTGACATTAAAATAGTGATTCCACAATTACTTTTGTAGTGCCTGCCATAGATAGGGCTTCATCCAGCTAGCTCGGCACTGCTAGCTGGATGAAGCCCTTATCCAGCCACACTATAGACAGGTTTAACTATCACTTCCACTATTGCTACAAGGTAGGGCTCCATGTTCTTTTTCATGTCCTACTGTAATTACCATAACTTTTAGGTTCTGTATATAATATATTCTGTATCTTTATACTCTAATACTCTCTACTCTACGTACTTGTTTATGATAACACCTGACATGTTGTATGTGTATCTAGGCATTTACAGTACTTAGTGGTCATTAACTAGGGTCAGGAGATCTTACATTAAACATTAACCTATTCAGGACAGCGCTGCCATGTTGCGTCATGCTTAACGACCAACCATGGGGAAAAGGAACATTCAATTGATGACGTTCTGACTGAAATATACACATCACATCAGGACGATGCTTCACCGCATCCTATTTTCTCCAGATGATGCTCATTCTAATAATGTCTTGTAACTTAAGGATGGCCCGTAATGTCGCCACCACAAAATAACGTTGTTATCATAATGCTTTTTTGGCAATATGCGTCCTTTCCCATGGGGTGCTTTATAGCACTACGCATCCTATGCAAGGGAGTGCTTTAAGGCAATACACAGCCAAACACGTGGAATTGACTTAAGGCAATATGCGGCCTGAATGGCTTAACATTAAATTTTCTTATTTACAGATTTCTCTTGATTATTTATATAAATGATAAATGCAGACTCAAATTTACCTCAGATGAGTGATGCCCTTCATATCTGTCAGTGTCTGAGCCAGCTGTTGACCATGTTCTACATCCAGTCCTACATCCTCCAAACTGGTAACAGATGAAAACTCAAGGTTTAAACAGATGTGAAGGTTAAACTAAATCGGCAGCTAGTCAGTATCAGTATATTGGCTAGGCTCAGAAACATATCAGTAAAAGCAATGTAAGCCTGGCAAATATTGACAATACTGATGATAAGCAACCTGTCTAAAGGACTTTGAAATGTCACTGATGCCACCCAAGAAAATGTTTACCACATCACATGAGAAGTGATGTATGTTATAATCATTAATTTGGCTGGAATAATAAACTTTTCACAAATTCAAAAGTCTTTAGAATACCGAGAATCAGCAGAAATTATATCATGGGATGTGTCCCTCATAACTACAAATCCAATAGAATAAAATACGTATATTCTAAGACAATTTTCTTTATCGTGAGCCATGTTCAAATCAGATATGCCTTAAAGAGAAGGCCTCATACAATATGGAGAAATGATAAATAATTATCGATAGAATCAATATTATGTGGAGCAAAAAACCTTTTTACTATGAAATTGTGCTTAGATTTAATTCCTGTCAATATTGATAATGTGCAGAAGATTGATGCATTTTATTGATATCATTGCGGCAACAATATTATCAACAATTCATGGACAACGTAATTCGGCATGATTTTCATGCTAACTATGGTTGTCTGAATTACCAGTTCTACAATTAACAACAGTAAATCAATACAGCTAGTGGGCACAAGGGCAGATGTGCTCCTTATATCCTGGTTATATACAGGTTCTATGCAACTAAACAGGGTTGGCCTTACCTGAGTTGGCACAGCTGAGTCTGCAGGATCCCATTCAACAACCTCTCAATACTGGCCGGTATGTTGGTGTTCCGCAGGCTAAACAAAACACACATATATTTAGTAAGTGATAATAATTCACTTTTACTGAAAAGTCCTCAACGATTACAAAAATCTGACAATTGTCATTGTCCACTTGTCAGGAACTGCCATGATTCCTTCTTTTTTGATTGAACACTGACATTTACCTTTAATTACAGGAGTAAAACTTTATCTGCAGGTGATACTGCACAAGGTTAATGCTTTGAATCTCTAATGATATCCAAACTTAATTTCATACACATGGAAGGAAGTGATTACAATTAAAAATGTACTTTGTGAAATAAAAATGACACTTACTGAAAGCCTCGTAACTTAGTACATGCTTCTAGTTGTTCTGCCAAGATGCCCAGAGCCTCGTCATCCACTCTCACTGTCTCCAGCCTGTAATGGTAAGGGTTACTTGTAATCATACCCATTTAGTATGTTTGCATTGTTCATTGATGCCATTATAGGGACCCCAAATGATGGTAGAGGCTTCTTAGTGTCAATTGTCACCATTATGTTAGGGTCACCAACATGTTGTATTTTATTCATTGGTATTAAACTCTGCGTGTTTTACCTATGAATGAAATATAGAATATTACATAGCCATGGGACTCCATAAGAAAAGAAGACAAAAGGGAGAGCTCCTGGAATCGGGTATGAAACCCCTAATTTTTTAAAATACAGATCTATATCTCTAACCTGGCTTTTGGAGTTAGTGTTACTTTGTTCTGAACCCCATCTACACCATATTATCCTATAATGTGTACATAGAATTCTGCTGCTGTTATTATGTTTATAGTCATTTTGTAGGCAAATCAGCTGGGAGAAAATGATTGGCAGTGAGTAATGAAAAGTGAGGCCACCACTAGAAAGGATTTTGGCAGGTCTCAGGAAAAGTAAAATAAAATGTTGGGCTATAGTTCTGGAACTAAACATTATCAAACCATTTTTCCCGCCCCCACAGAGTACATCCGCATTTATTTCCCACCTGTTAACATACATGTTCTCTGACCTATTTAATGCCCATCTTGTGTAAGCCTCTCACCTGAGTTGACAGGTTTCCCTGTTTGTGTGTTTGAGCATGAAGATGATGGCGCTCATGTCTACTGCAGTGAGCAGTGTATCATGCAGGTACAGAGTGTTGCAGTCATCATAGAGCACCTCAGAGAGTTGCTCAGCCACCGCAGCCTGCTGGCTCTCATACGCCATCTGCACTGCCAACAGCTTGCTTTGGCATTTGTCATCCTTCTGTTTCAAAGAAATGGATGAATACATAACAAGGAACAATAAGTTACAAAGGTATCTGGAGCTTACTTGCTTGATGGACAACTAGGCATCTCAAATATGCAGTATTGTTTGTACCAGTTAACTTACATTAAATTTGGTCAGTACCAAACATATACATATATGTATTTCCTTAATATAATATTATTTCATTTTCGTCTAGATCTGTGTCCCAAATCTTGCTGTGGTGCTGTAGTTTCCACAATCCCAAACGATGTAGTCTCAAAGATTTGTTAAATGTCTTGTAATAGCTTTATTCTCGCTGGAAGCCAACGTTTCTATTACTATTTCAATATATATATTCAATATTGTAAAACAAATAAATGTATTGAAGTTCTGAGTGCTAACTGACCTGCTTGGATAACCATTCTTTAACAACTTTAACAAGTTCATTGTCAATACCCTCGGCAGAGGCACCCAGTTCAACATCACCCAGCAGCTTCTGGATATGTTCACTTCCACAATCATGTCTCAGGCCAAACAAGTAGAGCTGCGCCATCAGAAAGCTACCAGAAGCCAACAATTGAGAAGCTCTGGGCACCATGAAGGTCCTGCTCTCCTGTAGCAGCTCACACATGCTCAGTATCTCTTGTGTAGACAAATGAGAAAACTCATAGTTGCCTGGTTTCTTGGACCTTCCCAAACTGGCGATCGCTTTATCGTGTGAAACAATTAGGATACCATTCTTTGTGGATACATCTCCTGTAAATCAAGGCAATGTAGAATTTGTGCACAACCAAGGCAAATGACTAAGAGTTTCCTAAAAACTAGAATTACTGCGCTATTTTCTTCTCAGAATCTTCAGCCATTCTATTATAAGAATATAATGATGATTATATTTGTCCATACAATGCCACAAATGACTGTCATGTAATTGATGCTATTTGAGTCAAAATCCAGTTTTATTTTCCAGACTTAACCATTTAAGGCAAAAATTGAATGTATTAATAACCACCATTTGAGCCTGGTGGATGCACTGTTTGGTGTATAAACTTTTGGCTTTAACTTAGGATTATAAAGACCCTGATACCTTGATGAAGATTCAATGAGAACCAAAAACATACACAACATATCCTTCCCAATTTTATCATTCTGTGTATAACCCCTTGTACATACTGATTTTTTCTGTTACTGAGCTCCCTGCTAGGTCTTCATGGTTGAACACAAGCCTGGGTAGATGGTCCAACTGCTGCCTCACTATGAGACCATTGAAGGCAAGTTTGGCCAGTGACTTCAAGCAGTCCGCTCTAACTGCTGGAGGGCATTTTGACAGGTACATCTGCATAAATGTAAAATTGTTAAATTAAACTCTTAAGTTCTTGTGAATACATTTTGGTACCATCAGAAGATTTATGCTAGTTATGCAAACTGAAATAAATGTGACAGGCCATGAATTACATCAAGGCTCACTAAGTAGTTACCCAGACTTATTTGATGATTTTCATATTATATTTGGTAACATTTCAAGAGTATTTCTGTGAATGAATTGACATAATTGATGGCAGGTAAATGGCAGGTAAACATCAGTAAAATTAGATAAGTTATAAGTCTGGGCCTACCTCTGCAAAGAAAGCACCTATTCTGGTGTAGGTGTTGAGGTCTGCCATTGACACATCATCCTCAGCAATCACTTGACAGAACCTCAAGCAAAAGTAAGTAATTGCTGACACAGACATGACAAGTGGATTCTCTTCCATTTGGGTTTTGACGTGAGCTTGCTTCTCCTCAGGGACATGCATCTCAATGAACTGGCCAATAGCCTCCCTCGTGAGGCCTCCTACTTCAAAAACAGGCTCACAGTGGATGGACTTTAGATCCTGGAATGGTCTGTAAAAATCAAAATCATGGGTGCATCAAAGGTATTATTACTCTGATCTTATTCTGTCAAAATGCTGCATTCTCTTGGTGGTGTGGATGCTACATAATATTAGGATACATGGGACCAAACCTAAACATTCTTCTGAAAAAAACAGCTCACAGCATAGGACATTTGTTATCATAACAATACAGAGATGAGAAATTGTTGACACCCTCAGAGGATTACTGATGTTACAAAACTATTATTGATTGATTGATATATTGGTAAATTGTCATTTTATGTAACACCATATAAGATCACATGATTATTGATGTAAAGTATTCTAAAATCACTATTATAACATTGTACCATTGTTCATACATTATGGTGTTAATTATGGTGGGCCTGGAAGACTTGTTTGAAAACAGAAGGCACAACCTATTTCCTTAGCAAATATTCACAAATAAAAATCAATATATTGTATATAAATCTCAATCTAAATCTCAATCTAATCTAAAGCTACTATTTCTGGGAGAACTGTATCTGATCTAGAGGACTGTATGCCAATTTGTCTCTTTATATGTTATTATTATTCTTATGTAATGTGAGTGCGATAAATAAAGTAGTATCTTATCTTATCTTATCTTTCTGTGCATGTTTTTTATTGTGAGTCTGTGATACCCGAGAAACAAAGGTACACAACCATCAGAACATATTCTAAATACAGTTACTAGGCCTACATACTGGGCCTACTTGTTTTATGCACCACAAAACATGTGATTTTAATGTTATACACCACCCTTGCTGAGCAGCGCATAGAACTTTTAAGTTATCAGCAACAGTCCCAGGTATGCATATGGTCAGTTCTCATGAAACGGGCCCACAGGCATTCCCAAAACTCCTTGGGTGATATATCGATAGGGGTTGATAGTATTTAGATGAAAGTTATATCAAAAGATGCAACGCAGATAGGGCTTTCCAGGGAGGTATGGTTTTGTGTCTCTAGAATAAAATTAATAATAAATATTTTATGGACAATAAACAGGCTAAAATTGCTTATTTTTCAAAGAAGATATACAAAATCTGATGAAAACGATTATCACCAGGTCAGATAGTACTCAAGCTAATTATATTTTCTGTGTCTAACTATACCTCTATATGTTGTTTATGTACCCAGACAAACATATACATTCGCAATACATTTTTTATTTCTCCTAATTCAATTTTTCTTTTTGGGAATTTTGTGCGTTGCGTTCCAACGCCCTTTTTATGAGCACTACTAGGTATGAAAAATAAATATTTAGTTATTAGCAATATACCCACGTTCTTCCCCAAATGTTTGACTTTGAATTAAAATTTTAAAAAAGGAAGTACAACCAACAGTATTTATAAACGACCTGAATGAGTGAAAAAAATCCCAGTTGGGTTCCAATGCCCTTCATTTGCAATATAGTGTCTACAAATATATAGATTAGTCAACGAAAAGTTAACACTTGAAGCATCTATATAAGGGTTTATGCCATGTTTTTAGAATTTTGTCCAGAGATAGTTTATGATTTGTTTGGACTGAATCAAAGTGCCAAAGTTGCGTTCCAACGCTCTCTGCAAGATGGTTGCAGTGCTGGGACCATTTACCTCTGAACTAATTACTTGACTGATAATAATGATAATTCACCGTTAATTAACATTTACTGATCAAAGAAATACAAGAAATTATGATAGAAGTGCCAGAAAACATTGATAATATATCAACACTAAATGTGGCGTTCCAACGCCCGTTCTAACGCCCCAGAAAAACATGAAATGTATATCTCAATAAAATATGAACAAAACATCATTTTTACATTGAATTTTCAGCCGCATATAGTTTAGCAGCTGTTTTTAATGGTACAATATTAAATAACAATTTTAGAATTTTATTCCTAGGGCGTTGCAAAGGTGTTGCAAGGGCGTTGGAACGCAACACAAGACAATACATGCTTTTCTTGATTTTGGCTGCCATAGGCAGAGAAATTAATATTAGTGTTATTGATGTGGATTATTAAACATGTGTAGAATCGATGATGTGAAGGATTAGTAGTTTCAATGAATTTAAAATTTGACCCCCAAATAGCCCCAAGTGACCCCATTTCGTGAGAACTGACCATATATAAACATGAGATATCTCAATATTCTTTGGGTTCCCACGTGTTCCCAGAAAAAAGGTGCACAATACGCCGGTGATTAACATTTTACTCATAGGCTATGTGCCATGCACTATAGATATTACTGACTTTCAGGATATTTAATTCTAATTCTGACCTTTACAAAATAGGCCTACGACTTCTACTCAGAAGAGATTATGGAAAGTGATGTTGTTGATTTGGAATGATAAACATCGTAATGCAATCCAGAAGAATGCAATTCTTTACAGTATAACACACCCACCTGGAAGCTAAGATCAAAGTTGACATTTTCATGACATCCCGACGTAAGAGATGTACACACCACTCTGACAGCTCAGCTTTTTCATCATGGGAAATAGTTTTGAGGCAAGTTAGATTGTCGCGTAGGCAAGGAAATTCATCGATTCCATCTGTAGGAATTCAAACATAATGAATTTATGTATCACAAGCTTATTCGTGACAAATTTATGTCTTTACCATCACAGGGAATTATACAACATAGACTATTTGGCTCCCCTAAACTTCATGAATACAATGAATTATCAAATAATTGTGACAAATTGGAAGGAAAAACCAAGAAATAAAATTGATCAGATTGGATCGGATCGAATTGATAATTGAAAATACATAGGCATTTATTTTAACTTATATTTAAATGAGAATGCCTTTGTAAATAATATTGACTCAAATAATTAAATAAATACTACATTCTGGCTATCATACTGATAGAAAAAAATCATTGAGCAATGTTTGATTTGACCCGATCCAGCAACAAAACGTTAAATCAAAACTATTAAACAAACAAAATATTACAGTAACCAAGCAGTCTTTGCTCTCAACTTACCCACAAAAATAAGAATCTTTTCTTCAGACTCTTTCAACATACTTGAAGTGAGTAAGTGTGGATTTTTGATGCGATATAGACTGTGGTTAGCGAAAAGCTCATCAATGGAAATTCGTTCCCTTTTACCAAATGTTCCTAAATCCCGAACATTGAAAAGAAATGCAGCCACGTATCCCTGACCCCATAGATCATTTGACCAGTCACTCATGAATTTCTGCACCAGTGTCGACTTTCCGACCCCCGCGCGGCCCTCCAGTAAGAGCGGTGCTTTCTGTCCATCTTCTGTGATTGTCTTGACATGCTCTAGAATCTTCTCCATCTTGACACTCTCTGACTGTGTTACATTCTTTAGATGGTCTTGGTAACGGTCTGGCAGGGCACCATTCAGTTTATTCATGGCCTCAAGGTCAGCTGCCTTCACCAGATGGAGCTGAACAAACTTATCAAACTTAATTGGTGGATAAGAAGGCCCGGTCTCAGTACTTTCCCTCTCTTGTATTACCTCCTTCAGTCCAGTGGCTTTCCAGAAACCTAAAATATATCAATTGATTTGGTATTGCACCCAGTGATAATCTTTATAACTGTGCCATCACCTACGTATACATGATGAGGTAAAGTGGGATTTGGAAGTTTCAGTTCATAAGCATCTTCTAGGTTTTAACACCTTTTTCATTCATATGGGTTGCTTAAATTGTAAACTGTTTCAGGGAAATGAGTCACACATCACAAAATTGATCTTTTTTCCAAGATTTCTTTATTGGAATGTTTTGATTTTTAGAGGGTTTAGCCCTTATAGTCATATGAGTCCATGTAACGCATTTCGGGACATTGTATTAAATCTATCCTTGCATTTTGAAGGCCTTCATGTGGAGTATATTTAGTTAGTTTACTGGTAATTACCCATCCAGAAACATTGCAAACTTTTTTGTCCTAGTGTCCTAGTGTTTACTATCATTAGAATCAGCTTGATCTGCTCATTTCAAATATGGTGATATCTCAAAACCTTTTTTATATTAAAGAAAAATACTGAAATGCGTTGTCATTACAGTTAAACAATGAAATGTGGGATGCAGGACAGTATAGATCATATAATACTCGTTCATTGTTGAGACCTTGCTCCTCAGTTCATTTCTTCAAAAGTACAATAAAAAGTACATTTATGTTGGTCATCAGGTGTTTTCAAAATCACAATAATGTTTAATTTGGTGTGTTTTTGACTTATAAATAACTAATTGATGAAAATGAAATCTGTAAATTTTTGGCAAGTATGGAATATAAAAGCATGATAGGGAGTGTCACATCCAAACAGTTCTTCATGCATCAAACTCAGCCTCACCTTCTATAATGAGACTCTGTACTTCTCCAGGTTCTGCATTGTGCCAATGTCTTGCTATTAAAGTGAATAAACTGGAAGGCAACCTGGCAAATAGAGAATTGTCACATTCCCAATTACAGATTTGGCTGATTCTCTTATTCTTTGAGTTGTTTATTCGAACGTATGGCATGCTAATGAATTTTATATGTTTTGTAACATACATCAAACAACATGTAACATGAATACAATGAATATGAATGTAAGGCAACGAAAAGAATTCTGAATACGGTTCTAATTGCTTCAGGTAGAGATTGGCTCCTGTATGAACTTACCGTTTGTTGTAGCAGATGTATGATATCGATCCAGCAAAGGCTAATGTGATGAAGATTACTATGATGAACCAGTATGTCTCTTGACCTTTAGAGTAAAAATTGCATTTGTTGATATATTCTTTCATAGTCCTTTAATCTTCCTCTTACTCATAGGTTTGATCACAGACTTGTTATGAGTATGGTTTATTATACAAGGTTGCAAAGAGTATGAAATTCCCATTAAATTATACTTGGCCGCTAGCTACTCAGCTGGAAATCTAGAAGAAAATACACACATGTATGTATTTCACAATGTAATCTGTTACCTACCCTGTACAGGTTGCATGCTGGGAGAGTCATGCTGCATACATCCACCATTGGTAAGCCAGGAGCCATTAGTAGCACAGGAGGCAGGAGGTAGAGAGCCGTGCCACACATAGCCCTCATCACACACCACGTCTCCAGTAGCATTGATCCACCCGTGGTCTACCCGCAGCTCATCTGCACACACCAAACCTGGGGAAGCAAAAGCAAGTTTAGTACAGTAGAAGGTAAAGACATAGGAAGATGCCTCTCAAATATCTAAGAACACACCTAATGCATGCAAGTTGTAAAGTATCAGATATATAGACAAAAGTAATCAAAGGTGATCTTGGATATACATATTGCAGGCAGGTGTAGTGATTTCAGTCAGTGAGCGTAGTCATACCATCTTCAAGCCCTCCATGAATTCTAATACTCACGTTGACAAACTCCAATATCTCCCTGCCATATATCACTGTAAGTTTATATAACTGTAATACTCACGTTGACAAACTCCAATATCTCCCTGCCATATATCACTGTAAGGTTATATAACTGTAATACTCACGTTGCCATATATCACTGTAAGGTTATATAACTGTAATACTCACGTTGACAAACTCCAATATCTCCATGCCATATATCACTGTAAGGTTATATAACTGTAATACTCACGTTGACAAACACCAATATCTCCCTGCCATATATCACTGTAAGGTTATATAACTGTAATACTCACGTTGCCATATATCACTGTAAGGTTATATAACTGTAATACTCACGTTGACAGACACCAATATCTCCCTGCCATATATCACTGTAAGGTTATATAACTGTAATACTCACGTTGACAAACTCCAATATCTCCATGCCATATATCACTGTAAGGTTATATAACTGTAATACTCACGTTGACAGACACCAATATCTCCATGCCATATATCACTGTAAGGTTATATAACTGTAATACTCACGTTGACAAACTCCAATATCTCCGTGCCATATATCACTGTAAGGTTATATAACTGTAATACTCACGTTGACAGACACCAATATCTCCATGCCATATATCACTGTAAGGTTATATAACTGTATATACTCACATTGACAAACTCCAATATCTCCCTGCCATATATCACTGTAAGGTTATATAACTGTAATACTCACGTTGACAAACTCCAATATCTCCATGCCATATATCACTGTAAGGTTATATAACTGTAATACTCACGTTGCCATATATCACTGTAAGGTTATATAACTGTAATACTCACGTTGACAAACTCCAATATCTCCATGCCATATATCACTGTAAGGTTATATAACTGTAATACTCACGTTGACAAACTCCAATATCTCCATGCCATATATCACTGTAAGGTTATATAACTGTAATACTCACGTTGACAGACACCAATATCTCCATGCCATATATCACTGTAAGGTTATATAACTGTAATACTCACGTTGACAAACTCCAATATCTCCATGCCATATATCACTGTAAGGTTATATAACTGTAATACTCACGTTGACAAACTCCAATATCTCCATGCCATATATCACTGTAAGGTTATATAACTGTAATACTCACGTTGACAAATACCAATATCTCCATGCCATATATCACTGTAAGGTTATATAACTGTAATACTCACGTTGACAAACTCCAATATCTCCATGCCATATATCACTATGAGGTTATATAACTGTAATACTCACGTTGACAAACACCAATAACACCATGCCATATATCACTATGAGGTTATTATTCTAATACTCACATTGACAGACACCAATATCTCCATGCCATATATCACTGTAAGGTTATATAACTGTAATACTCACGTTGGCAGACACCAATATCTCCGTGCCATATATCACTGTAAGGTTATATAACTGTATATACTCACGTTGACAGACACCCAATATCTCCATGCCATATATCACTGTAAGGTTATATAACTGTAATACTCACGTTGACAGACACCCAATATCTCCATGCCATATATCACTGTAAGGTTATATAACTGTAATACTCACGTTGACAAACTCCAATATCTCCATGCCATATATCACTGTAAGGTTATATAACTGTAATACTCACGTTGACAAACACCAATATCTCCATGCCATATATCACTGTAAGGTTATATAACTGTAATACTCACGTTGACAAACTCCAATATCTCCATGCCATATATCACTATGAGGTTATTATTCTAATACTCACGTTGACAGACACCAATATCTCCATGCCATATATCACTGTAAGGTTATATAACTGTAATACTCACGTTCGCAGACACCAATATCTCCATGCCATATGTGATGTGTTTCAGGAAAATGAGTCTTAAGTCGCAAAAACTGGATTTTGAGATACCATTAAAACGAAAGGATATATTACATAGATTGTCCTGAAATTCGATACATCGATTGATATAGCTATAAGTGATAAACTCTCCAAAAATCAGAACATTCCAATAATGTGATCTTGTGAAAAAAAAAACTTTGAAAAATATAAATTTTGTGACTTATGACTCATTTTCCTGAAACACATCACATATATCACTGTAAGGTTATATAACTGTAATACTCACGTTGACAAACACCAATATCTCCCTGCCATATATCACTGTAAGGTTATATAACTGTAATACTCACGTTGACAAACTCCAATATCTCCATGCCATATATCACTGTAAGGTTATATAACTGTAATACTCACGTTGACAAACACCAATAACACCGTGCCATATATCACTGTAAGGTTATATAACTGTAATACTCACGTTGACAGACTCCAATATCTCCATGCCATATATCACTGTAAGGTTATATAACTGTAATACTCACGTTGACAGACTCCAATATCTCCATGCCATATATCACTGTAAGGTTATATAACTGTAATACTCATGTTGACAGACACCAATATCTCCGTGCTATATATCACTGTATGGTTATATAACTGTAATACTCACGTTGACAGACACCCAATATCTCCGTGCCATATATCACTGTAAGGTTATATAACTGTAATACTCACGTTGACAGACACCAATATCTCCATGCCATATATCACTGTAAGGTTATATAACTGTAATACTCACGTTGACAAACTCCAATATCTCCATGCCATATATCACTGTAAGGTTATATAACTGTAATACTCACGTTGACAAACTCCAATATCTCCATGCCATATATCACTATGAGGTTATTATTCTAATACTCACGTTGACAGACACCAATATCTCCATGCCATATATCACTGTAAGGTTATATAACTGTAATACTCACGTTGGCAGACACCAATATCTCCATGCCATATGTGATGTGCTTCAGGAAAATGAGTCTTAAGTCGCAAAAACTGGATTTTGAGATACCATTAAAACGAAAGGATATATTACATAGATTGTCCTGAAATTCGATACATCGATTGATATAGCTATAAGTGATAAACTCTCCAAAAATCAGAACATTCCAATAATGTGATCTTGTGAAAAAAAAAACTTTGAAAAATATAAATTTTGCGACTTATGACTCATTTTCCTGAAACACATCAAATATATCACTGTAAGGTTATATAACTGTAATACTCACGTTGACAAACTCCAATATCTCCATGCCATATATCACTGTAAGGTTATATAACTGTAATACTCACGTTGACAAACTCCAATATCTCCATGCCATATATCACTGTAAGGTTATATAACTGTAATACTCACGTTGACAGACACCAATAACACCGTGCCATATATCACTGTAAGGTTATATAACTGTAATACTCACGTTGACAAACACCAATATCTCCATGCCATATATCACTGTAAGGTTATATAACTGTAATACTCACGTTGACAAACTCCAATATCTCCATGCCATATATCACTGTAAGGTTATATAACTGTAATACTCACGTTGACAAACTCCAATATCTCCATGCCATATATCACTATGAGGTTATTATTCTAATACTCACGTTGACAGACACCAATATCTCCATGCCATATATCACTGTAAGGTTATATAACTGTAATACTCACGTTGACAGACACCCAATATCTCCGTGCCATATATCACTGTAAGGTTATATAACTGTAATACTCACGTTGGCAGACACCAATATCTCCATGCCATATATCACTGTAAGGTTATATAACTGTAATACTCAAGTTGACAAACTCCAATATCTCCATGCCATATATCACTGTAAGGTTATATAACTGTAATACTCACGTTGACAAACTCCAATATCTCCATGCCATATATCACTGTAAGGTTATATAACTGTAATACTCACGTTGACAAACACCAATAACACCGTGCCATATATCACTGTAAGGTTATATAACTGTAATACTCACGTTGACAAACACCAATATCTCCATGCCATATATCACTGTAAGGTTATATAACTGTAATACTCACGTTGACAAACTCCAATATCTCCATGCCATATATCACTGTAAGGTTATATAACTGTAATACTCATGTTGACAAACACCAATAACACCGTGCCATATATCACTGTAAGGTTATATAACTGTAATACTCACGTTGACAAACACCAATATCTCCATGCCATATATCACTGTAAGGTTATATAACTGTAATACTCACGTTGACAAACTCCAATATCTCCATGCCATATATCACTGTAAGGTTATATAACTGTAATACTCATGTTGACAAACACCAATAACACCGTGCCATATATCACTGTAAGGTTATATAACTGTAATACTCACGTTGACAAACACCAATATCTCCATGCCATATATCACTGTAAGGTTATATAACTGTAATACTCATGTTGACAAACACCAATAACACCGTGCCATATATCACTGTAAGGTTATATAACTGTAAAACTCACGTTGACAGACTCCAATATCTCCGTGCCATATATCACTGTAAGGTTATATAACTGTAATACTCACGTTGACAAATACCAATATCTCCGTGCCATTGCTCATCGTCACCACACACCAAGGAAGATCCTGTGTAGTGGAACCCAGCACAACATATCAGCTGCACCACTTCACCAACCCGGAAACCTCCAAACCCGAAGCTTATGTTTCCTGCATTGTGTAGGCCTATATCACTCACTGACGCTCCTAATGAATATATCAAGGACAAGTTCATGTTAATGAAAAATAATTTTGTGAATCAGTATTATGACTTATGCTACGACTGAATGGGTTATTCACTTCGAGTGGGAAGAATACGCCCATTTAATAGTTTGTTTATTTCCGTACGCGTGTAATACTGAAGCATGATGTCATCAATTGGTCTGACGTCATCAATGACGGCGATATTGACCAATCACAGACAAGCATTATTATAGTGGTGACTTGGGATTCTGCACATTCCGAACAAACATGGCTGTAGGAAATGCTTCTGCCAGCCTATTACAAGTGTAAGAATGATGGTTTTCTATTATTTCCAAGTCGTAGTATAAAGAAAGAACTGTACTTGAGGTTAGGAACTACTCGTGTGATTCAATGGCTCTCATTTAAACTTTATTTTGCATTCAACGCGCGACCTGCGGCCGCTTGTTGAATACAAAATAAAGTTTTAACTCGAGCCATTGAATCACACTTGTAGTTCTAACCTCGCGTACAGTTCTGTCTAATTATAGGATTGGATTTATGTTTATCAATAAGCTGCAGCTGTTATATAAATACAAGTGGTACAAGTTTATGTTATGACTTATAGGACTGAATTTATCTACATCAATATTCTGCTGATGTTATATTTTTATACAAGTGTTACTTATATTATGACTTATAGGACTGGACTGGACTGGACTGCAATATTCTACTGCTTTTATATGTTTATACAAGGGTTCCTCATATTATGACTTCTAGGACTGAAGTTATCAATATTTTGCTTTTTGCTCTTTTATACAAGAATTGAATTTGAATCAGTAAAGAAGAACCAATATGCTAGATCTGGTACATTAAAAAGAAAGGATGTTTAGTAGGAAAAAATCTTACTCAAGTCATCCCCAAGAACCTCATCTAGCCGCTTACATTTCTTGACTGAAAGAGAAAATTGATTTTCATTCAGTGTCATACAATTTAATGAAAACAGGATAAGCAATTACTACATGATGTATGGTTGAGAACAATATATGAATAAAGTGAACAGCAGTATATTAATATGATGAGACAACGATTTGGGTTGTTTTATCTAGTACGATTCTCTGAGAATGTAGTGCAAAAGAGTCCTCTGCGGTGCAAAATCGCATGAGAATCAGCTTGGTGGACTAGGCCTATAATGTTAAAGCCCATACATGGACTAAGCAATTATGTTTAGGTGAACCACCATATATCACCTGACATTTTCTAGGGGGCTGGCAGGAAGACCTACTATGTAGAGGCTTTTGTCCCTTTCTATGTCATTATGGCAGAATAAAAGTTGTATTCTGTCTCTACCCTCTAACTAACTGCTAGCTACACTTACCTTTACACCCACCATCATGTACCACCTGACATGTTCTATGTACATTATTCAGTCTCTACCCTCTAACTAACTGCTAGCTACACTTACACCCACCATCATGTACCACCTGACATGTTCTATGTACATTATTCAGTCTCTACCCTCTAACTAACTGCTAGCTTCACTTACACCCACCATCATGTACCACCTGACATGTTCTATGTACATTATTCAGTCTCTACCCTCTAACTAACTGCTAGCTACACTTACCTTTACACCCACCATCATGTACCACCTGACATGTTCTATGTACATTATTCAGTCTCTACCCTCTAACTAACTGTTAGCTACACTTACCTGTACACCCACCATCCTGACCAGACCATGTACCGTCCACCTGACATGTTCTATGCTGTGTACCGTTGTACTTGTAGCCTTGTACACAGGTGAGGTGAATCTCCTCCAGGTACCTGTACCTCTCTCTGTCTGGTTCCACCAGGCTCCTCTCTGGGCTGTAACGTCTGCACTCTATGTCATCTGTATCTATTCATGTAAAATATGATTGCTATTTGATGGATTAGCTGTAGAAAATACAGTTTCCACATGCTTCTATGGGGTAATCATTAGAGTTATAAGATATTCACCCACACAGACCTGATATTTCAATAGTTCTAAAGATGCTCATTCACATATGTCTTTATCCAGAAAGTAACCGCTACAAGATGGGACTATACTTATTTCGGGGGAAGGAAATTGGTTATATTTCAGCAGATCTGAACGCCTAATCTTGTTTTTATATTAAAAACTAGCAAAGTACCCGTCCTCTGGACGGTCACCCTCTTCCTCTCACTGTCTCTCCCCTCCTTTCTCACTGCCTCTCCTCCTTTTCTCCCCTGCCTCTCCCCTGTCCCTACCCCTGTCCCTCTGCCTCTTTCATTCTCTCCTTCCCTCTCCCATCCTTTCCCTCCCTCCCTTTCCCCTCTGCCCTCTTTCATCTCTCTTTCCTCTCTCCCATCCTCTCCCTCCCTTCTTTCTCTTCCCCTTCCCCTTTTCTCTCTATCCTATTCTCCCGCTCCCCATCTGATTTTTGCTACCATCTCACTCTGCTTCTTCATTCTCTCCCTCCCCCTCTGATCTCTCTCCCCTCACCTCCCTCTCTCTTTCCTCGCTCTCCCCCTCTCCCTCTGATTACTCCATAGGAATATTTTACATGCATTTATTGGGTCAAAATGTCTTTAAATAAAGTTAATTGGCGGGAACGTGGGCAGCTCTACCCCTATGTCTCACCATCCTTCCTTCTCTCCTTTATTCCTCTCTTCACTCTCCCACTCCTCTGCAAGGAGTTATATAGGTCCCCCCAAAGATTATAGTGCTATAATCTTTGGTCCCCCTGGACGTAGGTTGTGGGAAATGACGTAGTATCTCACAGGGGCTTTCCCAGGCTATAAATAGAGTGTGGTTATCCCGATTTAAAAAAGGCTTCAAAATCACATTTCCACCCCAAATACCTTCACAAACCACATACGACGACATCCAGAGAGGGGGGAGAGACCTCTAAAGATGAGTAAAGTGGTTTGTAAAACAACAAATTCCGAGAACATTCTGGACAAAGAAAACCTTCTTTCTACCATTTCTTTTCTACCTCCTTTCCTAGAAATCGCTCTAGCTTTATATTATATGGATGAAGGATCATCGCAAAAACGGCCCTTGCAAACCAGCCGGGAGTTTCCCAGCTACTAAACTAAACTTTCAAAACCAGACCAAGGATCTGCTGCCGATCTTATGATACCATAAGACGACAGCAGATATTTAGATTTTAGGATTTGATTCTGTATTTTGTTACCTTTTTAATGGAATAAATGATAATCCCGGATTTTCTACCTGCAAAAAAAGCCTATGAGCTTTGTTTTTCTGATGGGAGGGCTTGCCCGGCCTGCCGCTATATATGACGTCATTGTGCCCATGGTCATGTGATCGCATCTCATGATCTGATTGGCTTAGAGCGGCAGTGGCTCTTCTCTGGTTGCCCTTCCATCTACTTTTTGTTTTGGCGGCCATTTTGAACTCCCCTCGCTTCGAATATGTGGTTTTTAATTATTCATTATACATCGTTCTTCCCTCTGGTCAGAGCACCGGTCACATGACTTAATAAACATAGCGGAGCTATTCTTAGTGGAATAGCGGTAGGGTGCTGCTCGTCAAGCTCATTTCTGTACTTACCAATACAATCTCCCATCACTCCAGACCATCCATTGTCCCGTTGACACACTCGCTCTGTAGAGCCTGAGTACACATAGCCTTCATCACACTCGATGTTGATCTTTGACTTGTAGTAGTAAGGTGGCGGTGGGTAGATGCTGGCCTGGTAGGGTGGCGGCACCTCTGGACATTGTATGGCTGGAAACAGGTAAATATCAGTTAGGAAATGGTTGACCTGTGGACGTATTTTCTCTTATATTTGGACAGATACATGTTATCTA
Organism: Sthenelais limicola; assembly: GCA_942159475.1. Classification (NCBI taxonomy): domain Eukaryota; kingdom Metazoa; phylum Annelida; class Polychaeta; order Phyllodocida; family Sigalionidae; genus Sthenelais; species Sthenelais limicola. The sequence goes on along the minus strand of OW804100.1, from coordinate 116,663,415 downwards.
GGAACATTGGTGGTGCCAGAGACATGTGGGGCAAAGACTTGTCCATGACCTTGAACATGACTCTACATTAGGTCTTGTCTGAGTATGGATGTACCAACATACGGCAGCAGCTCGATAGGGAAACTAGTCCACCTGATATTGTAATCAATCCATCCATCATAAAAATTAGAATAAATATCAAAATACACCATTTTTCTTTGAATTTAGCTGTGTATAAGTTTCTAGTATGAGAATTAGTAAATAGTATTTAACATTCGCCAGCATGTACCATGGAAACAGGTATTATGTATATGGTCCATTCCTACGAAATGGGCCCAGTAGCCTAAAAACATTGTGCCACAAAAAATCCTTTCAATGTTCTCCATAGTTAAGGAACCTAAAGTAGAGTAATGGAGCATAGAGTAATGGAGTTAGGATTTCCTATGTTTTTACGCCGCGCATTAAACTGCCACTTAATATTTGGATTTTGACAATGAGAAATTTTGGGTTCGATTTGGCATTTTCTTCAGGAAATATGCCTATTTCCTCATACTTTTGGCAACTTGTGATGAAATAAGTCTCTCATTTTGATTCAGGAATGGCAAAATTAAAAATCAAGTCACTTTTCAAATATAGCCTTGCACTACCTGACCTTTTTTCATTCATCACTATTCTGCTTATTTTCAAGAAATGAGAGAAAAAAGGACTCAGATAGCTTTGTTATTACCTTACCTTGAAGAATCAAGTATTATTTTTGCCAGGGATTATATTTCTATTTTCTAAACCAGGTTGAAAATATGTGCGACGTAAAAACGCTATAGGGCTATTCTCTGAAAAGTCTTGCTTTTCAGTGATGGAAATGAGGAAAAATGAAATTTAGATTTAAAATAAGAGGTTTCTGGATAATATTTCCTAAAAGGTCATATTCTCCTCTATATAATCCTGAAAAAAATGGCATCCAGATTCAAATATCTATTATATCATGATCGGGGGTTGTACACCCTGGAACAGAGTGAAATCCGATCCGACTGTACTAGCTAGGGGAGAACCAGGTGAAATTTGATCTGATGCAACAGTAAATTGTGGTAATATTCTATAGTGAAATAATACTTAAATGATTTATATTGATTCATTAAACACATCTCATCCCTAAACACCTCCTTCACACAAGGTGGATTGCGTAATTTACACCTCAACATGCGGGCATTGTTTTTTGTCCCCTAGTAAAAAATGAACCGCAACGTTGCGCTGCACATGACCTCACGCCCATTCATACATCATACGCTTCGAGAGTTGTCACTGAATATGGCGGATCATTGTACGAACTACGTAAATAAAGAATTCGTTTCTGACTTCTTTTCTAAACATTAGATCATGATATAAAAATAGAATATAGTTATTAAGGTAAGGGTTTCTCCACAAACTACTGATTCAGACTGTTGTTTGAAGCATTTTTATTTTATAATGAACCCAACGCTTTTCGACCGGTGGGGGTCTTCGTCAGGTAGGGTTAGGGGTGTCCACAGAATGTTACAAGTCTGCCTTATATAGCTGATCGATGTGTACACAAGTGTACACATGTGCAAGAATGTGTAGATCATAGGTAAGCGATTTGATTGGTTAATGAGTTAGGTAGGGATTAGAGTAGTTGCAATTGCGTTGAATGATAGAGATACAGGAGTGTAAATTTTTTTTATTATTATTATAGAATTATTATAGAAAATAACTCAACTTGTGTCTAGGAGTCTGTATACGATGGCCACTCGTTTTTACTGATGTGACAATCTCTCTAGAGGCCTGGCATCAGTAAGAACTCATGGCCATCGTATACAGTCTCCTAGACAGGGGTCTCATTATATTCTATCTTAGTAATCTATGGCCGAAAACGTTCATTTTAAATATTTAAATCAATAAATGTGATGTGTTTCAGGAAAATGAATAATAAGTCGCAACATTGATATTTTTCAAAGTGTTTTTTTCATAAGATCTCTTTATTGAAATGGTCTGGTTTTTGGTGAGTGTAGCTCTCATAGTCATATCAATTCATGTAACAAATCTAGGGACATTGTATTAATTATATCCTTGTGTTTTGAAGGCATTCATATGGGTATATTTAGTTACTTTACTGGTAATTATCCATCCAGAAACATTGAAACTTTTTTTTTCTCTCTATGCAAAAGGCATATTTCTGTTCAGACCATTCAAGGGATCTGAATGATTATATATCAGCAGAAAGCTGACAATGTTGTGATTTGTTTGGTATATGCTACAACGTTCTTTTTTAAATAGTTCTGCGTCCATCAACCGAATATTGCGACCTAAAAACGTGCGAACTACAATAGGGTGTTTTTCCACTCTATGCACAAGACATTTCTGTTCAGACCATTTAAGGAATCTGGATGATTTTATATCAGCAGATAGCTGACATTATTGCAGTTTGTTTGTTATATGTTACAACTTTCTATCTTAAATCGTTTTACCTCTATCAAGCAATGCAACGTGCGACGTAAAAACTTGTGACGTAAAACGTGCAACATGGGACGTAAAAACAGCTATTTTCCGCTTCTACACAAAAGACATATCTGTTCAGATCATTCATGTTGCATAAACAGCAAGAGGACTGATTGCCCAATCAATTCATATTAATTGTAAATGATTTTTTTCAATAGAATGGAAAAGCACAATCAGTGAATGTGGCGACATAAAAACACACATAATTAGCCATTTTATTATTGATTTTTTTAAAACAGGCATAACGTCTTTACTAACAGTCCTATTGAGACACATTAGGCATCAAATGTTAGAGATTGGTTTGATCATATATCAAATGATCTTTATTCTTGTATTATACAACAAGTTCATTGCATGAAAGTGAGCACTATGTGCGACGTTAAAATGAAAGAAAAACTTTTTAATTTTGTTTGTGTTATAATTTTGTTAAAAAGTAAGTTGGGTTACTAATATGCATTAAAATTTAAACCTGGTGACTGAGCCAAATTAATCAGATATAAAAAACACAAATTGATGTAAATTTCTGAATCACCAAGTCCCGAATGTTTAATCATTGACATTTTTCTACGAAAATATTGATTTTAAAGGGTTTTCTTGGCAATGTATTTTAAATAATTGATAATATATATATATATATATTAATTTATATAAATATTCATAATGGGTGTATTCAGGAGGGTTTTAAAAACCTCCCCAGAAAGTCATGTTCTTAAGTCCCTGTGGTTTAACATTCAAGTCTATAAATAAGTGCAAGGGGCTATATTTTAACAAGTCAACTCAATTCTATACCTATGACATCAACATACAAAGTTTCATAACCTTATCTGAATTTCACATGTAACAAGTTTACCATAGCTCATACAATACCTATAAACCCAACTCACCCTGACAGAGACCATCAATACCAGACCATCTTTCAGCCCTGAGGCACACCTGAGGGTTTGTACCTGTGTACCAGTAGCCTTCATCACACTCATGGCGCAGCTTGGAGCCAACCTCCAGGTTCTGGTAGACATTACTGCCGTGCTCCTTATGTCCTGGTGCGGGGCACAGAATCACTGAAAGACAAATGAGGGAAATTTAGAGATGTCAATTTCATTGTGGTACTGGGTTATAAATGTTATGAATCACAGGGTTTGGAGTAAATATGAAAATTTGAAGATAAAGAATCTTAAAGAGAGAATCTTCACAACAATGATGACCGATTTTCTGAAAAAGCGTCATCATTGGAGTCAATGGCATATTCTGTTATATTTTGATGAAGATCATGCACTTTGCATGGATGGCTTGCCAATTAACCCCTTGTAGAAATTACAGGATTATTTTGTCCAAGTAATCAAGGTCGTCAGTCAATGAAGTCAGAGAGAGTAGGTAATGTTAGCTCAGCCTGACAAGGAGTGTTGAGGTGGTGTGTGTCCTCTTTTAATTATAACCGCATACTAGTCAGGGTTCTTATGTCCATGAAGTTGCCCCTGTAGGGTATTGATGGAGAAAGTGAAAACTATACATTTTCGGAAACGTCAGGACCCATAGATTATGAAAACCAATGTTGCCCAAAACGTGTCGGCCATCTTGGCCGCCATATTGGACAATCCAAGATGGCCGCCATTCCAAACCTTTTTATGCCCATAACTATCTTATTACTGGTCATAGAAACTTGATTTTGGTGTCTACACCAAGGTTTTCAAGGTCAAGGAATACAATGAAGATATCTATTTGAGTCTCGCATGTGTCGGCCATCTTGAAATCCAAGATGGCCACCATTCCAAACATTCTTTTGCTCATAACTTCTTAATTTTTTATAATAGGAACTTGATTTTGGTGTCTACACATAGGTTTTCAGGGGCAAGGAATACAATGAAGATGGCTGATTGGGTCTGGCATGTGTCGGCCATCTTGAAATCCAAGATGGCGGCCATTTGGAAAATGACTGTTATTGTAAGAAATCTCAAATCCAGTCTAACTTCTTACTTTTTTATAATAGAAACTTGATTTTGGTGTCTATACATAAGTTTTCAGGGGCAAGGAATACAATGAAGATGGCTGATTGGGTCTGGCATGTGTCGGCCATCTTGAAATCCAAGATGGCGGCCATTTGGAAAATGACTGTTATTGTAAGAAATCTCAAATCCAGTCTAACTTCTTACTTTTTTATAATAGAAACTTGATTTTGGTGTCTATACATAAGTTTTCAGGGGCAAGGAATACAATGAAGATGGCTGATTGGGTCTGGCATGTGTCGGCCATCTTGAAATCCAAGATGGCCTCCATTGAAAACATTCTTTTGCTCATAACTTCTTAATTTTTTATAATAGGAACTTGATTTTGGTGTCTACACATAGGTTTTCAGGGGCAAGGAATGCAATGAAGATGTCTGATTGGGTCTGCTATGTGTCAGCCATACTGAAATCTAATATCTAGAAATTCCCAAATTGGATTTCATGATGGCGACTTCTTTTACCCTTTGGCATTATTATTGTCATGTCACAGATATTGGATACTTGGCTAAGCCTTGTCATATGGGCAGTTTGAGTGGTACTGGGGCTTTTAGGTTAATTTTTGGGAAATAATCTTAAACAATCTCTTAATGCAATGAAAGGTTTTGTATTTGTCTGAGTTGATATAATATGTGGTTTTATTCCTAGTTTGCTCCAGTGAAAGCAATTTATTAACTTAAAGGTGTATCCTCGCTGGGTGCCCAGCGTAGTGTCATTAATCATTCTCAACTTGTGATATGGGTCTGGAAGGCGGCCCCAGACGGTCATGTGACACCCTTGCATAGATAATTCCCCAAACCAAAACAGTCCTTATCAGGGGCACATGGCCCTTCCAGTCAGATAGACATAAGGAACTTATAAGTAACCAGGGTATACAAAGCAATACTCCTCCCCCCATGTGGTGTTGTTGTGTCATGTGACTGGTGTAAACACAGTGTTGATTGATAGCTAACTGTTTCAGTTTGAATGTGTAACAGTAATATTCTCAATGGAGTTAATGAATTAGTGATGTAAGGAGTACTACGATTTTCAATGTAAGTAGGCACCATTGCCTCCATATATTCATTTATATCTGTGGCTAGTTACATGAACAAACATTGGCTAAAACATGAGATATTAGGGAAGACATTCAAAAACTGTGCTCTGCTTTTCATGGCACTGTGTCTGACAGGGGAAAGCTCCCGCTGGCCCCACCCTCCCCTTTTATACCGAAGGTGCCCCTTTAAGCACAATATGGATGCTCTTTTCTCAGACTACAGATTTCCTTACATAACATGCATTACCTGTAATAGGCCAGCGGCCAAGGGCCAAAAGCCATTATTTAAGAAGTTATCCCTCCCCTAAGTATAAAAAGCTCAATTTGAGGTATTTTGTGTTGAAGATCATGAATTTTCCAAATTTGAAGAAAAAAATTGCCGAAAATGTGGCAAACAGTGTCTAAATGGCCTGTTTCCATAGAAACTAGTGATTTTTTTGTATTTCAGCAAGAAATAGGTTTTTGTGTCCCATATCTACACTTTTGTCAGCATTGTGACCAAATTTGGGAATAGTGATGGTGTATCTAACCGTTATCATTTCTTTTCGAAACAATAACTTGATCAAGGTCAAGGTCACCAAATATGACCTTGAAATATAAAAATAGCAAAATTCTGCGATGTGACATCCTATTTTCTCTCATGAAAATATGGCAATAGAGGAAAACGGTAACCTAATGCATACAATAATAACTGACATTAGGGGAAAGAAAAATAACCCATTTCTGGTATCATTGGAAAGTCTGTTGTCATGGTAACTAAGCCTTACTTTTCATTCTACACTAAATTTTGTGTAAATCTAAATTACAAACTGCAGTCTATATCTTGAACAATTTATTTCAAGATGTATCAAGGTAAGTGGGAATATCACTGTTGTGACCCGCCCTGCAAAGGTCTTATATACCCCCAAAATAAGACCCGTTTTTGCAGAGCAGGTCACGTATATTCTTAAGCCCGGTATGTTGGTTGTGGGATGATCGTAGGTACACTCTGTCCAGCCTCTGTAGAACCAAGACTTCAATGAGTACTGGTATAGGCTAGCATTGGGGTTTTGGTGCTTCATAGGCTGGACAGGGTGTAGGTACTAAACCCCTTTATGTTAGAATTTGTTTATTTCATCATTAGCTTTCGGGCTAAGTTGCCCTTCTTCCATTTATTTCAAGGTTAAAGGGAAAGGTCTCTGACAGTACAGGGGGGCGTTTCATAAGTTAACGCAGCACGCGTTTGTTATGGTAGCATAACTATGGGTTAGATAGCGAGAAATTGAGCGCGCGTCGTTATAGTAACGCAATGTTAGTTGACGTCAATTTTGGCCCTTACCGCACGCTATGTTAAAATATGTTGTTCTTTATTTGGTAACGACTGTCGTTAGATCCTATAACCCGTGCTGCGTTAACCTATGAAACGCCCCCCCCTGGACAATATACAGGCAAAACGAGGATCACACATCACATCAATGGTATTGGAAAGGGGCCATTAAACAATATGGAGGGTATCATATGGGGATCGTTAAACAACAGCAGCATAGAGGGTAAAGTGGTGGTCATAGGGCATCATAAGAGGGTATAATAGTGGTTATGCCATAACATAGAGGGTATAATGATGACAGGGCGACCTGTCTTTCTGAGAGGCTGCCAGTCTGTTGTTTACTTAGTGGACACTTGGTCTAAAATTAATAGTCATGCAGTAACATAGAGGGATTAATGGGGTCATGGAGTAAAATAGGGGGTATAATGGGGTCATGAAGCAACATGAAGGGTATAATGGGGGGTCATGGAGCAACATAGAGGATATAATGGGCATCACATAGCAGCATAGAGGGTATAATGGGGGTCATGATGTTTCATAGAGGGTATAATGGGGGTCATGGAGCAGCAGAGACGGTATTGATGGAGGTCATGTGGCAGCATAGAGGGTATAGTGGGTGTCATGGAGTAACATGGAGGCCAAAATTTGGGTCATGGACAGCACAGAGGGTATTCATGGGGGTCATGGGGCACTATAGAGGGTACAATCTATTAAGATTAAGATTAAGATTAATCAGAGACTAACCTCTTATTCTGTAACTTTCTTATGGAATAAAAGTTCAATATATGATGGGGGTTATCCAGAAGCATAGATGGTATAATGATGGTTATGGAGCAGCAAAGAGGGTGTAATGATGGTCATGGAGCAACATAGCAAGTATGATGGGGGTCATGGAGCAATAAAGAGGGTATAATGGGGATCATGGAGAATAGACACATAGAGGGTATAATAGGGACCATGGAATAACATAGAGGGTATAATGATGGGGATCATAGAACCCTATAGATAATATAATGATGGTCATGGAGTAGCAAGGAGGGTATAATTATGGCCATGGATCACTATAGAGGGTACAATTGGGGTCATGGAGTAATATAGGGGATGTAATGGGGGTCATGGAGAAGCATACAGGGTATAGTGTGGTCATGGAACAGCATAGAGGGGATATTGATGGTCATGGAGCAGCATAGATGGTATAACAAAAGTCATGGATCTCTATACAGGGTATAATGGGGTCATGGAGCAGCATAGAGGGCATAATGATGGTCATGGAGTAACAGATACTGTAAACGCATTTATTTTCGCGCGGATAATTTTTCACGCACTAAGTACTTTGACACCTTTTCGCGGGGATTTAAATTCGCACAACAAGGAAGCCACATATCTGGTGTCTATTCTCCATGATCCCCATTATACCCTCTTTATTGCTCCACGACCCCCATCATACTTGCTATGTTGCTCCATGACCATCAAACCTAATTATAGGTTTGCGCAGGATTCAAATTTGCGCACATAGGGGTGGGTGCGAAAATCGCGAAAATAAATACTGCGCAAACATTAATATGTTTACAGTAAACAGAGTATCAATGGGTGTCATGGAGTAACATGGAGGGTATAATGGTGGTCATGCAGTAACATGGAGGGTATAATGGGGGTCATGGGGCAGCATAGAGGAAAGAATAGGTGCCATTGAGTAACATTGGGTGTATTACATTGGGTCATGGAGAAGCATAGAGGATAAAATGGGGGTCATGGAGCAGCAAGGTGGGTATAATGTTGGTAATGGAGCACTATAGAGGGTTTGATGGGGTCATGGAGCACTATAAATTGTATAATGATGGTAATGGAGCAGCATAGCTGGTATAATCATGATCAGGGAGCAACATAAAGTGTATTATAGTGGCCATTGAACAGCACAGATGGTATATTGATGGTCATGGAGAAGCACAGAGGGTATAATAGAGATTATGGAGCTCTATACAGGGTATAATTGGGTCATGGAGCAGCATAGAGGGTATAATGATGGTCATGAAGCTACATAAAGGGTATAATGATGGGTCTGGAGCAATATAGAGGGTATAATGATGTTCATGGAGTAACACATATACAGAGGGTATAATGGGGGGAGCAGCATAGAGGGTATAATGATGGTCTTGGAGTAACATACAGGGGTATAATGGGGGTCATGGAGTAACATGGAGGGTATAATGATGGGTCTGGAGCAATATAGAGGGTATAATGATGGTCATGGAGCCCTTTTATTTGTCTGAGGGTATACATATATAAGGATCAACAAAGGGGTCATAGAGCACCATAGAAGGTATAATGATGGCCATGGAGCAACATACAGGGTATAATAGGGTTATGGAGCAACATTCAGGGTATAATAGGGTTATGGAGCAACATACAGGGTATAATGGGGGTCATGGAGCAGCATAGAGGGGATAATGGGGTCATGGAGTAAAATACAGCATATAATAGGGTCATGGAGCAACATACGTCAGGATATAATAGGGTCATGGATCAGCATGTGGAAGATGATTAAATCATCTGAATCTCACAGTTTCATTTCAAATGTTCCTATTATGTCAGTTATTGTCGCACATTCACAAAAATTGAAATGTATGTTCTTCTAGAATTAATCTTGTGGGATCAGTCATTTTTATCTCATAAAGACTGTATTTACTCCATGTTTTCATGGTAACAGGATGTGATATAGTTGTGGTCTATAGCATAGCAATTCCTAAACTTTGTTGCAACAATATAATGTGAAAAAGATGCCAATCTTGTTCTCATGCTTGGTCTTATGTTTTGAGGCATACCCTCATGTTATATTTAATAAAATATAGACCTTCCTCAGGTATCTATGACAACCATTGTATTGTGATGTTGCTAGGGGAAGCCATCTTAAAACAGTCTTTGCACAAAGCTTTGCACTCAAATAATAGCATGGTAAAACCATGAATAGGGTGTTCAAAAACAGAAAACACAGGCTGGATTTGAGATCTTGAGGTCTTACAATAACAGTCATTTTCAAAATGGCCACGATCTTGGATTTCAAGATGGCCAACACATGCCAGACCCAATCAGCTATCTTCATTGTATTCTTGATGTCACATGACTAAGTTGTGGCCACCCAAGGGGTCCTGCTAGGTACCAATTAATTCCTGTAGGTGTCAACCCATTAATTCCTGTAGGTGTCTCTCTATTTCAGAGAAAGGATGTATGCTCAAAACGGCACACAAACACCTTTTTACAGTGATCTGATATATCTAGTCATTTCCGTTGCCAGAGATCACCCTCTCAATACCTCTAGATTGATGTTTTAAAGTAACACAGTCATCATAGCATGAATAAAGGAGTAATGGACGTTTTTCCCTCCTCTGCCATGTGTTGGCCTTGCTCATATGACTGGCAAAGTTCAGTAACCACTCCACCCAAGGGCCATAGCCCAGTGGATAGAGCACTGGCATTTAGCATGAAGGTTTGGGAGTTTGAGCCTTGGTTGGGTCTCATAGCCTTGTTTTTTTTATCTCAGGATCGCGTAGATGCTATTATTCTATGCGACAGGGACGGAGGGTGGGTTGGCGTGGTTGGTGGCAATGGGAAAGGCAGGAGAAACAACATATACATATAAAGTTTACAAATAAATACCCATCGATCATCAGGGCTATCAATATGACTAAAGGAGAAAAGAGGCCTCCCTGCCCGCGCTAGCAATGGCCACTCTTCCTGGACCCTGAAAACATATGTGTAGACACCAAAAGCAAGTCTCTATGAGTGAGATCTAATACGGAACTTATAAGCAAAAGAATGTTTTCAAGGGTGGCCATCTTGGATTTCAGTATGGCTAACACATGCCAGACCCAATCAGCCATCTTCATTGTATTCCTTGACCTTGAAAACCTATGTATGGACACCAAAATCAAGTTTCTATGATAACAAATTACGAAGTTATGAGCAAAAGAATGTTTGGAATGGTGACCATCTTGGATTTCAAGATGGCCGACACATGCCAGACCCAATCAGCCATCTTCATTGTATTCCTTGCCCTTGAAAACCTATGTGCAGACACCAAAATCAAGTCATGGCATTAAGCAACCATTACTCACTCACTCCAAAATCAAGTTTCTATTATAAAAAAGTAAGAAGTTAGACTGGATTTGAGATTTCTTACAATAACAGTCATTTCCCAAATGGCCGCCATCTTGGATTTCAAGATGGCCAACACATGCCAGACCCAATTAACCATCTTCGTTGTATTCCTTGCCCCTGAAAACCTATGTGTAGACACCAAAATCAAGTTTCTATTATAAAAAATTAAGAAGTTATGAGCAAAAGAATGTTTGGAATGGTGGCCATCTTGGATTTCAAGATGGCCGACACATGCGAGACTCAAATAGATATCTTCATTGTATTCCTTGACCTTGAAAACCTTGGTGTAGACACCAAAATCAAGTTTCTATGACCAGTAATAAGATAGTTATGGGCATAAAAAGGTTTGGAATGGCGGCCATCTTGGATTGTCCAATATGGCGGCCAAGATGGCCGACACGTTTTGGGCAACATTGGTTTTCATAATCTATGGGTCCTGACGTTTCCGAAAATGTATAGTTTTCACTTTCTCCATCAATACCCTACAGAATTACACAAGGAACCGGACTATACTATATAATATATATTACCCATACTATTTCACCTTTACGATACAAAATTGTATGTATTCCCCAAGCATGTTCTGCTGCCCCCCCCCCCCACAACCAGGGTGGATCTTCCCCCTCAGCTATGATACACCCCTGCTCATGTTACTGATATGGGATCATCAGTCTGTGTCACTTGGATTGGATCATCGCCCCTCCCCCTCCCCCTCCCACTTTCCAGCTGGATTTCCCCCTTCTCCTTGTGTCCATCCCCCCTTATCTTACCCAAGTTGAACAGCTAGAAATAAATGTAGCAGTTGGGCAGGGTGGTCACTGAGGTTTTGAGGTGGGGGTGGGTGGGCCCTAGCGACTGAAAATTCATTAAAGTAGGTCTTAGCATCATTGGGCCCTTGCATCATTGGGGCCTAGTGTCTTTAAACCCTCAAGTGGCCTATGGTGTCCTACTTGAATTTCGCCTCATATGCCCATTGTTGGTCCGTATACCTTTACATTTTGTATGTGGCATCCAAATACAGGAGATAAATAGCCAACCTAGCATGGCATACTTCTCTCGACAAATATATATATAATGGAGACTTTCAGTTAATGTAAAGCACCACTTACCAGTGTTTACACACTGCATTCATTCCGCAGTGATAACTAACCTTTACATTCTGGATTTTCGACGGACCATGTCCCTTTGTGACACCCTATACTACTCTTCTGGAGGTGGTACCTTTCATAGCATTCCACCTCAATGTCTGTGAGAGATTGGATGAAGTCAGGTCTAGCTTCACGGCCATCGTATCTTAAGCCAGGTTTTAGATCTTTTAGTCTGCAAACTGGTAAATGAAATGGGCCTTTAGACAATACTCATTCTTTCATTTTTTTGTTGATTTCATGTCAATTGCATTTAATAACAATCAAGAAGTGAAGTGGAACTGCTTTGACAAGCTAGTAACATTATTATTGAAATTATTTTTCAAATCTTATGTTATGAAATGTTTATTATTTCCTTACATTTACACCGGGTCCTCAAACAATTGATTGATACAACATAAAATAAGATCTTTTAGATTATAGTCATTGTATAGTGAACAGTTGATATAAATATAACATAACGTTGATATAAATATTCACATTTCTTTCTGCAGTATCCTATACATGCAAAGAAGTCGAGAAAGCATTCAAGATTATGTTCTGCTTCCTAGTATGGTGTCACTTTAGTAACAATCATGTTGATTTGCTTTTTGGGCTTTGCAATAATCCCTTCTTTCCTTCAAGATAACTAATGTGTGATATTTAAGGTAATAAACATGTGGCACTTACTTGTCTCAGCTTCAGCTGCAAGAGACAGATTGGACAGCATGTGTAGCAGGGTAAAGAAGAGCCACAGCTGTCCTCCACTTAGTGATCTTCCCTCCATAGTGTGGTGAACACTGCAGCACCTGTTGGTAAAGGAACACATTATGTAGTGATTGAGCAAACTTTACAGGGTGAGTAAGACCCTCCCTCCACTTGGTGTCCCTCCCTCCATAGTAAACAGTACAGCACCTGTTGGTAAAACAAAACAGCTTTAACACAGGATTGGGTTATAGCATTATTGACTGACTGCTGCTTGGTGTATAATCCTAATGTTAATGACTGACATTGAGGGATGGGTTCCATTAACATGATTTTTTAAGACATGTTATTTGCGTAACAATTTCAGGGACCTGATATTCTCATGTTCTCCATAAAACACAAAGAGGTGGACACAATTTAAAAATAATAATTTATTATATAATAATGGGGTAAAAATCAAGCAATGAACATTTTTGGTAATAGCACATGATGGATGAAGAAATGTCTGTTTGATGAGGGATGAAATATATATATGTAGTAGTTCTGCAATATCCTACTGAGTGGCCAATCCATAAAGGATTGATTCACCTATTCTCTAATAGAGTTGCCCTACGCTTGGGCTATGTGTATTTCACATTAATGTTTACTATGGGATTAATTTCCTGAGATTTGGTGTCTAAGGCATTTGTTTGAAAATAAACCCCTCGGCACTGACAGGCCTTGGGGTTTATTTTCAAACAAAAGCCAAAGACACCAAAGCGAGGGAATTAATCACTTTATGGCGACCTTGACCTTGACTTATTCGGCCGTGTTAGTGTGTCTAGCGACTTCAAAAAGAAATAAATACAAAATCTGAATTGGTAGAAATTTTGTAATATTGTTTTACCCTGATAGCGAAGTTTTAGTCTATGTGAATCAATGAATGGTGATTTCAGAAGCCATACGTCTTCACGTTTGAGCGAGCGAGACTTTCGGCATAGCCACTCTGTGCACTGTGCACTTGGCGTTGCATTGTGTACGGTAGTCTATTTAGCGCACTCCTCCTTCCATTCGAAAACACTTTGACTTGGAAGTTATTCCTGACCCGACCTTGACCTCTGAACTTAGAACTGTCATGGCCGACTGTGGCGAGTATGACGGTGTTTTGCTGGAATTGACAAATGGATTATTCCCTATTTTGTTGCTCAACACCATTCAGCAAGGGGACTATCCCTCTACAATGATATTTGGAACATTATCGGTGATTTTGGAGCTAGTGGTAGTGATATTTAGGCAGTTGTACAGGGCCTGTTTCGCCTGGTTCTCAATGGGAGGCAGCCATTGTATCACAACATCGCTTGCACGATGTCTACACTCATCATGTTATGGCGAGCACTAAGCCCCAAATAATCAAAAAATGGCTAATATTTCCATCGGAAACAGTGGGTGACCAAGACTTTTGGGTGACCAGGACTTTATACACGTTCCAAACTGAACGCGGAATCAACGACAAACAACTAGTTGATGAGGTAAGTGAATGAGCGGGAACCACTGGTGGCACTGCCAGCTATTTAAATTTACTACATTCGAAAAATAATATACTAGATCTGAAAATGAATTTACTACATCTGAAAATGAATTTACTACATCCGCTATGCTAAGTGACTACATCCGGTCAAAACAGTTATTTATCACTATCCAAAACCCCAGCAGAATCCAAAGATCGGCTAATAATATTCTCTATTTCCCCTTACCATGATACATGGATTCCTTATGTATTACTTATCCAGAGTTGATGGTTTACTGTATACATCTTATCTATTCCTATACCTTATGTATATTGTATTACAGCCCGGTTTTTCAACTGTTTTATATCAACTACCTTTATGTAACATGTTGTACTGAACACTACCCTCCCCGAGTAGCCGGATTTAAGGGCCGTTATACGTACTGGTGAATAAACCAACTAGTAGCGAATTGGTTCTTGTTGACTTGTTTATTCGTGTCGAGATTGCGAATCACTACATATAGATAGATTAATATACCAGGGGGAGAGTTTATTTGATGGACATTTGCTTAATGGCAGAATGGCTGTGTCAGTGATCCGAGTCGTCTTTTGTGGGCGTACATAAGAAGCCACTACATCAGAAGCCCACAGGACTGTGGGGGCAGACCGTTCCACAAACTAGGGCCTAGTTTTTATTAGAACCTTTTGTAACGCCATGCTTTTATTCTAATTTTTATATGCTACTTACACTTGTCATATGTACAAATGTACGCGCACTTTGCGCACGGATTTCCAACGCATTCTGCGCATTTATATGCGCAAATTTATACTGTCTCCATATATATATATTGCCCACAAAATGGTGTGTAAGTTCAAGTAGACTGCATTTCATTTACCCTACTTCTTTATACTTTTATATACTTCTACACACCTTTTATCTTATGCGATTCCTTTTACCATGACATAATTATGCTATATCAAACATTAAAACAGAGCAACAACAAGCTAGACTGTTCTTGTTGTTTTACTGCTCCCCAGCGATTACCAAGGGTCATTACATATTATTCAGAATCTGCCAGATTTTCTTATCGTAGCTCACTCTAGTGGGGTTCTGGAGAACCTGCTTCTTGCAAGCCTACTGAATCTCTCAACCCTGTCTCTTAAGCTAGTAACATCGCCTACCTCTCATCTGTTATTAATCATATCATAAAATGTTGTTGTTTAGATTATTTTCTCTCAAAAACCCTATAAGGGATCTCATGTTTTTGATATTAGTGAATTGTTGTCTCACTCCGATTAAGTTATTAATTTCTGTATTCACCCCTATAAAGGGCCTTTAACGTCTACAACAGTAGCGACTTGTTGTTCAACCCTAGCAAGGGGTTATCATGTTCATCCTAACTGTAACAATCTTAAGATACGAAATATGGCATACTCCGGAAGAACTGGCACGCTCTAGTGTCAGACTTGTTCGTCCATTTGTAAATCAAGATCTTGCAATAAAGGATATTTGAATTGAATTGAATTGAAGCCTACTGTAATTATTAGCCTATTTTGGAATTCAACTGGTCTTAGTCTGTATGCCTTTTTCTTCACTTTCCTATAATGCTTAAAAAATAATCCCTGTTGTATGCCAGATTCAGAATGTCATTAGTATACCATTCTGGTTTTGTTTTCTTTGCTTTATAAATTTTCTTGGGGCATAGGTTATCTAACACTTTTAAGATCCTATCATATACAAAGGCCCAAACCTCATTCAAATCATGTAGTGTATATAGGTCATTCCTGTCCCTTATATTTAATATTGATTCCTTTATGTTTTCTTGTGTCAACCTCGTATAAGATGTAGCTTTGAAATTGCATTTTTCATAATGGGCTCGTTGTTTTCCAATTTCACAAAGTAGATAATATTATGGTCACTAAGATTATATAACTCCCACGACATTCTTTAATATACTTGACATCTGTAAAAATATGGTCAAAGATAGTCAATTTCCCATTCATTCCTAACATTGTAGGTTTAGTAATAAGTGGTTGTAGGTAACATTCATCTACTAATTTTTGTCCTCCACGGGTCTTGCATTATATTGTTTTGATGTGACATCAATATTGATGTCTCCCATTACCGCAATTTCTGCTCCAATATACTTAGTCTTAGCATCGGTAGGAATTCTGGATAACTGTTCCAAGAATTGTTGGACCTGGCCCTCCGGAGGCCTATAAGTATTAGCCAGGATTGGGTTCTTAGCATTGTCATATTGAATTATAATTAGGTGTAATTCAATGTTTTCATTGCAGCATAATAGGTGGATAATATGTGTCGAACAAAATGGCATAAGCACAAGAAAGTATGTATGTATTATGATCAGTGGAATTCAGTCGCTGTGTCAGTATAATGTATACAGAGTGTATGAGAGATAAAGTTGAGCACATAGGGGCTTGTGTGAGTAAGTCAGACCACAAACATACACCAGCATAACCAGGGGAGCTACACTTGGGTGTGGAAGCAGTATTTCCTCATTCCTGGACTTTACACACATCAGTTACACACAGGAATTTTGTAGAATTGTAGCGTATTGATAGACAAATACTGCCTTTTCTACTGATGTTGTGTTAGTGCTAAATATCAACTATAACCAGGGGAGCTACACTTGGGCGTGGAAGCAGTATTTCCTCATTCCTGGACTTACACACATCACTTACACACAGACATTGTGTAGAATTGTAGCGTATTGATAGACAAATACTGCCTTTTCTACTGATGTTGTGTTAGTGCTAAATATCAACCATAACCGGTGGAGCTACACTTGGGTGTGGAACTGGAAGCAGTATTTCCTCATTCCTGGACTTCACTTGTGTACACATATTGAGTGTTTTAGTATAAATAAGTTAAATATCCACTTCCCTATGGACAGGAGTTGCAGGAGTATAGTAAGCTGAGGATTGCTATGGCTGGTATTAGGATTATCATCACCATTTTATGTTTACTTTATTTCACAAACTATGCAGTGGCTCTACCAATTATGCAAGGTGGGTGTCACTTACCCTCTCCTGATTGTTTGTATATGTTATATGTACATATTTCTAACTTTGACAATCAATTTCTTTTTCTAATTCTGTTTGTTTCCCTGTCTTGAAAACTGACTGCCATTCTGCGCAAGTCAGTATATGTCTTCAAGATATTGATATGTATTGATATGTCAAGATATTAAAACAGTCCGATTTGAAGAAAGGAAGGATGTTGGATCTTTATGCAAGCTAAGAACATTGTCCACATTTATGAGAATGATATTACTTGCATTGTATTTGTTAAAAAAATAGTTAAAAAATTTCGAGCTATCCAGTATGGGAAGATGGTATCGGAGAAAACACCCATAATCTTATCCATTGATTACCATTATTATACACATGAGCAGTGAGAAAGGTGCAGCTCACGTGAACAGTTCGGGCAAAAATGCCATCTCATTTGTGCAGCGTAGGCCTGACCTACAAAGCTGTTACAAATGACGTTGTCCCGACCGTGTAACTTAGGCCTACAAATTGCAGTGAATCAAGCCTCCTCAAGCTAAACTATAGGCTGAACAAGTTAAATTTACTTTTTAACATCCAAATAGAGTGCGTAATAAATAGCAAATGGCACTCTGTTCGGATTCAAACTGATCTCGACCCATGAGAAAACGGGAACTCACCCCTTCGGGGTTCGTCCCGTTTTCTGATGGGTCTAGATCAGTTTGAACCCTCCATCGTGCCATTTGTTATAACAACTGTTCATAGTCATTTATCTGTTGTCTATCTAGACTTTATTCATTGGTGGAAATCACTCAGAACAAATCAATGATTATTTTCCAACAGGGCAACCCTGCTCTACAACACTTACAGAAGATCATGGGACTGCCTACATTAAATCCCCAGGAAAGAATATGACCGCATTCTTGGTGTGTGATGTAGGATACACCCTCCAGGGCAATGATGAGATCACATGTGCACTAAACTACACCTGGCTGGGCTCCTTTGGTGTCTGTACAGGTAGAACCTTGTTTTATTTACCCACTCCAATATGAGTCTTTCTATTCAACTTGCTTTTTAACATTACCAGTTTGGAAAACAATCATTTTTCATAAAACTTACCCCTGGATCACACTTAAAAGGAAGTACCGTGTTCAGTACATGGAGCCGCAATAGTTTTTTTTTATCAAATAATACATATCTGTAGTATAGAAATATGCCTAGTAACAATTAGCACCTTGATATAAGCATTTGAAACGTCTGAAATAGCCCCTCATCAAGTTTCCAGTTTGCCGCCGTTATTCAGCAAAATCCTCCTTTATTTTGATATCATCGTTGATGGCCAAGGCAGTACTAGTGGGTTGTGGGCGTGGCTTGGTTGGAATTTGAATCATGTATTCATGTGACCCTGGATGGTTTGATATGTGCAATCTCGAAAAGGATTTGTTTTGTGAGTGATAATAGCAGGAATAGAATGTCCAATAACACTTCCGGTGCAAGCAAGGGCCTTGATAGCAGCAGTATTGCAACCTTAGGCCTCTATCATGGCTGACGTCACCACTGCTCCAAGGATGGCCCACATTAAACATCATAATCCAAGATTGTTAGCCCTCCAGGTCTCTTATTATTCACCATAATCATGTTCAAACCTAGCTGATATTGCTAGAAGTAGGGATAGGGCTATTATTGTTCGAAAGGCTGTACTGGTCTGTTACTACACTATGATACACTTATTACCTTCATTACCTTCCAGCTACAGCCAAGCTGCAATGCCCTGTGCCTCCACATGTACCTGAGCATATGTTACTGGACTACAACACCTTGGCTGAACAACTAGCAGTACGACTTTACTGTGAAGAAGGCTTTGTGTTCACTGGTAATGAAGAAATAAAATGTCTATACAACAAATGGCCAACTGTGATGGCTGCTTGTGCAGGTAAATATCAGATCTCCCAGTCTTGGGCTATTGAATGTTTGAGAAACATCAGTAAGTCAGTATCAAGCAACAAGTAAATATTGTTGTTGTGAATGAAAGAAATTGCTTGTGTATTGATGGTCCAAGTTTGTGGGTACAGAGATATGCTTTGATAGTAACAATAAAAGTTATTTTTGATTTTCAATTAGCTTTCGAGCGAATATTGGTCTTCATCAGGTTGTCATGGAGTATTCAGTGATACACACAGAATGGTGTGAGGGGGCATGGCCGCAGATGCGTTGTAGTTGTCTTTGTGGTTGAGTTTTTCTAAATTAGCTGGTTTTGACTATTTTTTATGTTTTTACGGCTTATACTATGATTTGAGTTGTACATGGTGCAAAAAATGTACAAATCGATGGCTTGATACCACCTCTTTGCATTCATGAAAATGTTAGGGTTTTTTTCAACATAAATATTAGAAGGTTCCCTATTGATCTAGAGATGTTGAGAGGGCGTTCCTAGATAATTGAAAAAAATCTGGATTATATACACGAGAATATGTACTTTTAGGAAAATATTACACAGAAACCTCTTATCTTTAATCTAAATTTCATTTTTCCTCATTTCCATCAATGAAAAGCAAGACTTTTCAGAGAATAGCCCAATAGTGTTTGTACGTCGCACATATTTTCAACTTTTGAATTATGATATCATGTTATCTTTTGAAGTAATGATGCTACATTAACTTTCAAGTAATGAGGTCATGTTTACTTTGAAGTAGTGCATATTGAAGAAGGCCTGGAGGTACAGTGCACCACCCCGCCACCTGTCACTAACGGTAGAACTGAAGTAGTGCTGGAGCACACAGCACATGTTCACTGTCTCCCTGGCTACTCACTAGAGGGCTCTCCCATCATCACATGTCTACAAAATGGCAGCTGGAGCCTGCCTCCTGCATGTGTGCGTGAGTAAAGCAGCAACTTTCTGTCAATTTCTTAAATTCTTTCTTAGAAATATGTTTATAAATTCATCACTATATTAGAATTTGATTGTCTCTGTCATTAATACATTGGTATATCATTCCTCCAGCTCCTGTATGTTCTCCTGCTCTAGCAATAACATTAATTATAGGTCCAGCAAAGGCAGTCCAAGAGGAAGCAGTATTACACAAAACACTATGCATGTCAAAGTCATTTGTTTAAACCATCTTTGTGATAGACTGTATACTATAATAGGCTAAGTGGGTGTTGGAATTCTCCTTTGCAGTGGTGAAGTGCCCCCCTCCATTGCACGCACCAAATGGCAATCTAACCATCGAGGGGCTGAACTACCAGGACAAGGCTGTACTGGGGTGTCACCATGGTTACTTCCTCCAGGGTTCTTCCACCGTGACCTGCCAGCAGGAGGGGCTCTGGTCAACACCTGGAGTATGTCAACCACTACCAGATGAAGTGAGCCAGTACAAGATTGATGTGCCTCTAATAGTAGGCCTCATCATCGGTGGACTTATTGGCATAAGTATAGTGACCACTGCTTCCGTCCTGTGAGTTGACACTTTTATAAACTTCATTTGATAATCATGCAATACAACATATTTTTCACATACTCATGCTGCAGTCTTTACAAAACTAACTGATGTGAAGCCCATTATAACTGTGCATTATTGTGTTTCAGTATCAAGCAATACATTGGTAAATATTGTACTATTGGTTGCATCATAAGGAATATAACATGTAATATTGTTTTTAGACA
The DNA here is from genome assembly GCA_942159475.1 of Sthenelais limicola. NCBI lineage: Eukaryota > Metazoa > Annelida > Polychaeta > Phyllodocida > Sigalionidae > Sthenelais > Sthenelais limicola. Next base: position 116,642,443 of record OW804100.1, on the reverse strand, counting down.
AATGACAACCTCACAAAGTTTTGCTTTATTTAATTGTCTCCCTTAATGAAAATTTTAATAATCAAGCAAAATACCCCATAAACTTTACCATTTTGAATCAAATCTCATCTAATTTACATTATTTTGCAATCAGAACTTTTATGAAAATTGCCCTTTCTTAAGTTCTCTGCAATTTTGAAATATCAAATTGAAAACACCATATGAAGAAGGCTATGATAATTTGACAATCCATGTTAAGACTTTTGAAAATTGCCTGTCCTAAATACAATATCAGAGCATATGCCCAGATGGCAGGTGTTCTTGAATAAAGGATGTTTTAAAAAATAAAATATCAGAGAATCTAGATCTTAAAGTGATCTCATACAGTGGTGACTGAGTGAATGAGAGTCTCGATATATTCTGCATATACTGTATTTCACTGAGAAAATACTGGGTCCTGATGAAGAGTCTTTCCTGTAAAATGGCTAACACATTTAAATTTTAACAGAATTTAAACTGGAAGATGTAGATACATATAAGTATTTAGGTACGATAGTTGATGCGTCCCTAAAATTTAAAGAACAAGTAACCAAAATGACAAGCACTCTTAACTACAAATGTTGGCAATTCTCAAAGTTGAAAGATAAGATACCGAAAGCAACAATGCTTATGATATATAAAGTTATGGTGCTACCAACTCTAGACCAATCTGACATTTTCATTGAATCCCACTCCGTAGCAGACCTACATAGACTGCAGATACTGCAGAACAGGGTATTAAAGATTATCTACCGTATACCAAATCGAGATAGTGTCAAAGATTTGCATATCGAAAAGAGACTCCTCCCTCTAAAATACCGAAGGAGACTGCATCTACTCCAAATGGGCCATAGGCAAGCACAGAACCCCCAAAACATAGATCTGCGACTTATTAACACAAGAAACTTCATTGAGGGTAGGAAAATCTTAAAACATCCCCCGCCCAAAAACGAGCAAATAAGAAGATCAACTCTTAATACAATTCCTTACTCGTGGAATCGGCTACCAACTATGGCCCATTTGGAACTAGATAAGCAAAGGTTTAAGAATTTAGCCAGGTCCACCCTAATATGGAATGATGATTATTTTATCCAGCACTGATATATTATTTTGTTATCTTTACAGAATTGTATTATCAAGGTTATTCAGACCATTGTAAAAGCAAAACCATATTCTTTAACAAAATTGTAATAGAACATTAAAAAGTGAAAACCAACAGTAGAGAGCCTTAGCCTTCATTGAACGCTCTGGTCATGTTCTCTACTTTACTGAATGTGTATTATGCCCGAGGGCCAGAATACCTCCCATCTGCCGGAGATCTCCCCTTGAGAGCAGTCTAAAAGACTGAATAAAATGTTTTTCTATTCTATTCTATTCTATTCTATTCTATTCTAAACTCTCTGGCCCGGAAATTGGTCGTCTGTCATATCCAGTGAACCAAGACCACTCACTGTATAGGAGGAGGATAAGTCTCATAAGAATACAAAACATATTGTATTATTATATAAAAATGTATTGCAACAGGTGCCGGCCCTGTATAATGTTGGTTTGACTAAGGGCTGGGGGGGAGGGAATGGCGGGGGGGGGGGGGCAGGGGAGCAGGGGAGCAGGGTGCGGGAAATGGCTTGAAATCATTCTTCATTGTTCTTCATCAATATTAACATTGTTATTACTAAACAAGACTTATACTAAATATGACAATCAATAATTACAGCAGGGAGAGCACCAAAGTATGACCCGCTGGCAGACCTGAGTAAAGCTAACCGTGCTACAGTACTCAAGCTACTTGTAGAACCAGACAAAGTAGACACCGGCTGGTGTTTTGCCCAAGGTATATCTGAGCTGTTTCTATATATATAATTGTTTAAGTGTGAGAAAATCATTATCTCAAGTAGTCTAAAATATGCCAATGAATATCACAAAATAGTTTAATATATATAGATATTCTGGTAACAGTGCAAGGCCTTTGACTTTAATTTATTCAATTTTTGCACTTACGGTAGTGTCCCGTTTATAATCCGGGAACTGGTTAAAAGTCTCGAATACAGGGTGTGGGGTTCATAAAAAGAAAAATCTAAAGCTAATCTCAATTGCAAACTGGGGTAAAGGGAGGGGCTTCAAAAGAACTACCGAATTATAAACTATTGTATTGTTCTGAAGTGATTCACAATCTATTTCAGGTTATTACGGCAAGGTGTTTAAAGGGAAGCTCAAAACAAATGGAGACAGTCAAGCTGTAGCCCTCAAAACCCTAAAAGGTCAGTTTTAGAACTTTCATTGCATCTTTCACTATAAGTCAGCTTAGTATCAGTGGCTAATCATGTGCCTTCAACATCCATGCAATAAACTACTTTTCTGCATATATCTACATATGATAGCGACTATTATGTATTTAAATATATGTGACCAGGATATTGATTAACATATTCAGAGTATGATATGTCTTTGGTTTTCTGATTTGTCTTATGCCTGAGCTTGGGTCAACTGAAAAACACTCCTTGAAATTCAAGTCAATGCACCTAGTAACCTAGTTATGCCAATATGTACATTGATGTACTGTATGATATACTGCCTGAATAAAAGTTGTTGATAATATTCATGAAAGGGTGGAGACAACTCAACTGAAAACATCTTGCAATGATTTTTGTTCAGCAGTATATAATTCAATGTCAATCAATGTCAATCAATCAAAACAACATAATTATATACATTACACTGCTTGTGTACCTTTCCCACAGGAGGCCCGAGGTGTCAGCCTGAGGACTGGGATGAGTTCCTCTCGGAAGCAACCGTCATGGAGGGCTTCAACCATGAGAACATCATCCCACTACTGGCTGTAGCAATAATTGAGAACCAGTTCTATGTGATACTCCCATTCTATGAGCAGAGGGACCTCAAGAATTTTGTGAAGGAAAATGTAAGTTATAAAATACTCAATAAAATAAAAGTGTAGAGCTCAGTGGATTGTTAACATGCTCATCTCTGCTCATGTACTTGCTCAACTCAGTGGTAATGAGCTTCTCTTCTCATGTTTGTACTTTATATTCCATGTACACAGTAATAATCCCAAGACACATCTAAGAAATTAAATGCATGATCTATGTTTAATGATGATGTACTGTATAAGAATATCAGGGCAATCCTGAAATTGTATGCAATACAAATCTTTAAAAAAAAATATCAGTGCAGTCTGACCCCCATTGATCCTTGCTTATTGAATTCAATGTGAATCTCTAATAATAAATATTGTGTGTTTGCAACAAGCTAGTCTGAGAACTTGTTATAAAGATTATGAAAATGAAGTTTCTGTATTTGAGCAATATAAGGCAATAATATTTTGTGAATACCATACTATAGTTATTGATGCAGTGAGTTTGTTGCAGTCATTTGTGATGGACCAGTTCCTGCACTTTGTACATGACATAGCCAAAGGCATGGCCTACCTGGCAGACAGAGGCTTTATACACAGGGACGTGGCAGCAAGGAACTGCATGTGAGTCGTATATGATTATTATTCTAAATGTTGCATACCATGAAGTTACCAGAGTTGATAGGACACTTTCTTTAATCCATTTGAACTGTTCTTACCCCAATTGATATACCAATATCTCAACACCTTGGCTCACCATGCAATCTCTTATTTGTTTAGGATTAAAGATGACAGCACTGTTGTGCTTGGTGATTTCGGGCTGGCAAGAGACCTGCATGACAAGGACTACTACCGCCCCGGTGGGTTGAGAAAGGGCATCCCCCTCAAGTGGATGTCAGTGGAGGCCATGACACACTGGATGCACACACTCATGTCTGAAGTGGTAGGTTGTGTTTATTCATTCATCATTACATCATTGTTCCCAGTAGATACACTCTTGTATAGCATCCAGGTCTCTGGGATTTTATGTTCTTTACTATAATCGTAGGTTCTAGTTAACTTTAATTATATAACTATAAATCTCAACCTTTGCTTGGATTATAAATTAATTAAATAGTCATTAAGTAACATGCACCTACTTTGATACAAGATGGTTTAAATACCTGCATTCATTATAATTATGTTGTTGCATCATGGTAATTACTTCTTGTATGCTACCTAACATCTAATGTGATTCAATAACAATGGATTAATGAATATTTCAACGATATCGATTAAATCAGCCCTTGTGTCATGTTTGTGTTTTACAGTGGAGTTTTGCAATTGTGATGTGGGAGGTGTTCAGCAAGGGCAAGCAGCCCTATAAAGGTGTGCAGAACAGCCAGCTCAAGAACTACCTTGATGCAGGAAACAGGCTGGAGCAGCCGCGCAGGTGCCCAAATGCTCTGTGAGTAGCAAAACCACTCTTATCAGTCTTAACTAATTCTTATTGATTGCTAACTAAATCTAACTCAGAGCTATGTGTATTTATGAGTCTGGAGAATCACAGATCACAATGCTTGTCATCCTATTCAACAAACCCAGGGCCCAAACATGCATAAACAAGTGACAGTTTATAGAACCCAAAGGTAATAGCCACTCAACCAGATTTAACCATTCAAATGGTTAAAACTGAGGCTCATTTCCTACCAATTATACACATGTCATTGTACTCTGCAAGAATAGATTGTATATTATCATATTATTTTGTGTATCGATTAATAAACGTTTCTAAAAAAAACAAAAAACAATTTATATAAGTTGGTGTATGAAACATAACAAACATTTCTTTCAATTCAGAGATAAGTAAACATAATCATTTACTGTACTGGCCCATCATGACAGTACATCATATTCATAAGGTTCATATCTTGGCGCAGGTACCTGCTGATGTTAGAGTGCTGGAATGGCAACCCTTCCAAGCGACCAACCATGGAGCAAGTGGAGACAGTCCTGGTGGTCATCATTGGTACCCAGGACCAGCTGGAGTTGGTGGATGACCATGAGTCTGACACTGGCTCCACCAAAGTGAACAAATCAGCCACGCCCTCACCCACACGCCCTAGACTAGTGACTCCACTTGATCCATCGCCCTCTACTCCTGCCCCAATAGCTGAGCCAAGCACACCTCCAATACCTCCATATCCTCCTGGCTTCCCTAACATTTCTTCCAACAAGCTCACCTACCCTGCAGCCACCTCCACACGTGCCTCCTCCATTGCTCCAGCTACACCCAGCACATCTGGTGCATTACCTGATGATTACTTTGTACCAGTAGACCCAGTCATGAAGAGGGCTGCACTGGAAGCAAGCGTGAACCCAGCACACAAGGTCCCCACATTGGTTGAACCACAGGGAGCAGAAACAGACACCAACCATTCAGTATCAAGCAAAGAGGATGAGGAAGCAGAGACCTCATTTGTAGAGAAGGGAAAGAAGGCCATCAAAGGTGATCCCAGGATTAAAAACCCTAAATGGAAAGAAAAGACCACTGTTGTGAAAGATGATGTGAAAGAGAAGACCAAAGATGGAGAACGTGAGGAAGGCAATGAGAAGGAGACCAGCTTCATTGAAGTGAAGAATGAAGGAGAAAAAGAAGAGCCGGAAGAACTGGCTGTAGAGACCAGCACACAATCACAAGATAGCCAAAGACCAGGAGAATGCACAGAAAGCAAGACAACCACAAACAAATGGAACTCTTGGTTCCCCAAGTCTAGCAGATGGATGGGCCGATTTATTGATACCCGCCGTCACAGTACTAAGAGCCTTACAGGAAGCAAGGTCAGGAAAACAGAAGATAAAGAGGTCATGGTCAAGGAACTGAGTGAAGTAAAGTTGGCAGCACCAGTCCCTCCACCAGGCTCTGACTACTTCATCCCACAGCCTGGAGATACCTTCCTAACCACTGCTGATGTACACCCAAGTCCTGGAGCTGAAGAGGGGGAACAGAAGGAGGAATTCAAGGTGGAAGAGAAGGAGGAACAGAAGTAGGAACAGAAGGAGGAACAGAAGTAGGAACAGAAGGACGAATAGAAGTAGGAACAGAAGGACGAATAGAAGAAGGAGAAAAAGAAGGGGGAACAGGAGGAGGCAGCGCCATCAGGGGCAGATAGTGGAAAAGAAGCATCATAAGGAATAGTTGGAGGAAGAGGAAAAGCTGAAGTGAGTGAACAATAGAAAGCAAAGAAGAAACCAACAGTGGAAGAGAAGTGAAGAAAGAGTTGTGTTAGAAAGAACTAAAACACTTTAAAGACAAAAGAACTATCAAGTGTGTAGTGTAGGTTGTGTTTAGAGGAATGAGAGGTTGAACTACAAGTGTGATTCAATGGTTCGAGTTTAAACTTTGTTTTGTATCCAACAAGTGGCTGCAGGTTGCAGATTGGATGCAAAATAAAGTTTAGATGAGAGCCATTGAATAATTGATGTTACAGTTGTGGTGGCCAGGCACTGAAGTTCTACATCAAGTGTGTAGTGTAGATAGATTGTGTGGTAGGATATAACTCTAGGCTTGTAAGGTTGTATACCAATGAATTAAGAATTCAATCATTTTGTATACATAACATACACATTAAATGTAATAAATGTAAATATATATTTTTCATGCTATTTACATTCAGGGAAGGATTCTGATTGTGACCACAATATCTCATATTTTACATACTTAAATATGTACATGAATATTTGTTATGGTTTAAGTAATTTCACTTCCATAATTATGCCACAGAAGTATTTAAGTTTGGCCGATTTATGGCAAGATGAGGGGTTGCCAAGTTATAATGATCTGCCACATTTTGTAGATTTTGACGCTTTTTCCCATGTCTGCATTATGATACAATATTAAGATATACCTTAGGCTGCGTTTCCACTGATTCGCTCTTTTGGACCGCTCATGGCCCGCTCTTTTTATTTCCCCAAGCACATAAAATGCGAAGACAGAGCGAAACCAGTGCCGTCTAATAGAATCGGTTACACTGCTTTATATACGCTCTTAAAAACGGCTATTTGCGTGTTTGATTTGAGCGCAGCAACACAACGCTCTTTCTACCTGTTAAACAAGCGGACCAAGAGCACAGTGAGAGCGCACCAACACATTTGCTATTGATTTCAGTAGAATTGCTCTGCGCTTGTCTTGTGCTAAAAATATTAGCGGATGAAGAGCGAATAACAAGCGCCCTACAAACAAGCGCAGCAAGGCCGAGCAATGAGCACATATATATAAGCGAACCAGTGGAATTGGACCTTAAGAGTACCTAGGGAATGTTCAAGAATCATTTAATATCATGTTGCTCAACTTTAATATTGAATGTTAGAAATTTAGATGGATGGATAATAAATGATAATTTCAAGACACCAGTGAGATAAAAAGTGATTAAGAAGTTACTTAATAAAAGTTACCATGAACAGGTTGTCATGATTAAACCTGGCTTCTTGTAGTTAAGAACCAAAGTTCTGGTGAATGAAGTTTGTGTAAAGACATCCTTAGGATGTGTGTAGATATAATATTGACTCTAAACAATAAACTGAACAACTGCAGTTATTGAACATGTTCTGTCTTGTATTGTTCTTACAAACTATTTATGCACCAGATAAGATGATACTGCACAATGTATATATATATGATGGATAACTTTTATCAGCAATATTACAAAGGAATCAAAATTAGCTCCAAATTGAAATAAGGCTAACAGTTGCCACGAGCTAGATAATTCTATATAGTTTGGAGGATAATGATGGATAACCTTTCTCAGTATTCTTACAAAGGAAACAAACATAGTTCCCACGAGACAAACTTAAATAAGACTCAGAGTTACCACAAGCTAGTGTTAGTGCTACACCGATCAGCTGATATCTAGACTATACACCCATAACTAGGTCAATAAGTAGACTAGGTCATGACCTATATTTACACTAGTTGAGACCAGTATGGTAGCACTGATAATGTTTACCTTCGCTAGTGTGAGATTGGGTGCGGTGTGAAGCGAGATAATGCTATATTATACGCACAAGTTATTCAATGCTTATTAATCCATTAATCCATTATTTCATAAGTCAATATGATCATGCCCTATGATATATTATATATATTTGTAGGGAAGAGTGTTACGTAATGTTACATAACAACAAGAGTAGTTACATGGAAGAATAAATCTGCCTACATTATTCCTAGATTATGAATAAACATACATTTCCTTGATTAGAAACCCAGGCTGCTATTTCAAAGTGGTTGATTCTACAACTAGTTTCTATATTCATTGGAGGTTTCTTTAAAACCTTTTGTATTTCATTTAAATCATTAGACATGGTTCTATTCAAGCCAGGCTTATATTCCAAACACATTCAGGTTGTATTAAAATCATGGAAAGTTTCTAAACAAACCAGTGGCACCTTATTGGAAATGTTCATATGAGGTTATTATCTGCTGATTGGGGAGGAATTAACAGCCCAATATGAGGGTCTGGAAGTTTGGTTTAATTCTAAGTTGAAGGAGGGCCTAATGCTGTCAACCCCAGGTAATAAAGTTAATAGACCACCTACCTTAAGGGTGTCCTCCCTACAGTAGTCACTATTTGTGAAGAAACAGTCCTTCTCACCTCCTCCCTTCCTTCCAGTCTCTCTTGTTGTCACGTTTTATTCTTGTTCTTGTGGTTTTTGAACACACTTCCTTTCCTGAAATGGTGACAAAATTATTCATTTTCTGAGATGATGTCAATAAAGTGCTAGTGTGCCTGAAATGTCTGGCCACCAACAAACAAATCCTAACTATACCTCTATAGCCTTATCTTTCTAGTAGTTCTTATATTGTTTAGTTTAGCCCACCTTCAATCACACATCCACTATATACAATGGCAAGGAGTTGGCTGCCTCAGGTTAACATGTGAGGTAAGGCCTAAAAAGCCTTGCAGAGATTGCAGGGATATCAAGGATAAATGTAACTTCCAACAGAAAGGAAACATCCAGTAGCGTTGGTACATTTGTTATACACCTGCAGTTTCGAGGCACAAATTACATCATGACATAATGATGCTGTTGTTGTTACATGTTTAGCTAAAAGATCTTTCCTAAAAACAGAGATATTTTTCTATCACTGTTACTAAGAAATCTTTCCTATTTAAGGATTAGTTACTGCGACATTGATGATGCCAGGTATTTAAACCGTTCAAAGAATCCTGAAGGGAAATTATAGTGAGTTTAAAGAAATAATTTATTAAATTGCCATTATTTTATTATCTTATCGTATTATTGAACTTAATCTTAGATATTGACAAGTAACATTTGGTTTCATGAGGCCATTTTTTTTTAAAAAAAAAACTACAATTGGAGGATTCCCTACACTTCCGCCTACATTATATATGGAGGTAGCACTGTAATAATGGTGGTTACTATGTTCACAGCTATAATTTCAACTGTGGGACAATGGTGTTAATTCACTGCGTGGTGGTGGACAGTGGTTTGACATGAGTGAATCTGCCGCTGTGCTCAGTGTATCCTATAGAGAGATATGTAGAGGGAGAGCTGTGTGTATGTTCTTATCTTGTACACACACAATATTGATTTACTGATAAAGCCTCACCACACGGGCGCACATACAGACATGATACTTGTAAAGCAATGTGTGGCCAGCACTCAGTGTGTCGAGTAAAGGATTAACAACTGACATTAAAGGGCTGCTGGTGCACTGTTTGATGTATAATCCTGGAGCAGAGGCATTATGCACAATCAGTGCACCAGCAGGCCCTATATGGGGGTTATTAATCTGTTTAGTCTCTAGTCTCTACCTATGATTATAACCACAGGTCAAGGCAGTGACTAATTACACCTATAGTGATATTGCCCAGATGGGTGTGGGATGTACTATATATAGTTCAAATTTTAATATATATAATCCATATGAAAGGTGGTGGTGATTTTTCAAAGAACAAAAATGGTTCTACAACAATTCAATACCAATAAATCTTATATTCAAAAGTTGATTTTGCTAATTTAGGCTAACAAAATGTATTACATATATATTATATCGGAGTTTATTATACACGCATTGCTCTGACAACAAATAAATATATTTCACTAGTGACTTAAAAATGAAAAATGAAAATGACCCTGATTGTACATTAGTAATTTATTCCCTTTTATTATACACGCATTGCTCTGAATACAACATATATCTAGAGTGATTTACACATAGTGCTATTTCACTAGTGATTTACTTGGGGTTGTCAAGGCAACCACTCTATTTTTTTACTAAGATTACCGGAAAACTTCAAATTTATGACTCAATACTTTTCTATTTTCATGATTGAAAGCATCCATACAATATACGGTAGAGCGATTTCTACGAAAAGAGGTAGAAAGAGGGGTTTCTTTGTGTCACATGTTCTCGGAATCTGGGGTCTCCCCATCTACTTGGTTGGTCTCTGTATGGTCATTGTATGTGGTTTGTGAAGGTATCTGGGGTGAAAATGTGATTTTGAAGCCTTTTTTAAATTGGGATCTACACACCCTATTTATAGCCTGGGAAAGCCCCTGTGAGACACTACGTCATTTCCCACAACCTTTCAGGGGGACCTAACTACTTCATGTCACTATCAAACCCATGAGTGTTTAATAAGTCATCTTACTACTCACTATGACAAAGAGACATGAGAAAAATAGTCTGTATTTTCATTCATTTCATTTATCATTACTATTACTACTCTTTCATCTATCTCAAACCTCATTATTTCGTGTGGTGCGACAAAGATGCTGTAACCTTAGATTTGTACAGTAGAAAACGATTTTTCACTTACGAAACGAATTCTTTCCAAGTTGGGAGTGTTGCAATGCCCTACTGTAAGAATGCACTAAATATAATACAGGGCCCCTATGAAAATCAATGTAAATTGAGACGAGTTCTGTAATAAAAGAAAATTGAACAAATAAACCTACATGCCGAGGAGCGGAGAAGAGGGGAAGGAGAGGGTGTAGAAGGGGGAGACTTAAGAAAAGGGAGGGTGGGGGAGGGAAAGAACAGGGGGAAAGAGGTGAGGAGGGAGAGGATGTAGGGGAAGGGAGAGAGGGGAGGGGGAGCATGAGGAAGAGGAGAGGGGGCAGGAATCAGAGATGGGGTTGGGAGAGAAAAACAGGTATGAAAGACAAGAGAAGAGAGGGGAGGGAAACGAGGGAGAGGGGGAAGTGTTGGGAGAGAGGGTGACCGTCCGGAGGACGGGTACTTTGCTAATGTATAATAAATCTGTTAAAACTAACTCATTGGTTTCAGTCGCTTAGAATAATGCACTCGTTGCTACGCAACTTGCGCAATATTCACTCTTTCAACCAACTTGTTAGTTAACCTGTATTTATTATACACCAGATATACTGTTAATGTTTAATTTATATTATGTATTGTTTTCTTAGAATTTTTCGGATTAGTTCAGCTGAGAACATTATCTGTATAAAATGCGACTGATTAAACAAATACAAAATACAAATATACTTATATATATGGGGTTGTCATGGCAACCACTCTGTTCTTTACTAAGATTAATGCTGAAAATCAAATTCATGACTCATTTCTTTCTATTTTCATGATTGAAACCGTACATAATAAATCTGTTAACTAAGTTGTTGGTTTTGTTGCAACTGGTGCAATAGTGATACTCAACCAGTTTGTTATTCTGTGTTTATTTCTTATTGTGTTGATTCACAAAATTTATTTCTTTTTGTGGAACTGTATTTTGAACCTCTATTTGATCCTAAACGTGGGTTATTTGAAAGGATTGGTGAGGGTGGAATCGTACAGTATCCGGTTACTTCACCCATATATCAGCCTGTACACATATTGATTTACTGATAACAGTAGACACTCACCATACATAGACACTACTATATAGACACTACTATATGGGTCAGACTTTCAGAAAATGTACAATTGGCAGCTGTACACAATCAGTAAATCCTGCAACATAAGGCTGCAATCTGGTCAATACTAAGTAAATTCGAGTACATTCGACATTGCATTGATTAGCAAGCTGTTTGGTTATAGGTTGAACTGTATTTTGAACTTTATTTTCGTCTAAAATTTGGGTTATTTGAGAGGATTGGGGAAGGTGAATTGTACATTTTCTGACGATCTGACCCATATATATGTTCATTATTCTAATACACAAGGTTAAAGTTAAACAGCATGTGGGTCAGATTTTCAAAAAATGTACAATTCGCCTTCACCAATCGTCTCAAATAACCCACACTTAAGACAAAAAATGAGCTTTAAAATGCAGTTTAACATAACAGAACTGATACTTTAAATCAATGTGATACCAAATATACTCAGATATACCCGGTATTCATCATTTTTCAGCCTAATTTAGGAGAGTTTCCTAAATGTGTAGAGCTGCCAATTGTACATTTTCTGAAAATCTGACCCATGTGTTGTATCTAATACATGTGGCATTGATACAATGATGTGGCAATGTTGTCCATGCTTTATATATCTCAACTTGTTTTTGGTCACTTTTTCCGAAATATAATTATGGACTCCGAGAGGCGAGAGACAAGACTTATAATGCGAGAGCGAGAGGCAAGATGGCATCCATGGGCTATGGAAGAGTATGGAGGCAAAGTAATCACACTGATATAACTAGGAGCAAGAGCCAATAGGAGAAGGAGCCAGTTAGTCAGAAACGCCCAAATCCATCAATCCAACACTTACCGTCAACCATGAAATAAGCCTCTGCAGTTTAGATGCTTTATGTTGAGATGGCGTCGACTCTTCCTTCCCAATCGAAATAATCCCCTGTAGGAATGTTCAGACAGAGTTGTTCCTTATAATTGTTGATAGGTGTTGTCCGTTAAACTTGTTCACAAGACTCAGGTAAAACTTGTATCTAGAATTTAGATCAGTAGGTGGCAAAGTCTAAACAATGTCAAACGTCTCTTGAAGATATGAAGATAAGCCCCAGCAAGGACAGAGTTTTTAGTTCAGTTTTCAATATAGTGCTCTACTCAATTGTGTCGTTTATTTTTTCTCCTGACTCTGGGCCATTGCAATAGGGGAGTTGCATAGCCGCCATTTTGAATCTTGATTCGCATGGAATTATGGGACTAATGGTACAGTCTAAAATCTATAGAATTCATGCCATGTTCAGCATGGATTATTTATCAATGACCTAATGTCAATATCCATGTGTTATACATGTTTCCATAACACAAGCCTCCATCTTTCCCATCATGCATAAAGGCTGTGATATTGGTGAAAACATTCTTGCAATTTTCGATAAAATGTTGCCAAATATGGCAGATTTCATCAGAATCCATCCCAGCATGCACTGCAGTAGACATGCGCAGTGAGACATGCAACTCTCCTATTACTCCATCTGGCGGAATAAGCGAATAACGCTAAGGGAATAATACATAGAGGGTAGTCTTGAAGAGTAGTTTATGAAAAATTTCTTTAATTAAAAAATCCTTTTATCCTCATTGAGAAATCATTTAGGAATATACGAAGATTAATGGTAAATTCTTGTTTCATCGATCGTCATGCCAGCATTTCGTCAAAGCAACATTAGAATTGTAACAGCCAAGAAGGCAGGATAAAGAAAATAAAGATTTAAAAAAAAAAAAATATATGCATCATCTTGTAATGTAAACTGCGATGGTGTCTGATATGAGTACCACTTATAGTACCGACACAGGGGGGACGGGGTTAGAAATTGATTCAAGAATTCCCTAGGTATTTTGTAGTTAGAAATCTGTCAATGAAAACGAATGAATGATTAGGCATTGGGCACCTACAACAATGGCCATTTATAGAAAGATCAACACTTCATTGATCAGAATTTTGTGTCAGGCTAGATAAAATGCGCATGCCAAAATGCAATTATCACGAATTTAAAAGTACATTTCCTTCATTAATTCTATTTACAGGAGTTAATGAAGACATTAAGGCAAACATGTAGAACATTGTATTCTGTAGTTAGACATTACAACCTTGACGTCGCTATTCTCAGCGAACACAGATAATTAATTTGGACAGATTATAATATGATAAGGAAAAGATACAAATTCATATGGTAGTCGCAACATCATATCAGACAGTGCTTTTTGGACTGACAAATAGAACAAGTCGTCTAATGACACTAATAAATATATATAAATAGATTTTATTTCCTTTTTTTACAAGTACATGAATACAAAGTTTCTCAGATTCTACAACCTGCAGGTCTTCCTACCGGACTTCAACAATGCATTGTGTTTTGTGAGGAATATATAAAGATAACGCATTTTACAAATATATTTTAGTGGAAAAGTCCTACTCTTCCCAGCTTATACCATGTCACTGGGGCATCAATTATACATGATATAGTTAATGGTTATCCGCTTTACATGCGGTGGAAATAGAGTGAGCAATGTACTAATAGACATGGAATCACTGAGAAGCAGTGAAATATATGAGAATACAATTATACTGTGTAAAAAGGGAGAGATGAAAACCATCATCAGCGCGACGGGCCCTTACAAGGTTCCCATTCAATGCTAAGTAAATAATAGTATATAAATTCAAAGGTTCCAAAAATTATATAATTAGGAGGATAGTGCCCAATCTTGAATACATAGACATTAGAGAGAAGAAGGCCACACGAGACAAAGATTTGAGTCATGGGGTCCATCGATCAGACAATCATCAATCAATCAACAATAATAATCAATGTGTAAGAAGTAATTGTAGCCAAAGATGTGTATAGAAGGCTGTCGTATATTTGTTGTTATTGTAATTTGAGGATATTTAAAATATAGATAGAATAGATGGCAACGCAGGAATATATCCACAGCATGGGTACGCGTCTTTTCCTAAAGATGAATTGTAAATGTTTGGCCTTATTTGTAATTCAAAAAATATCTCTTCATTTTTTGCTCACTTGTAGAGCTTTGCCAGTGTTGTAGAGTGTAAAATAATTTGTTGTCATAACATCCGTCTGTGAGTTATGCTTATACCTTATGCAGTCAGGAGACTCTGAAAATATCATCGTCTTGGCGGTATAATGGGTTTTCTTTTCTTCTTTTCTATTATATCTGTAGCTTTAAATGTGATAGGCCTTAAATGAAATAAATAAAAAAAAATGAAATGTTGTCCTGAATGAATATAATTTCAAAAATTAAAAATCAAATCAATCAATCCACATGAGCCCACGTAGCCCGCTGACTAGCACAGATGACCATTAGGTATATGGTATAATTTGTTAGTCAATATCTCTGCTATCTGGGAACTTATTTCCGCAGTCATTCTATAATACTTTTAAACTTTGAAGAAGCCCAATAGGAAGGCGAAACGCGTTATGGTTGCCGAATAAAGACCTCAAAAATCAACAACATGGTTTGTTTCAGTTGAGTTGCATTCAATCATTCAACTTATAATTCGTTTTAATGCATTGATATCATCAATCACTCTCGTATTCTTATCTAGAATCTCGACGATTCTTTTCAATAATAACCCACAATAATGTGGAAAGAATCGTCTTGTGTCCATGCGATCCTTTACACCAGACCACCTACTCGTGCGGTACTATCATATTATCAATCCAGTTCTAAAAAGAAGATTAATTAGTCTATTTTCCCTGCGAAGTATTAATGATAACAATGTTGATTTAGTATAAATATCAAATAGATTCAATCGTCTATTACCATACATATAGAACAACACTCTGTTTTAATTTCTTTAATTTCTTTCATAGACCTTTAATTCTTTTTAAGACTAAAGGTCCACCATAAATGACTCTATAAAATCTCTAGTATTGGTTAAATCAACGTTTTAAAGATGTGTAATGACGATTTAATATTGAGCTGTTTAGTTTTTATTAGTCTTCGTAGACACTAGCCAAGCCGCAGATATAGTTAATGTACACGCGGATGAAATCCCCAGAAAATGTACAGTTCCCCTTCACCAATCCTCGCAAATAAACCCCAATTTTAGAAGAAAATTAGATTCAAAATATAGTTAAACATAACCAGACAGATTTATTGAATGAATACAATATAGAATATACTCAGATATACTTAGTATTTATTATTTTTCACTCTAATTTAGCAGAATTTGAGAGTTGTGTAGAACTATAGATTGTGTATTTTCTGAAAATCTTACCCGTGTAGTCATTTTCATACCTCCGTCCAAAAACACCCCTAGATACTTAAACTCGTCATCTATCTCAATTATATCATTGCAAAGATATTGATCTAACTGATATGCATACCGTTTTGGACTTGTCTTATCATTATCAAATACCAAAATCTTAATCTTAAGGAACCATCACTCAGGAAATTACAGCTTTTCTAATTTCTAGTTTCAAGGTCTTCCCAAACCATTTAATCGCTTTTACCTTCATCTCTCCCTCCCTCCCACTACACTCTGTACACGCTGCCAGCAGGCAGCATGTGAACCATGCCCCCTCCCCACCTCCCTATCTCTCCCCTCCCTCCCACCCAGTGCCTGCCTGCAATGGTGTCTGTATACCATGCCCTCACCGTGACTTATCTCCCCTCCCACCCACCCTCCCACCCACCTTCCCTCCCTCCCACCCACCCATACAAACCTCAGTGTGTCCATATCTCCACCTGTATCATGCTGGTGTCCCTCACACTGTATCATCCCTCCCCCCACCCTCCCTCCATCCCACCCTCCATCCCACCCTCCCTCCCACCCTCCCACCCGCCCATACAATCCTCAGTGTGTCCATATCTCCACCTGTATCATGCTGGTGTCCCTCACACTGTATCATCCCTCCCCCCACCCTCCCACCCTCCCTCCCACCCTCCCTCCCACCCATACAAACCTCAGTGTGTCCATATCTCCACCTGTATCATGCTGGTGTCCCTCACACTGTATCATCCCTCCCCCCACCCTCCCTCCATCCCACCCTCCCTCCCACCCATACAAACCTCAGTGTGTCCATATCTCCACCTATATCGTGCTGGTGTCAGGGAAAGGGGGGGACGAAGCTCTAGATTTGTTTAATCGTTGATTTTAAATGTACTAACAACCTGACCCACATAGACTTAACTTCGGGGCCAGGAGAAGACCACCAAGATGCGACCTGGTGCTTTGTTACTACTGTTATATGGGTCAGATTTTCAGAAAATGTACCATTGACCATCAACACATTTAGTAAATTCTGCTAAATTAGACAGAAAAATCGTCAACACTAGGTATATCCGGGTAACTTTAGTATTGCCTTGATTCAAACAATCTGTTTTGTTATGGTGAACAGTATTTTGAACCTGATTCATGTCTTAAATTTAGCTTATTTGAGAGGATAGGTGAAGGTGAAGTGTACATTTTCTGGTGATTTCACCCTTATAACAATTAATAGATGAAATGAAGGCTGAACTGAAAGCAATCATGGGAACCAGTTTTGTTGGCATTTCCTTGGGTTTATTCGCGATCTTAATGCATTTCGCCCTATCTTAGGCTTCTTCAGAATAAGAACATGGGTTGATAAACCGTTGCTAAATATAAAAAACTGAGCACAATTAGACCCTATGTAGAGCTATGGTTTTATCTTAGTTTGGTACAAATCTAGTAGAGTTAGTATTCTGGTTTCATTGTCTTTACATTTAGTTTAGTAGAAAATAAGAAATTAATTAATATTGATCAGGTTTTGGGGTTTTTTTTTCGTTGTATAATATAATGTTTGATGGGTTGATTGTGAACTACCATGAATACACAAAATATCCTAATCCCATCTCTCCCTCACCTATAGTCCCTTATATCTGTCACCCATCTCTATCTATAAAACATAATCATACTGCTACTACCGATCTCATTCACTGCCCCTGCCTGTCCCAGTCCTCCGCCTCCCACCTCACTATTCCTCCTCGTGAACACAGATATGATAGCTCACTAGGTCCACCTGGTAAGGAATATGTGCACTAACAAAGCACATCGAGGAGGTGTCGACCATGTCGAGATAACCAACCACTTCCGGTAAACCAACAACTTCCCGTAAATCGACGATGGGGAAACAGACACGCAGGAGATTAGATCATTGTGCTGTTGTTGTGATTCTTGCCGATGTTCTTTCCAGTGTCTAGTGGCCAGTGTTGCACATTTGTGTTTCAGCTCCGGGCTTAATAATAATCGATATTAAAAATATTAACATGTTTCGTGACTTCTGTGAGAATATATATTATGATTATCAATAGCAGGAGATGGGAGGAAAGAACTATAGCATCTGAATTATAAAGCCAAAAGACCAGGGGTTGAAATGTTTAAATGTTTGAACACAAGTGATACACTCAAGGGAGAAATACTTTCTGCATTCGTTCTTTATTTCCCCAAGTCTGCTGGGGTGAAGACCTTGTCTCCTCACCCCGATGATCAACAAATACATCGAGATCTGATATAAGAGTAATCAATCATTTCCAACTCAAACAGGTATAATTACATTTATATTATATTTATATCAATGCAAACTTGAACATAAATAGTGAAATATGTAACAAGTAACATGGTTAAATTGCAGAAGATATAATATGAAGCGTTAATTAAAGATAAATTACTGAAGTTGTATAAACTACAAATATCATCGTGGCTGGCAATGTAGGCCCCTAGTGGCGTCCGGCGGTACTTCATAGACTTGGAGGTAACCAGAGACGGAGCTAACCGGAGCTCAGTAGAACTATTGCAATATATTCTATATCTTGGGATCATTACACTGACATCATCTTATGGAATGTTTATTAATCACACAAAGTGCAGTGAATGGGATAACTGATTGGATGTCATATAATAAATTAAAGCTGAACAAAAAGAATATTTCAGCCACAGGTTACTGGTACGGACAATAGTCTGAAATAGATAAATTTCTCTACTCTGGGTATTGCCTACATTAATGGTCACAAAGTCTCAGGTTTGAAGACGGTTACTTATTTGAGCTTTAAAGTTGGCTATTAAGTATTAATGAACAATTATCTAAATAAGTTGAAAAGCTCAGCTATGTATAAACTACTACAGCTGCAGTGAATGAGATCTTTTTATTGCTTTTACAAATTAACTTCATTACGATACACATACACAATTCATGTACCTATAACATCGAGATCACTGGTTCCCTATTGAAACAATAAAGACACCCTGAAGACAACCTCCCGAGCCAGGACAGATTCTACTAATCTTGTCTTTTTTGTCTTTTTTCTTTTTACTAATCTTGTCTTGATGGAGGAACGAAACTGAGAGACATCCTGCGTTTTGTAGGATGTCTGAAGAAGGAGTAACGAAATCCGAAACGTTGGTCACTAAATAAAACACCTCAAGCTAATATCAACTTAACATTGTCTTTCTTATGGTTTTGGCGTTTATCACTTTAAATCGAATAAAGACAAGTAATTGACCTTTTTCAAAGCGTTTTCATCACAAGATCTCTTTATTGAAATGTTCTGATTTTTAGAGGGTTTAGCACATATAAAGTCTATGTAACAAATTTCGGGACATTGTAATAAATATATCCTTGCATTTTGAAGGCCTTCGTATGGAGTATATTTAGTTACTTTACTGGTAATTACCCAGCCAGAAACATTGTGAACTTTTTTTCTCAAAAATAAAAATATCAAACTTAAAATATAGAAGTATTTATTAGATGTCCTACTGTTTACTATCATTGGAATCACCTTGATCTCCTCGTTTCAAATATGGTGATATCTCAAAATCTATATTTTGCGACTTATGACACATTTTCCTAAAACGGATCACATTTGATATATAATGTTAAACATGTTTAATATTGTCTTCTTTAAAGATTTTATCGTAACTTATTCACTTGGGATCATGCAGAAATAATTGGACTCAATCAAATGTATTTTAGAAAATGATGATGTAATTTCTAAGAAGAGTAATGAAAAACCATCATCTATAGGATTTATATGCCTTATGAATTCATCTTTTTTATTTAGAAATATTTATTGTGATGTTTTAGAAATATTCATATTCAGGCTTTTTGTGTTAATTCTCAGCAGTGAAATTGTTACAGCATGGCACTCGCTTATCTCTGTTATCTTTCCTATTGATGATATCTCTACTACACGGAGCCTAGCAGAGGGAGGGGGGATATGGTACACCATGTCCCTATCTCTTCCCTCCCTCCCTCCTACCCACCCACCCACCCACTGCCTGCCTGCCTGCCTGCCATATCTCTCACACACATACACACATGTGGGTCAGATTTTCAGAAAATGTACAATTGGCAGCTCTACACATTTAGGTAATTCTGCTAAATTAGGCTGAAAGATTTATCAGTTTAAAGTATCGGCTCTGTTATATTAAACTGCATCTTGAAGCTTATTTTTGTCTTAAATGTGCGTTATTTGAGAGGATTGGTGAAGGCGAATTGTACATTTTCTGAAAATCTAACCCATATCTTCTTTCTTTTAGTCTGCCTGTCCCTCACTCACACACCCACCCACCCAGTGCCTGCCTGCAACAGTGTGTCCATATCTCTCACCTACTCACCCACTCCCTCATACTCATACATGTACAACATGACCCTATCCCTCCCTCCCACCCACCCATGTAGCGCCTGCCTCAGTGCCTGCTACAGTGCGTATGTATCTCTCACACTCCCTCATACCATGTCATACATGTATCGGTCAGGAATAGGGGGGGGGGGCAGGGGGGGGGGGGAGCAGCTGTAGATTTATACACAGGTGCCTTATAACTTGTTTTTTACATTATCTATATTGAAATCAACTTTATGTCATAATGTGTTGTTAGATAATGTTTGAGATGTTGATTGTTGTGAACTACCATTATCCCAAATAAAGATTTTGTACAGAAAATGTCTTAATCATTACTCCTCCCCCCTCCCACTCTTGCACTCTGGGGTCTGCTGTGCACTCCCCCACCCCCCACCCCCACCCCAAACAAAAAAGGAAAAAAAAGAAAAAGAAGATATGTTTATTAAACATATGGTTGATGTATTTATACAGCAAGGGTTGATCACAATACCCATTCGCCGTCCCCTCTCCTGTTTGTCCCCCTCTTTGTCTTCATTCACACAAATCAGATAGCTCACTATACTACACTACAATATGTACACTACACCCCCTCCCACCTTGTCTCACCGCTATCTCCTCCACTAGTTCACTAGACAATATGTACACTGCACCCCCTCCCACCATGTCCTCTGTCTCTCCTCCACTCACACCCACTGCTGCTTGTTACAACTCACTAGGTCCACCTGGTAGGGAATATGTGCACTACACCAGCATATCGAGGAGGTGACGACCATGTCGAGATAACCAACCACTTCCGGTAAATCAACCACATCCGGCAAATCGACGATGGAGAAACAGACACACAGGAGATTAGACTGTAGTGCTGCCATCTGTGGGTTGTGAGATGTAGTAGTCTATGAAGGCAGCCATGTATAGGATCATGTGAGCCTTAGTTTGGTAATTGTGTAGTAATGTTGCATCTTAATTTGCATTAAAATATTGGCATAGAAAACATGATATGTTGTGATTATGTGCCTTCCATTGAGCGATGAGTCAGTGTTGCACGTTCTGTGTATCCATCTCCACATCTTGCCAGGCTTAGATACTAGTCATATTCAATAATAATATGATTGTGACCATATAGGTCACTTCTGCCAAAATATATTATGAATATATTTAATAAGGAAATATGTGGTCTCCTCTATTTACCAAACTAATAATTTCTAAATTTATTTTATTTAATTTTAGTTCTGATCTTGACCTTTGGTCTTACTTTGGACTTTGTTAAAGTGACTCTTCTCGCTGTTCTGGGCTAGAATCACGAGTAACGGAATTTCTTCTCAATATTCTAGTATGTTATGCGTCTGAACCTCCCTAACAAATCCCTGTAGATGCGGAAATTATATATTTCATACTTTAACTGATATTTTACGGTAAAGAGAGGGAATTTATTCATAGCAGCTGTCGTCAATTCGGGTGAGCAACTGTTGTGGTTAGTTAAGTTGTCATATGCAGTAGGTCACAGGAGAGGTTCCTCCAGTAAGCAGTAAGCTGACCTAGTTTGGCCAGTGTAACCACAAGCTGACCGGGAAAGTGACAAGGTTTTGTGATGCGTTTTTTAAAGTTAGGAAGAAAGTCCAAATTATACATCTAATGTAAAAGTGAATCAGCAAGGGAGAGGGCTAAATTAGAACAAAAAAATAGGCATGACACTGGCCATTTTGCGATTTGAACTAGATTGACAGTTCTCCTAAACCCCATTGTGACCTAGTTCTATGAATTCAAACCACCATGGAGGTGGTGCAGGGACGAGTGAGGATTGTATTTTCACAGCAAATGGAAAAGCTAAAAGAAAAATTAAGAACGTGATAGGACGAAGAAGGTTTGATTTAGTTGTTGAGTACATTTATAAGGTGATTCTTGACTACTCCCAAACCTATGTTTTTAACTATCTAAAGCGCGATATCCACTTGCACGATAATCGGTCACCTAGCGGTCACCGACAATCGGACACCGGGGGTCACCGACAATCGCACAAGTGGATACCGGGGACCGACAATCGGTCACCTGGTGCATTTTGTCGGTGACGTTTGTCGGTGACCCCTCCCGACAAAGTTAGAATCTTCTAACTTTGTCGGGAGGGGTCCCGACAATCGGTCACCCCTGCACAATTTTTTTATTCAACTTGTATGGCCATATCGATGTTGGTTATGATTGCATGGGAAACACCCCAATAACATTTGGATCGACGTTATACTTCAATTCCACCTCAATATAGTCAATATTTGTGTTGATTATATGTTATTTAAGTACTTTTCAAGGCATTTTTCCTGATTTTTTCACTTTTTTTCGCTTATTTATTATCTATTATGGTTATTACCGCCTCCCAACAGTTGCTTATATTAAATATTATATATAGCCATATTATTGGTACAATATTTTAACATTGTGATTTATTTTTCTGGTATTTATTTTGGTTTCTACGTTAATTTTGGCTGGTACATATTGTAAAATTATCAATGTTTCCAATAGTTTATCTTAGCTAAAATGGCGTCGGTAACCCGAATTTTTAGTGACACTTCAGTCAAGTAAATTAACTAATTAAGGGAAGGCTGCAGTACCGTGGGAAAGAACTGACCAACAATACAACCCACCTTGGTAATTACCTGTACCTGCAATTATCTGAGTAATTAAATGTGGACCAGGGGATAAGGTTTTATAATCACACTGTAACAGACGGAGTACTTGGGAGGGAGTCATTCTTCTAACTACAGCACAACAAAAGGGGAGGGACGCAAATAAATAAATAATCAGACCATTTGGGGGACCATAAGCCTAAGACTTAATCCCCTATCCCAATACACACAAGCTGCCCGTACTTGTCAGAGGGGGCTAGTATAAGGGAGGGCCATTAAATATCACCAGAGGGAAGGGGAGTGGGGAATACAATTATTGATTTTCTTGTATGTTTGTAAATTGTGAATTTATTATTATTATCATATTTGTCCTTTTATTATGTAACTATGACTTATACTTATGCGATTCTTAGTGTAGAAATTATTCTGTACCTTTTTATGACATAACCTTGCGTTATGATTACGTCATACATACTGACCCACCCCTCATGCGGGAGGTACCCAGGGGGTATAAATGTACAGGAACTTGGCCAGTGAAGGCATTCATTAAACGAACCTAAAACACAACGTTTCTCTGACTTAGAAACCTTTTCAATATCAATGTAGGTTATTACATTTGGATCGACGTTTTATTTCATTTCCCCTTTAATTTTGTCACTATTTCAAGTTGATTATATCTTATATTGGTCTTTTTAAGACATTTTTCTGCATTTCTCCTCTTATTAATTCTTTTGTATGGTTTTGGTGAATAGTGTTATTTGGAGTTTTGGAGTTGGACATTTATTTCTATCATTTCTATTATTCATTATAATTATTTATTGGTATTTTTGGGTGATTATTTTGACTATTTTGACTTCAAAAGACTCCCAATCGTACAGTACATTACCCCACGTTGTAGCATACTTATTTAACTTAATATTTCTGATTTCCGAGGGTAATTAATGTTATATATTATATATTCTAAACATAATAAGTTATATGATGTGTATATATATGGGCAGAGGGTCAATGACCAGTCCCCTTGCCGCTGCCATTATGATTACCATTACTGAATGGTTATTAATATTTTGCTATAAAATTTCTTCTAGTTCTATATTTTCACAAACTAAAAAGTGGTATCACCCTTATGTCGAGACCTATCAAGTTCAAAATAGTTTATATTTGTTTTATTTATTTCTAATCTAAATTCTCATATGACCGATTTTCACCACTGGTAGGCATATGTTTTTTTTTATAGCTATAACTAAGTTATAACGAATCTAATTGTAATTGCCACTATATAGATCTAAATCATCACCAAGTAGTGTTTTTCACATATTTTCATGAAAACAGGTTAAATTCGAAGAAATATTTAGGGTTAATAGCTAAAAGATCATCCAAATGATCCATCTGCTGATTGGGGAAGTTAAATGCATCACCGTACGTCACACCAAAAGCATATATACTCACAATTTAGAGGCTAAAGAATAAGAGTATTGTTCTGGATATTCAGTAGAAATAAAGGTTAGGTTAAATCTCAAGCATTATCACACATGAATATAACCATTTTATTTGAATTCCTTGGCAAAAATAAGGCTGTGGAAATTGGAAAGCTCTAGATATTAATTCTAGTGTATGCCATGAATCGAAATATTGGCCCCAGCCTTCCCAAACTTCACCTGCATTATGCTCATATTCCCTGCGATATGTACACCAAAGATTGTAGAGATTCAACGAATTTCGTATGAAACAATATCTAAGGAAATCACAATTAAAATACAATATAAATGCCTGGTACACGATTATCTTACAAGTGGATACCAGTGACCGACGATTGGACACCCCTAGGTGACCGATTGTCGGTGACATTTTTGTCGTGTAAGTAAATACCGGGAACCGACGAAGGTGACCGACGATGGCAAGGAACTGATTGTTGGTCACCTTTGGACACTTTTGTAGGTTGTTGGTTGTCGGCTAAGTGGATATCGCACTTTAGCCACTTTAAATAGAGTTAGGTATAGATAGACACAGCGGTGGGTGGTAGACCATGGTTATTCTGTATTGGATTATCATCTGTGAGCCCATATCTCAATGTTAATGTCCTCAATTGTTTATTAGAACTTCTTTGTACAATGAACTTGTTTGTCAATAACTCAACTGTTGTTATTACAGAAGATGTGCTGTATAAAAATAATAAATAAAAAAAAAGTGGGGGAAAATAACTAATCCCCATATCAAAGGCCTGGGGTGGATAATATGTTATGTGTTTGTATAATGTATGTATAATGCTTTATTTCCGGAAGTGTACATTTTCAATAACACATCAAATTTTACACCGAAAAAGGGGGGTGCCGCTCTTCTATGAAACCATAGCTCTTCCTGAGGGTCCCCTTTGGAAAAATGTAGTTACGTTATTAAACAGGTACAGTAGTACTTGATATATAGCTAAATGAAGTGACTACACTAGTATGACAACTAATATGGCAGCAATAACATCACAAACAAGATAAAACAATAAGACAATAAATTGGCAAGTTAGGTGCCATAGAGCGAGATGTACTCGCTTTGTTGTGTGAGTTTTGAATTCACCACTTTTCTGAGTAGATTATTATAATCTTTCATATAATCAATAGTTTTGTGGACATTTTCCTTGTATAGCATAAGTACCGGTAGTTTTTCGTCTTCCACCTTTAATTTTCAGGTAGTTTGCACATCTTTATGATTTATGTGAATATACGGAGATGTTGTAGCCAGTCGGTGAGTAACATTCTGGCGAACACTGTCTCACCCCCTGGCCGCACTCCCTTGATGTATTTACAGTTGCGGGTAGCATTCTGGCGAACACTGGCCCGTCTTTATAATTACAGAAACAGTAATATCAGTAATATAAAAATACAATAATGCAACAGCAGTTTGTGTTGGGGAGAGAGAAAGAATGAACAAGCGCTTTGTCACTGACTGTTATTATTTGGCTGTGCTGGGCCCTCCATTCCCGAGTATGAAAAGAAGTTTTCTTCAAGGTATCTTTTGAGGTCAGGGATGGTGGGGCAGGTTCTACCGGCTTGTGGTAGTTTATTGAATAGGGATGGTGCCTGGACTAAAAAGGATTTTCTAATTCTCTCGGTTTTCGTCATAGGGATTTTTAACGTTTTTCCATTGGCAAGATTACGAAGATTTATTTTCCTGTTGTCAAGGTATTTGTCATCACACAGGAAAATAAGTCATAAGTCGCAGAATGGATATTTTTCAAAGTGTTTTTTTTGGACAAAATCTCTTTATTGGAATGTTCTGAGTTTTGCACTTATGGTCATATGAATCTATGTACCAAATTTCAGGACATTGAATTAAATATATCCTTGAGTTCTGAAGGTTTCATATGGAGTATATTTAGTTACTTTACTGGTAATTATCCATCCAGAAAAATTGTAAACTTCAAAAATAAAAATATCAAACTTAAAATATATAAGTATCTATTCGATGTCCTAGTGTTTAGTATCATTGGAATCAGCTTGATCTCATCTCTTTAAATATGGTGATATCTCAAAATCCATATTTTGCGACTTATGACTCATTTTCCTGAATCGGATCAAAAATATAGTTTTAACGCTCCTCCAAAGACATAAGAATATAGAGAAAATGGTTTTATTCCAGTATTATTCCTGAACTCCTTGGTGAGGTTGAGGTCCTGGCCCCCAACCTGACCATACAAATAACTCAGTGTTAAGTGTGTTGGTTTATTAAATCATGAACTGATACATGGAGGTATTTGTAAAATAAATCAGTATATATAAATAAATATAATGAGTAAATGCCTGTATTCTTAGATTATGTTTGCGATCAATTGTGACTACTGTATTTTGATGCATAGACGAGAAATGCTAATTTGTATTGACTTGATGAGATTGTATTTGTGTAAGAACAGTCAATTGAATCTTGAATTTATGGTAGAAGCGATTTAAAAGTTTGATGGCAACGTTTGAAAATAACTACAATAGTGAGTTATGCGTATTTGTGATGTGTTTCAGGAAAATGAGTCATAAGTCGCAAAATTGATATTTTACAATGTGTTTTTTTCACAAGATCACATTATTGGAATGTTCTAATTTTTGTAGGGTTGATCACTCATAGCCCTATCAATCGATGTATCAAATCTTAGGACACTCAATGTAATATATCCTTTCGTTTTAAGGGTCCTCATATGGACTACATTTAGTTACTTTACTGTTTATTGACCCCCAGAAATATTGGAAACTTTTTTTTTCAAAAACGAAAATATCAAACTTAAAATGTAGAAATACTTATAAGATTATTAGACTGTTTACTATCATTAGAATCAGCTTGATCTCATATTTTCAAATATAATGGTATCTCAAAATCTATTTTTTGCGACTTTTGACTCATTTTCCGGAAACACATCACATTTGTTTAAATATGTTGGATCTAAACATGTCTGGCCAATAAAAATATTGTATGAGTAAATTAGAGATGATCGACTTCATCAAAATGAGAAATATTTGAAGTGTTTTAAGAAAATGAGTAACAAGTCGCAAAAAGTAGATTTTGAGATATTATTATATTTGAAAAGATGAGATGAAGCAGATTCTAATGGTAGTGAACAGGTAAGTGAGAAAAGTGAGTTAATAGCGACATAATGCAAGCAACGTATCGAGTACAGCGCTAATGTAAACGCATCTAAAGGTCACTATGTCACGTTATGCGTAGGTAATGAAGACCAACCCTGCGTCAATAACGTAAGAATCAATACGGTTTGATTCCCTATCCTCTTCTAGGCAAATTTGTCAAATTCATCCCGCTAATAATGGTTTCATTTAAAAGTTTAACATGTTTTCTAAGTATCGAATTCCTACTTAAATAGGTTTGTTCAATGTTAAAATGGCCAGTTTACTACTGCTATCTGTTCACCGATGGCCTCTACCGAGACCGACTGAGACCGCTATGTAGGGGTACCTTAGTGTCCGAACCTAACGCAGGGTGATAGGTTTCGGTTGGGAGATGTGTTGGGAGATGCGTGGCACTTGCATTATCTCGCTATTATCCTTTTTGCGCGACTTATGACTCATAATATTATATAGACCATATCAAACTATTAGGAAAGTTTACTATTAGGTATGTGTTCTCATGTGCATTCTCAGCATTACAGCCCGTGCTGCACTATAGTCACACTCAGTACATTTATAAGGCTTTTCTCCGGTGTGTGTTCTCATGTGATTCCTCAGGTGTGCAGCCCTTGCTGCCCTATAGTCACACACAGTACATTTATGGGGCTTTTCACCAGTATGTGTTCTCATATGTCTACTCAAGTGTCCAATCTGTGCTGCCCTGTAGTCACATTCAATACATTCATAAGGCTTTTCTCCAGTGTGTGATCTCATGTGTCTACTCAAGTGTGCAGCCCTTGCTGCCCTATAGTCACACTCAGTACATTTATAAGGCTTTACTCCAGTATGTGTTGTCATGTGATTCCTAATGGCTGCATCTGTTGCTGCCCTATAGTCACACTCAGTACATTTATGAGGCTTTTCTCCAGTATGTGTTCTCATGTGTCTCTTCAGAAGTCCAGCGCTTGCTGTCCTATAGTCACACACAGTACATTTATAAGGCCTTTCCCCAGTATGTTTTCTCATGTGAACCTTTAGGTTTCCAGCATGTGCTGCCCTATAGTCACACTCAGTACATTTATAGGGCTTTTCTCCAGTATGTGTTCGCATGTGTCTCCTCAGGTCTCCAGCCTGTGCTGCCCTATAGTTACACTCAGTACATTTATGTTTCCACTTAGCACTGTGTGTGAGCAAATGTTTCTCTAAACTACTGCTCTCTGTAAACCCTTCAACACACACACTACAGTTGTGTACTTTCTCCCCTGAATCAGTCACATTGTATGTCACCAGTATAGTAGGTGCACAAGTCACACTTGTAGCATTTGCTGCCCGCCCTGTCTCCATGAGTACAGTAGGTGCACAAGTCACACTTGTAGCATTTGCTGCCCGTCCTGTCTCCATGAGTACAGTAGGTGCACTAGTCACACTTGTAGCATTTGCTGCCTGTCCTGTCTCCATGAGTACAGTAGGTGCACTAGTCACACTTGTAGCATTTGCTGCCCGTCCTGTCTCCATGAGTACAGTAGGTGCACTAGTCACACTTGTAGCATTTGCTGCCCGTCCTGTCTCCATGAGTATGTTTATGTGCCAACAGCCAACAGCCAAGATGCTAATGGGTGAATGTACTCACCAATGTCACGCTTCCACTTCTCAAACCCTGCAAATATATATATAAGTGATCAGTTTACAATGTTATGAACAGGTATACACATATTATTTTATTCTTTATATTTAGTAGTATACTACCCTGTGGATATTGACATCAGAGCATTGATATATTATTCTGAAGAATTATTGGTGTTTCTTCAAGTAAAAATAATGGTTGGCAGCCAGGCGAGAAATTAATCAACGCAAACACAAAGAGCTTTCGAGTTCAGAACCGAGAAGGAAAAGACTGAATTGATTTTATTGAGAGCTATTTATACTGTAGTCAATCAAGAATAGATGAGCCTGATTGGTCTCTTCATCCATCATAATACATCTAAGAGCCAATCAGAATAAAGGTTACATACAATACACACATGAGAATGAGGCTAGAACTGCCAATCATTAGTAGCTCCGCCCACTGGCCCTCCCTCCTTCCCCTCCTACAGACTCTAATCATACCCCTGGTCCACTGGCCCTCCCTCCTTCCCCTCCCACAGACTCTAATCATACCCCTGGTCCACTGGCCCTCCCTCCTTCCCCTCCCACAGTCTCTAATCATACCCCTGGTCCACTGGCCCTCCCTCCTTCCCCTCTAATCATACCCCTGGTCCACTGGCCCTCCCTCGTTCCCCTCTAATCATACCCCTGGTCCACTGGCCCTCCCTCCTTCCCCTCTAATCATACCCCTGGTCCACTGACCCTCCCTCCTTCCCCTCCCACAGATAATAACTTTGGTATCCGGTGTTGGTCAGTAGGATCAGGAAGTTGAGCCGCTGGTAGGAAAATGAACGGTCTTGCCCTATGCTGGTAGGTCACGTGGCTGAAACTTAGAAAAATAAAATAACTATAATGTTGAAATTGAATTGAAAAATACTTTATTTGTC
This sequence comes from Sthenelais limicola, assembly GCA_942159475.1. NCBI lineage: Eukaryota > Metazoa > Annelida > Polychaeta > Phyllodocida > Sigalionidae > Sthenelais > Sthenelais limicola. The sequence continues at coordinate 116,612,298 of OW804100.1, read as the reverse complement.
TAGGGTTATACACAATATGATAATCTGAGAAGTAGTTCTTTGTTCTTGAAATATAGGGTTATATACTAGCAATACCAGGTGGGTCAGGTTAGTAATATCACAACTCGCTGATCTGGCATGTGCGTAGTGTTTTGGAACAGCACACATGTGATCTGCACAGTACCAAAGGCACTTGTTATCTTGCCTCAGATTGGTTTGTCATATTTCCATCGCACGGCGCCATGTTCGAATGTCGGCTACCCCGGCCAGTGAACGTTACTGTCATCATTAAAACAGCTGAATAGTTTAGAATTCCTTACTGTGTGACAGCTATAAATCCAATATGAATAAAATTGGTCTGTTCTTTGTTAACAAATCTTAATCTCCATAAGCTTGCAAAACTAGAGATGAGTTGTATAAAAGAGCTAATATTTCTAAAGTTATACACGACATCCATGCAGCCAGGATTCAGAGAAACCATGTTAATAGTCTTCTCCGTAGAGCTAAAACACGCTACTACACTAACCTCCTTAACATGAACCAAAACAATGGGAAAAAGTTATGGAGAACTATCGATGAAATTGTATCAAAAAAAGGGAAAGATATCACCAGTATACATAACCATGATAATCTAGAACTAAGTCCTTAAGACTCAGCTGATTACCTTAATAATCATTACTGTATGATCGGTGAGAAAATACAAGCGAATATTCAAGATATCCCACTGACACTACATAATGAAACAATTGCCGAAAAATGCTCATCTTTTGAAATAATGACCCTAGAGATCCTTAAAGACTTAATAACTGACATTGACACTTCTAAATCCTCTGGCTGTATGGAATTAAGCTCGAAAATTTACAAAGATATATTTAATATCCTACCGAACCAACTTTTGTATATAATAAACTTGTCGATAACTTGTGGTGGTTTTCCTTCTGCCTGGAAGTCAGCTTTAGTGAAACCAATCCCTAAGAAAAACAATCCAACTATACCTGAAGACACAAGACCAATAGCACTTACCCACTTAGCTGGAAAACTCTTAGAGAAATTTATGGCAACCCAACTTTGGAAACACCTAGACAATAATAAAATAATCAGTAACAACCAATATGGATTTAGGAAAAATAGGAGTACTCACGAGGCACTTTATGAATTAATTAGCTCTATAAATACCAATAATAACAATAATCTCTTTACGGCAGCAACTTTCATTGACTTCAGCAAGGCGTTTGATAGCGTTAACCACCAAATTGTCCTTAAAAAATTAGAAAAAATCGGATTTACTGATCGGTCATGTATGTTGGATCAATTCTTACCTCTCTAACAGAACACAATCAGTCATAGTGAAAAACTGTTTTTCCAAAGAGCTACCTATTAATTGCGGAGTCCCCCAAGGCTCAATTTTGGGCCCGATTATATACCTAATTTTCTCCAACGATATTAACAAACTACAGCTGACTTCCAGGTATATAATATATGCAGCTGATACGGTCTTATATGCTACTGGTGACAACGTACAGGAACTATCGAATGTTATGAACGATGATCTTGAAAAATTTTATAACTGGTCAGTACAAAACAAAATCCTAATCAATACTAACAAAACCAAAGCTATGCTGTTTGGCAGAAAAAAACCCAATACTATACAAGCTTCACTCAAAATCAACAAAAATAATATTGAACAAGTCTCTAACTATTTATATCTAGGAATCAACATTGATAGTAAGCTAAATTTTTTGGAGCAAGCCAGTCAACTTATAAAATCACTGCACTATCGAATTTACCAACTGTCTCTGATTAGACCCAATTTAACCAAAAAGAGTGCAATTCTCTTAGTTAAGGCCAACATACTATCGATAATTGATTACTGTGCCCCATTTATCAGCAGATGCAACCAGAAAACTTTATTATCGATTCAAAGACTCCAAAACAAAGCCTTGAAAATTGCTCTCAAATGCCACCCTAGAACTTCTACAGATGAAATACATTTAATAACCAAAACAATGAAGCTCAAGGGTAGGATTGATTTCCTCCTGTCCAAACTAGCATTCATTTCAATAACAAAATTGAAAGACTCCAATAACCTTCCTCAAGCTAGAGCGACCCGACAATTTGACGCCCCCATTCTGAATATATTCATCCCTAAGCGGGAATCTGATATACAATCCCTTCATTACAAAACTTCATTAGTCTGGAATAATCTACCTGTTAGCCTACGCAGAATAGAAGATCCTATATCATTCAAAACTCAAATCAAAAAATGTTATCTTGATAAAAACTGATTAAGAAACCCTCTCACTCTCACTCGGCTCGCTCTCGTTCCTACGCTCCCACCTCTTACAAATATTGTTAACCGTATAGTATCGAAACACTTTGTTGTTCTCATCCTTCATCATTTCTTTAATCATCTCTCGTTCCACTCTCTTGTATAATTTGCTTTAAAAAACACCACTGATATTGTTTAAATCTTAATCTTATGGTTTTCATCGTTTTTGTGTTTAAAGAAATTATTATATAGAACAGAATGCAGCTGACTTAGAAGAACGCTGAGGTTCAGCGACAATTTCCACTGCATGTTTTCATCATGTGTAATGAAAAATAAAAACGTTAAAAAAAATAAATAAAAAAAATAAGCAATTCCACCAATTGATAGTACGGGAAGCCATTGGTATATCTATTCCTGAATTGTGGATATCAGAAATTAATATTAGATATCCACAATTCTATTTTAGATATCCAAAATTGAATTATAGATATCTGTAATTGCAAGTGGCATATCCAAACTTAAAAGAGACATATCCATAATAAAAATATTTTATAGATATCCAAAATTGATTTTAAGATATCAACAATATGAATTCAGATACCCAAAATAGAATTTTGGATATAAAGAATAGAATACTTGATATCTGAAATTCGAATTCTAGATATCAAGAACTGAAAGTTTGTATATCAAAAACGATAACTAAAGATTATTTTAAATTCCAGATGTCCAAGATTCAATTTTAGATACATAGAATCAAAGTCTGTTCCATATTGGGTCATGACATAACCAAAATTAACAAAACTGGGTCATGACATATATCCAGCATTTGAAAATAGGTCACCACATAGCTAAAATTTGAATTGTTGATATCCAGAATTCAAATTGTGGATATCAATAAATGAATTTTGGATATCAAGGATTGAATTTTGAATATGTAAAATTGGATTGTGGATATCTGAAATGTAATTTAGGATATGTATGATTTTACATTATTCATAAATTAATTGTAGTTATCCAGAATTGAATTCTTGATATCCAGAATTGAATTGTAGATATCCACAATTGAATTCTGAATATCCAGAATTGAATTCTTGATATCCACAATTGATTTTTATTACTTTTTTATTTATTTTCTATTGATTTAATTTTCATTATTGCCACATATATAAAAGTGGGGTACCCACCCAGCTTCCCTGCACCAACGTTTGACCCCCCCTACCCCCCACCACTCCCGCAGCATCACCCCCCCTACCCCCCACCACTCCCGCAGCATCACCCCCCCTACCCCCCACCACTCCCGCAGCATCACCCCCGCAGCATCACCCCCACCCCTACCCCCCACCACTCCCGCAGCATCACCCCCACCCACCCAGCTCCTCGATAACCTTTGGGAAAACAAGATAAGGCTTATTTCTCAATGATTATTTATGGTCTGAGGCCAAACAAATAAGTGTGTTTCCGATAGGGGAGTTGCATAGCCGCCATTTTGAATCTAGATTCGCATGGAATTATGGGAGTTGAGTACAGTATACAGTATACAATCTAAAGAAAACATTTTCTGTTCAGCATGTAATATTTATCAATGTTCTAATGTCAATATCCATGTGTTTTACATGTTTCCATAACACAAGTCCCTATCATATTCCCCATCATGTATTTACTAATCCAGTAATTGTCCAGTAATTATGGATACCCCATGATTGTACCGCTATTATTATTATTGTTATTATTACTAGCACTAGTACATGCAGCATTTGTAATTATACTTCTTTGTGAGATGTTCACAGGAATGATTGATTAAGTCCGGATTGAGTAATTAATCAGTTCCTTGTTTTCTGATCACCGTTTTTAATACTCATAGTGTCTAATATAACCGTAGCTTAGTCAAATGTAACCAAGAAAAAAGGTAATCAAGAAAGGCATGTTCGGGAAGACCTCCTCTCGAGAAGAACGTAACCTCTTTGTCAAACATCTTATGGCAAATAAAGAATTATCTTATCTTATCTTATCTTAATCAGCTGCAGCTGGTAATGCTAAGAATCATCCCGTTCCCTTTGATGAACATAATACACTACTTTTTAACATTTAATAGACGGAATTCTGCACTCTAATTGTTAGATATTATAACTATCAACTAGTCAGAGAATTGCATAACAAGCTATGATAGCAGAGTAAGGCCAAAAAAAAATAGGTGTGTTTCCGATTTATCCCCCCCCCCCCCCCCCACACACACACACACCTAGAAAAACCTTACCCTACCTAAAAAAACAATTTACCATACCTGATTTTGTTTTCATCATATCTTCCTTCTTTTTTGGACAAAAAAAGCTTATAATAGCAGGAAAACGGGTTTTCCTAACCCGAAACTGTCAAAAAAAACCATTTTCCACGTTTAAAACAACTATTGTTATGAAATAGACTCTTTTTTAGTTCATGGGAGGTGGTTTCAAAAAATAAAAAAAAAAGTTACCAGCCCCCTACCTAGTTTTCAGCCAGATATAATCGGAAACACTCCTATTTTTTTCCCTTGCCTTAGGTTAACATCAGACGCGCGTAGATGCACTCAATATACTACCTTGTAATCTGACGTTCATGTGTTTCTAACAGCGCCAAACACTCCAAAAATGAAAACATTATGAGAAAGGGTTTCTTGTGAATAAACACTTTGATGTAGGTGGGTAGGTTGATAAAGGCTAAACATCTATTATCGAAAGAAACATCCCTACTGGTTTATAAGACCTTTATACTACCAATTGTGGAAAGAGGTTGTACATATGATATTGTACTATATCATAACTTCATGAATTGCCATACTATGTATCTGATTCCTACTGTACTGAATGGAAAAAGACATAGCAGACTGTGTATTTTAATAATTATGATAGCTTTAACTGCTAACACATAATTATGTATTTAATTATTGTGGACCTAGAAACATATTTACTCTTGTTTTATTTACTCTTATATTTCTCTAGATATATAATGTATATATATTATGGTATTGACACCTGAATCTGTTTGTTGTGTCGTTGCCAAGGAGGTTACCGCGCCAAGGCATTCCCTAGCCGGTCGCGGTCGAGTTTGGACCAGGAAATTTTTTCTTGCTGCGAAGTTCCTGTGATTACCTCAAAATGACCATCTGTAATGCTTGTGGGTACGCACATAAACATGCGGCCACATCTGATCCCAGTAAGGCTACTTGCAGGTATTATCGTGAAGCCTGTGACAAAAGTATTGTGCAATCTGGATCGGCTGATGATTGGAAGTTGTATTTGGACCTTGACTCTCTATGTGCTTACAATGAGAAGGACGATCGTGCAACTTCCCCTATTGCTAATGGGAATCCTAAAGATCAACTTGCAGCTTGGCAGACCCAATTTAGTCTGCAAAACAGCAGAATGGAAGATATGCTGGAACAAATACATAGACTGACGCTTACCTTCCAGTCCTCCATGATCGGTAAGGTTGAAGGAGGTGGTGGTGCGCCGACTGCTGGTGGTGGTGCTCCGCCTGCTGGTAGTGGTGCCTCGACCGAGTCGAAACCTGTAGTTAACTCCATTGTGACACCTATAGCTAACCCCGGTGTGACTCCTGTGGTAAACCCCGTTGTGACGCCTGGACTTACAGGACCAGGACCTATACGCTCTGTCCCTTTGGTGAATACTTCGACTACTCCCATTATGCCTGTCACTCCGTTAGGTGTGGGCAGTCAACAAAACACCAATACTGTACTGACCACTGCCTGGTTGTCCGATCCGGTGTCGACGGCTTTACACCAGATCAACACGGCCGTAGACCCTGAGACTGTCAAAAGGAACATCGGTATGGTATTTAGGCCCGAATATTACTATCAACACTGTCTAAATAACATTCCTTTGAAAAGTGTCGACCACAAAAAGATGACGTATCGCCAGTTGATGTATGGCATGACCATGGTAGCTAACCACTTGTTGTCTTCCGGTGGGGACATAGCCTCCTACTTGTCCCACCTTGAGTTCGTGACTCGTCATGCGTCTGAAGGAGACTACATGGACGTGGCTTACGCCAACTATGACCACCATGTAGTTGACATTTACTTGAAAAATCGTTTGGCAGGGTTCCCAGACTGTGACAACCGGGGTTGTAATTACTGCTTCCACGGTGCAGTTCTGGCGAAGCAACGTGACTCGGGTGCACAAGGTCAAGGTCGGAAGGGGAATTCTCAGGGCCAGTCTACGGGATCCCCCTTCAAGTCAAAGAACAAGAACAAGAACCGTGATGCTATACCAGATGACTACCCTCCCGATAATTGTTTCTATTGGAACTATCGGAATTGTGTCACGGAAAACTGCCCGAAAAGCCATGTATGCCGCTTATGTAAACAGAAACATAAGGCGGTGGGGTGCCCCAGAGACAAAGGGGAATCCCGATGACGCCATGAGGGAACACCTTCCGCTCCAAACTGTCATGGCGGACCTCAGCAACTTCCGGCGTCATTTTCCTCCGATGTTATAGATGTTTCGCCTCATCACGCCTTCCCTTCATCTGCTCGGACGGATCTTGACTTTGTAAGTTGTGAGCCACATACATCTCTACATTGTCCTGAAATCTGGAGTTTGTCGGATTCTCCCTTTCCTTGGAATTCCGAAGTTCGTCAGCATGATGTTATCAACTGTAACCCTTCGCTACCCTTGGCCCCTGAAGGCCTTGATGTTTACATGGACAGCGACTCCGGCCCTGAAGCCTTGGTTGATTATGATGACATTTGCTCTGAGTTTTGCTCCGATTCTTCTACAAAGGTTGATTCAAATAACTATGCATGTTATGATACGGATATAGCCTCTTATGTAGAATCAGATATAGGGAATGTTCCTATTGATTTTGTCGAATGTATTGATTCTTGTGTAGCTGATGACTATGTATGTTATCTGGATACTGGTGTATGTATTGCGGAATCGCATTTGGAATTTGTGCCTACATGTCTGCATACTGAACTCCCTATGTTCAGAAGTTGTGTATTCAATGATTCTCTCATTGGTGGTTTGGTAAACCAAATGAATTGTGATGTTTGGTTTGATGAATTAAGGTACGAAAATGATGTGAGTTTGCATAGATTTATATCAAATGGCATCGTACACGGGTTCGATATTGTTGACTCTATCACTGACATTGTACCGTATGAATGTGCTAATTACAGTTCTGTTTTGCATGGAGATGCCTTTGACTTTGTAAATAAGTTAATACTTCAAGAAATTATTGATGGGAAATATGTGACTGTTTCAGCCAAACCTAGGTGTGTTCATGCTCTAGGAGCAATCAAAAAACCAGATGGTTCCTTTCGGCCCATCACGGATTGTCGGAGACCCCTGGGCCTCTCCATAAATAATTACATGTCTAGAGTGTCTAAAACCTTCAAGTTTACTACTTTAGATTATGTTTCATCATTGTTGGAGCCTGGTTGTTTTAGTGCTACCATTGACATTTCCTCAGCCTACAGAAGTATATCTGTAAATCCATCTCATCGCCAAATGCAAGGCATAAGTTGGTACATTGATGGCGTCCCGACTTACTTGGTAGATTCCCGCTTATGCTTCGGGCTTAAGTGCGCACCCTATATCTTTAATACTATCACTAATTTTGTGGTGCGTTGTATGTACAGGCGTGGGTTCCTCAAATGTGTAAACTATATTGATGATTTTTTGTGTGTGGCCCCGTCATTTCAAGAATGCCAGCTCGCTCAGGTGACACTTATTAATTTGCTGAAGTCCCTAGGCTTCATCATTTCTTGGAAAAAGTGTTCCTCCCCCTCAACTTGTGCAAGATATCTCGGTGTTGAACTTGATACTCTTCAAATGGTTCTACGCTTACCCCAGGATAAACTGCTGAAGTTCAGGCATGAGTTGGAGTTCTTTCAGACGCGAACTCGAGCTACAAAGTTGCAACTACAAAGACTGTGTGGCATACTTGCTCATTGCTCCCGTTTAGTGAGAGGTGGTAGGACGTTCTCCCATCGCATTATAGCCTTGCTGAAGAAGCTCCCCGACAGATGTAGAGTTCGTCTATCCTTAGGTTTTCAGGCTGACCTAAATTGGTGGTTGGAATTTTCCACTTACTTCAATGGTGTAGCTTCAATAATTCGCTACAACTTTGGTGATGGACCCTGTTGTTATTCTGATGCGAGTAAGACGGGTTATGGGTTTGTCATGAACGACCAGTGGTTGGCCGGTTTTTTCGACTGTGATTTGATTCCGGATTATATTGCTGCTTATGATATCCATGGACACTGGATCAACCAAAGTATACCGGCTCTCGATGCTGATGACAGCAACATTAACCTATGGGAGCTGGTTCCTGTTTGGTTAGGTTTGACTGTCTTCGCCACACAGTTAGCTGGGTTACATGTAGTTCTCTATTCCGACAACACCCAGGTGCTTAGCATGATTAATAAAGGCAGAAGCAGCAACCAATCTTGTATGCAACTCATACGTTTGATCTTCTGGACATCAGCTATTCATAATATATATGTTACTGCCAGGCACATTAAAGGCTCTAATAACTGTTGTGCTGATCTACTGTCTAGGGTTGACGTACATAGTGATTTCGCCTTCTTAGACAATTTCTCATTGTGTTGCAGGACCACGCCTAAGCCAGATCGACAAGAGAGTTACTGAGGTCATATGTTCCGCTTGGGCCTCTAATACATTAGCTACACGAGGTTCACAATGGCGTCGATACACCCAGTTCTGTGCAGATTTCGGGCTATCATCCTGCCCGGCAGATTCATCTACAGTCGCCAGGTTTCTGGTACACCTCTCTGACACTTGTACGTTTACCACCGTGAATAACTACCTCAGTGCGATTATATCTCTCCACAACATGTTAGGACATCCTACTCCATTCCGCGACGTTTACCTAATTAAGGTTGTTCTGTCTGGACTGAAAAAGGTTTTGGCCCCGAAATCGGTCAAACGCCTTTATCTTACCCCTTCACAGCTATCATTGATGTATGGATTGATGTCTAAGGATTCCGTTCACGAAATCTACTGGCTAGCAATTATTATTTGCTTTCGTACTCTTCTTCGCAAGAGCAATGTTGTTTCATCCTCTAAAGACAACCCGCATGTATTACTACGTTCTGATGTTGAATTTCATACTGACTATGTCATGTTCAAAGTGCGCTCCTCTAAAACCCATGGCCTTGATTCGTCAGTGCTATATCTACCAGTCCATCGCTGTGACAACCACATCTTCGATGTTTACTCTAGGCTTCAAGTTTACTTGTCTCAGTTTCCAGCTCCATCTCACATGCCCCTGCTGCTGAAACCATCTTCACTTGGTCTAGTGCCAGTTCGATATTCAGAGCTTCTTCGCGAATTCAAATTTCTCCTGAGTTTGGCTGGTTATTCGACGAAATATACTGGCTTACATTCTCTCCGCCGTAGCGGAGCCATGTATTTACAGGAAGTCGGTGTCTCCCTCCAGGACATCAAATATTTAGGGAATTGGAAGTCGTTAGCGGTGCTAATCTACTTGTCTACCCCCCTGAACAGACTCAAGGAAGTTGATAAGCGTGTCTCTTGTGGGCTGGCTATGGTTTGATTGGGTATTTTGGGCGGTCACATTAGCCGTCGCCTCTAGCGCCACTCATGTGTTTGTTTATTGTGTTACTCCAATTACTATATTTACTCTTATATTTCTCTAGATATATAATGTATATATATTATGGTATTGACACCTGAATCTGTTTGTTGTGTCGTTGCCAAGGAGGTTACCGCGCCAAGGCATTCCCTAGCCGGTCGCGGTCGAGTTTGGACCAGGAAATTTTTTCTTTCTGAATAAAATCATATTGGGCGGTCACATTAGCCGTCGCCTCTAGCGCCACTCATGTGTTTGTTTATTGTGTTACTCCAATTACTATATACGCAAACTTGCCATTTATTAACCTCTAGCTTAGTTATATGTTAATATTCTTCCAAAAACAATGGTAACGACTGGAAGAACTGGGACTGTCCCAGAAGTCTGTAGACCAATTTGTCATTTTTCCCCTAAATTGTACCTGTTATGATACTACTGACAAATAAAAGATTTTTCAATTCAATTCAATTCAATTTACAGATCTTGCTAATAAAACCAATTATACTCGCATGCAAAAGCTACAAAACAAGGAAAATTGTTTACGGTAAGATTATCAATGGGAATGGAGTCTTTAACTCCCATATCACAAGCAAATTATTGCCCATTGCCAAACATAAAGAAATTAGATTTCTATGTCTGCTACCGAGATGTTGTAAATTTATTAATATCGAACATGGACACAACCTTCGTAATGGCAACAGAAGACATATTGCAGAGTATAAATGGAAAAAGGCAAGATTAAGTAGATGTATTCTAGCTAAATGTTTTAATAATTATATGGAATAGACTACCAGAAGCCATACGCACGGAACTAGATCCCAAAAGATTAAAAGTTAGATTAAAACAACTATATCTGACTGACTTTGCGAGGGCTGGTTTTGTGGCATAATGTTCGTAACAAAAAAATAAGATGAGAAAATGGATAGATTTGTATTAATTGGAATGTTATACTAAATTTGACCTAGGTTGCTACTTTCATATATACTGTCACTGAAATATATTTCTTTGTCAGTAGTTAGCATTGGAACGCTGTCCTGAATGTAATGTATATCTATATGAGGTTTTTTTCGACTACTAATGGTTAATATGAAAGAGCACGGCGTCGATAATACTGTATAAAATCATGTTTTTAACTCATCTCTCCCTCTCAAATAACCCACCATCGACAAGGTGATAGGAGTTGGAATATTTGTTTTTAATTACCATAAATTATCCTGTATCTTATATCCTATTGAATTGTACCTTAAGTGAGTAACTATATATAACTACCTTATATTAATATGAGAATGTACTTTGTATTAATATGAGAATGTACTTCGTAACTTGTACTGTCCTAAACAGAGTTGATGTATAATATCTATTTTTCTCTAATTGTTTAAATCAGGCTGTCCTGAAAATATTCATACTCATACGTGTGGAAATGTTGTAGACCTGAATAAAATATTTTCTAAATCTAAATCTAAATCTTGAAAAATATCCGTTTTGCGACTTGTAACTCATTCTCCTGTAACACATCACATAGAGCTGTCAATAGGGGACTTGCATGTGCCACTGCGCATGTCTGTTACAGTGCATGCTGGGATGCATTCTGATGAAATATGACATACAAATATTTGGCAACATGTTTATAGAAATTTGTATGAATGTTGTCACAAATATCTTAGCTTTTATAATAATGTATGAAAACCAATTGCATGATGGGAACGATGGAGGCTTGTGTCATGGAAACACATGAATATTGACATTAGATAGAGAACATGCCAGTAGTTAATAGTCCATGCCGAACATGGCATGCTTCCTATGAATTTTACACTGTACTATTAATCCCATAATTCCATGCGAATCAAGATTCAAAATGGCGGCAATGCAAACCCCCTATAGTACATTTCTGGACGACCTAATTAATACAACTGCGAACTTACCTTTAATGAATAAGTAGCCTGGGGTAGTATAGCTGAATCCCCTCCTGCAGGTGTGGGTGTACGGTACAGCTGCTATCACCTGTACTAGACCCAGGTACACCTTTACCTATCTACCACTATCTAGTTATTGCTATCTTATCTTTGTAAGGGACTGTTGATAGGTAACCACTGGGGAGAGTGGGGGGGGGGGGGAGTGGTGAATTTGCAATAATTCTTGGTAAAATGGTATGACTCCCTTCAAGTATTGTGCAAAATGTCCCCCCCCCCCCCTCCCCCCGCCTCCTATATCTCTGTAGTTCTGAGGGGGGGGAAGGCAAGGGAATACTTGAAGGGAGTCATACAATTTTACCCAAGAATTATTGCAAATTCACCACTCTCCCCCCCCCCCCCCAATTGAGGTGGACAAGATTAAGGGGAGATATGACAACTTATTGTTCCCATGGAAACATGGAAAGGTAGTATTACATGCGGATATAGTGCTTTCAGAAGCTAAGATATGAGATTTTTGTTTCCTGGGGTGGCCATTTGGATTTTGACTTTGGAAATGACCTTGAATCAGAAAATAGACGTTCCTCGCACCAGTCAGATTGACATCACCAAGATTCTATAATTACATGACTTCCTCTATTCAAATCTCAAGGCTGACGATGTCATATATAGGTATGTAATCTGGATTTGGATAGTAACCCCCCTCATACAGTGACCCCCACTACCCTATGATGTAACCTTGGTAGCATGGGAGGGTCACGTGGTCAAGCCAAGCTTGACCACACATAGCTTTAATAAAGACATTCTGAACTAAGGCTCTGACTGGCGTGCATCTCATTTATGTTAAGCTCTACAAAATAGCTATAATATAACAACTTCAGGCTGAATGTATGTTACCTATATTCTCTTAAAACTGTAAATATCCTACATCACATTTTTTCTTGTCATTTTAACTGTATTTGTGATGTGTTTCAGGAAAATGAGTCATAAGTCGCAAAAAATGGATTTTGAGGTACCATTATATTTGAAAAGATGAGATCAAGCCGATTCCAATGATAGTAAACAGTCTAATAATCTAATAAGTATTTCTAGATTTTAAGTTTGATATTTTCGTTTTTGAAAAAAAAAGTTTCCAATATTTCTGGGGGTCAATAAACAGTAAAGTAACTAAATGTAGTCCATATGAGGACCTTTAAAACGAAAGGATATATTACATAGATTGTCGTAAAATTTGATACATCGATATATATAGCTATAAGTGATAAACCCTAAAAAAATTAGAACATTCCAATAATGTGATCTTGTGAAAAAAAACACTTTGAAAAATATCAATTTTGCGACTTATGACTCATTTTCCTGAAACATATCACATTTGATTGATATTTTGTAATGAATCTAAATGTATGTGTCGACTATACTTCTGTAAATTTAACCGTTTTAATATTATGATATTATGATTGTAGAAAATATTATTGTTTGAAGAATAAAGAACAGCATGTAAACCGGTAAAGAACCCCCTAAAACACCCAATACCAGTAGACTGAGTTAATTTCCTTGTTTATTTTTGGACATGTTTGTTCATTTTGGGTTTAAAGGACCACTACATTTTTGTATTTTAGTGGAGAAAGATAATATGTTAGATGCATGGTTGTCATTTTTAAACTAACAGGCCTATACATATCTTGCATTATTTAATGATGATTGTTTTGAGAGAATAAAAACATGATATGTGCATCAGAAATTGATTTGTAATCTTATAATATATTTATAATGTATCAATTATTCTGCAATTGCATACATGTATACCAAAAAGCAATCTTGGTGGAAGATTCCCAACCTCTAGTGTGCCCCCCTAGACCTGGCTTCTGGTACCGCCCCATTGCCAGATATATGCTACCTAGGAAGATAAAAAAGGACATTGTAAAAATGATCATTATACCTAACATTGGTTATGGGGATATTTTCTATGACAGCTCAAATAAAAGCCTAATAAAAAGGCTTCAGTCGCTGCTAAATACTTTCATCAGAGCAACCTTGGATCTTAATAAAAGAACTAATGTTATAGGAGAACTGAAGGGTTTAAATATATTGTAAAATTGACAAGCCTAAATTGTCTAATTTTGAGTTAAAGTTGTCTCATTCAGCCATACATTTGTCGCGCCCCTACCGGCCAGAAGGCTACCTACACTTTCTTACCGCCACAACGCTCGCAGATTTCTTATCATCCCAAAGTCCAAAGGTACAGGTGAGGTCCAGGTCTGACCTTTATCTCAAAGACCTAAGCCAATCAGCGCAGGACCAGTGTATTCGTTCTAATCTGTCTAGTATAAGAATAAACAGCAGCATTGTGTGTTGCGTTGATTAATTTCTCGCCCAACTACTGACCCTGAATTATTACGAAGAATGGCCCGCATTTCTTCAATATATCCGAATGAGTTCAGAAGAAAAATGCATTTATTAGACAGTGCTTATTTTACCTGGCTAAAACAGATAGTAATATCGACCAACGAAAACTTCCAACCAGAAACCATGCAAAAAATCGAAAATTATTAAAGATAGATCGTCCAAAATCATCTCTCTTTCAAGACACAGTTTTCTATAAAAGCACAATAAGCCTGGAACACTCTCCCAACCAAATTATATAATTTAGAAACCCAAAGAGAATTTAGACATGAACTAGAACTTTTTTATTCGGAAAATTAAAAATTAATAGAAAATTAAAGTTGGTACAAATTTATTCAATAATATCCTATACCTCAGGTAACTCACCGATATATATTTTCTTACCTCTTGACTTCATAAATCTGACTGTCAAATCGCCTTGTACGTTATAAACGAAATCTGTATTATTATATTATATTATGTCTCTGTTAGTACAGTATTATATATTATATAGATGTGTAGTGGTCGAGTGTATTTTATAATCCGAAACCTTCAGCTTGGGAGTCCAAAGCTGTCCGCTGGTGAAGCCTAGTCCTTTCGGACTACGCCAGGGGGCAGTTGAGGGCTCTCGGGCTAATCCAAAACGTTAACCCTTGAAGAGTGGTTATGTTTTCACCAGGTCTTATCTGTAATTATCCTCTTATTTGTGTCTTGTTCTTACATATTGCTTTTATATGTCATTGAAATGTCCTTTTATGTTGTTCTTGGGTCAATTTTTTTAGAATGTACAATTGCGATTTTCAGAGGTTTAGGAATATTGAAAAAAAAAATTAGTAGGATAAACCCATATTCCTTCTGACTGGTATCATAGATGTCCCCTCGACCTAAAAACACCAATTATACTCACCAGATTTCAATATGTCAGGTTTTATTGCAGTTGAAACAAGGTGATCTTTTTTTAGGGTATACCCGGTATCAAATGAAATAGCAGTACTAAATCCTAAATAACTCATGATATAATAACTCCAATTATTACGCATTTGGAGTCATATTTGGATTAGAACAAGTATACCGGGTGTGATATCGAAAAGTGACCCCGTCGAAAAGTGACCCGTGGGTCGAGTTCGGACGTCGAAAATCGACCCATGGGTCACTTTTCGGCAATCGAAAAGTGACCCACCCCATCGAAAAATGACCCACCTATTTATACAGAGATATATAGACATAACTTTTATACCATATTGAGCGTTCATTTGTCAGCAATCATGGAGCTACATGGAGCTAATGTAACAACATGGAATGTGTTTTAGCTCCCGAATATTGTCGCGCTAAATGTTACACCTATTCAATCACCCTAGGTGTTATAATATATATATATATAAGAATTTTTATTCAAGTTTTTGTCAGGTACAAGAATCGGACACAAAATCTAAAATTAGCATGCTAAGATTAGTTCTTCCATCTAGCCCTAGACCGTCTCTGACACATACTGAAATAAAGTTTTGACATTTTGGTTAATTAATATATACAGTATCTTATATTGCTGTCTCCATTGATTATGTCACTATACAATTCCTTTACAAGATGGAAGGATCTTAGAGCTGTTTTGACAACCTTAAACCTTAGTCTAACATCTTATTATCGTATTACAAGTACGTGGGCGTATTACCCTTATGTTACTGCGGATTATCATTGTAATTGATTGAGTTACAGATCCGATATAATTTTTACATGTTGTACTTACAATAGAATGGTTGGATAGTATAATAATAATGGATTAACAATTGATTAACAATGGAACATGGATTACAGTGGAATAACATTGGCATTATATGCTACTCTTAAAAAAGAGTACCCGATCCACCCTGTCCTACCCACATGAACTCCCATTGATACCTCAATCTTATAGAACGGCATTATAAGCCAAAGATGGTAAGTATGACATATTCAGACGCACTAAATCAGTGCCTTAATGCTATGGCATTACTGTTTCGACCTCTTCAATTTTATTTTACATTTGAATAAGATCTCTATTCAACATTTATACATTCATTTATCCCTTTTCAGGTTCATTACTGTCACTGCGGTTCTGATCACTTAGATATTCATCAAATTCATTGACATATACTTGTCTTAGGAACTTTAGAAAATCTTTTTTATTGTCTATTAATTGGGAGCTATCTGGTAGCTGGTTCCATAATATTGGCATTTCATACAAGTACGATTTTTTATATAATTCGCTCCGAGGTAGTGGTATTTCCATTTTTCTACCCTTCGTCAAACTTCTTAGACAGATCTTTCTATCATCAACGTTCTTTCCCTTCCCCACTCTTGTAAACGCCCTTCCCAATACATGCATGTTCCTTCTTGTTTTCAGTGTTGGCATATGCAATTCTACATGGATTTGCCTGGTACTCGTCATTCTAGGCAGTTTTAGTATTATTTTAAACGCTGCATTGTATGTATGTATGTATAATAGGCTGGCTTATTGTAATAATGCCCTCACCGTGTAGAAACTGAGGGAGGATAATTGTTATTATTAATAGATATTATGTATCCAGATTATTTTATTAGATTTTAAAACTAGGAAGCGTCTATAGATGTTATGGTAGAAATTACAGTTATTACGGATATTTATTTCTCATTACATTATTATGTCTACGTTATAAGTTATTATACTCACTAGAAACTTTATGTTAAACTATCTATCGTACAACTGAATTAATATACAATATCAGGCATCGTAATATATTATTTCAGAACATTAAATTAGAAAAGAAGAGGGGGTAGATTTTCGATGGGGTGGGTCACTTTTTGATTGCCGAAAATCGACCCATGGGTCACTTTTCGATGGGGGTCACTTTTCGTCATGACACCGGGCATCCCTCTACATATACCGGGCATCCCCCAGTAGGGTACCTTTGATAGGGGTATATATGGGTCCCATTTTTTATGACTGTGTCTGAGTGTCGCATGATAAGACATTTTTCCATGTCCCATGTCACTTTTTAAAACAATTCAATGATATTTTGTGTCACTTTTTAACGGCTTTTTAAGCAATACATTAATTATATTAACGGTTGATACAATGTTGTGTGTCGCCTGTTAAATAAATCACTATGTCTCATGTCTATTTTTAATTCATTTCTGGATGTCTCATGTCAAATTTTATCAGCCTTTTGGAAGCCGTTAAGGGGACCATGTCACAATGTCACCTGTGATTTAGCATGTCGCGTGTCAAATTTTACCCATATGTACCCATTTTGATCTTACATCTCACTGTGGCTACTAAAATGGACACAAACACATAAACTCAGTAACTACATAGGAAACATGATTGTGATTAAAATTGAATTAAATTGCATAGAAATGAGGCATAAAGCCATATGTACAGTAAGGCATGATATGTTCGAAGGGTAGGTTTTATGGTGATTTGTAGCTTCAAAATGAAATTGGCGAAGGGTACTGGGATTGAAGGTGGGATGCCCAGTATCAGGGGATGCCCGATATCAACCACTCTTTTAATATGCTTTAAAAAGGTATCTATTGTGTTTATGAACAATTTTTCACTTGTATGTATGTTGAATTATACATAATGATATTTCTGATTAATAAAAACTAACTTCAATTCAATTCAATTCAATTCAAACATTCTTTATTGTCTTTTTCTTACGATACAACTTTGGTGATCCAATTCTGGCGTGCCAGCTCTTCCTATGGGTGCCATTACATTATTCTGTTTATGGGACAATATACAAGAAAAACAGCAGTAAATAAAACAAAAGTGTTAACATGAATAGTAACAACAATAGATTCATCTTATGATTAAGAACGAAACACAGCTTCCTGAAGTCAGAGAGGAACATGACATAACATGACCCCTATTGAGAAACAATTATTAAATGTGCCTAGAAACCAAGTTCAAGTCCAAGTTCAGGGGATGATACCGGGCATGCCCTCTTGGATTCTTGTTAAATGTGACCGAACACCCCAAAACCAGGCTCTTCCCGATTTTTGAAGATTCCTAGATATCTTCATATTCAAGAAGAGGTCAGCTTTAGCTTTACAATCATGTTTGGATCTTGAGCCTATGTTTATTAGTTCAAAAGTTATGACCAGAAATGTCAGAAGCTGTCACCGGTAAAAATGACCACAAAGATTGTCCTTCATAATGGCAATGTTACATCTATAATAAGTTTGGTTGATTTTCCCTTAATTGAATCCACTCGTGCATGATGATAATTAGTAAACTAATTTTGAAATGAACAGTTATAACATTTCTAGAACTATTTTTAAGTTGAAACTTTGGGAGATGGTAATTTGGATATGAAACGTGATGGCAAAACTCTTAACTCAATATTGATGAAATAGTGATTTTCTGCCTTTGCATGGCTGTAGGTCAACATGGACTTGAGCGAGAAGTGCCTGTTTTTGGGATGTTTGGTCACAAATGTAAGGCTATATTACTCCTTCATTTAACCTATTACAGAAACATTCTTAACTAAGAATGGTTGAAAACAACTTTTAAAACATATAAACGATGATTAGACAGCTGAATATCTCACAGATTGCTGATTCCTAATCATCTTAATAATATTTCCACACCATACAAGTGCATGTATAATCCTTGGTCACTCTCATTCTGGTTGACAATGTTCAAAGAATCCCAGGAATACCTACCCAATAACTATATATGGTGGTTGTCTTGGTTTCCAGAACAGAAAACAGGGGCTTGGTCATATAAAAACAATGTGAATGTGTGTCCCAGCTGTTCCTTTCCTCCCATACCAGGTATCCCTCATTATACCGGGTATACCCCCTGATATGATTTGCATTCATATCTCAACAATAAATTTATTGGGAAGGTTGGAATTTGGTGTGAATACTAGAATAAATACTTGGATAGGATATACAGGATTTTAGTTTCCTAGTGGCCGTGAAACTGGATCTCTATTATGATATGGTACAGGGGATACCCGGTACCAAATTGTATAAAAGCTGTGGTCTTGTACCCACTGAATACAGCCCTGTTAATATCTCATTTACTGGCCGAGTTGTACAAGTTTGCATTAAGGACATGTTAAAGTGTATTTTAGGAGTTTTAAATAGTATATCAAGAATATATTTTCAGCCAGTATACTAAAATCTATGATTGATACCGGGTATGCCCAAGTGACTCCTGAATATTGGACATTTGAGTATAGGACTGATATATTGTGATGAGTAAAAAAAGACTAGAAAGCTAAAACTGTTGGAAGTTGTCAGAAACATTTACAGGGAATAAAACCAGGTGAAATCTAGAACATGTACTTGTATCCTGAGGGTAGGTATAATGTGCAAAAGTAGTGAATTCTGGGTGCTTTTACAAGAATATCAACATTGAAAGTAATCTTTTCATACCAAAGTTATGAAAAGGGCCATTAATGTGCACATTTTCATAATGCTAGGGATGATATAAGAATCATTAGGATTGATTCATTTGTCTGCAATACACATTCAGTACAATATGCAAAGGTCACGAAATTCGCAATTGTACATTCTAAAAAATCTGACCCTCTTATTGATCTCTGGTATTGGTTGTTCTAAACCTTTCTTTTATGGATCATGATGTGTTTTACTATTTATTTCACCCTCGATATGCTGAGCCCATAGAGATAACATAGGGTCTGGATATTGTTTAGCTGGTCAGTAACTGATTTGATATTGCTTACGGGCAATACACGCTCGACCTAGTTTTTGTAACACTGTGCGCATGCACACTTTCTGATCTTTGCCAGTTCCGGTCCTTCCTCGGAGCTATGTTTTCAAAGCGAATCTATCTAAAGAACTTATTATTCAACAATTTATTTCTCAAAATCGCTGTAGATCAGGTTAATTTAACATTAACTTACTGTGCCGGGTGAAATAAACACAGAACAACCCTTGGATTCTCGGCATCGTGAATATTCACCCATGACGCTAAAACTAGCTAAAATCTATCATATTACAGTTGACTTACTCAGCCCAGAAAGGCACGCACCTGATTCCCGCCCATTGACTTATGCTTAGTGGACTTGGCGCTAGTCTACATTTGTATTCCGAGCCTCGCTTTCCATTTATCATGGCCGCGGAGTATATAGGGAACATAGTCACACTCAGTATATTCATCAGGCTTCTCCCCAGTATGTGTTCTCATGTGTTGCCTCAGGTGTCCAGCATGTGCTGCCCTATAGTCACACTCAGTACATTTCTAGGGCTTTTCTCCAGTATGTGTTCTCATGTGTCTTCTCAGGTCTCCAGCATGTGCTGCCCTATAGTCACACTCAGTACATTTCTAGGGCTTTTCTCCAGTATGTGTTCTCATGTGTCTTCTCAGGTTTCTAGCTTCTGCTGCCCTATAGTCACACTCAGTACATGTATAGGGCTTTTCTCCAGAATGTGTTCTCATGTGTCTCCTCAGGGTTCCAGTCCGTGCTGCCCTATAGTCACACACAGTACATTTATAGGGCTTTTCTCCAGTGTGTGTTCCCATGTGTTTCCTCAGGTTTTCAGCATGTGCTGCCCTATAGTCACACTCAGTACATTTATGAGGCTTTTCCCCAGTATGTGTACTCATGTGTCTTCTCAGGTTTCCAGCATATGCTGCCCTATAGTAACACTCAGTACATTTATGAGGCGTTTCTCCAGTATGTGTACTCATGTGTCTTCTCAGGTTTCTAGCCTCTGCTGCCCTATAGTCACACTCAGTACATTTATAGGGCTTTTCTCCAGTGTGTGTTCCCATGTGTCTCCTCAG
The DNA here is from genome assembly GCA_942159475.1 of Sthenelais limicola. Taxonomy (NCBI): domain Eukaryota; kingdom Metazoa; phylum Annelida; class Polychaeta; order Phyllodocida; family Sigalionidae; genus Sthenelais; species Sthenelais limicola. The sequence continues at coordinate 116,591,369 of OW804100.1, read as the reverse complement.
GGTTCCAGCCTGTGCTGCCCTATAGTCACACACAGTACATTTATAGGGCTTTTCTCCAGTGTGTGTTCCCATGTGTTTGCTTAAGTGTCCAGCATGTGCTGCCCTATAGTCACACACAGTACATTTATAGGGCTTTTCTCCAGTATGTGTTCTCATGTGATCCCTTAAGTGTCCAGCCTGTGCTGTCCTATAGTCACACTCAGTACATTTATGAGGCTTTTCTCCAGTATGTGTTCTCATGTGTTTGCTTAAGTGTCCAGCCTGTGCTGCCCTATAGTCACACACAGTACATTTATAGGGCTTTTCTCCAGTATGTGTTCTCATGTGTCTCCTCAGGGTTCCAGCATGGGCTGCCCTATAGTCACACTCAGTACATTTATGTTTCCTTTCAGCACTGTGCATGAGCAAATGTTTCTCTAAACTACTGCTCTCAGTAAACCCTTCAACACACACACTACAGTTGTGTAGTTTCTCCTCTGAATCAGTCACATTGTATGTCACCAGTATAGTAGGTGCACAAGTCACACTTGTAGCATTTGCTGCCCGTCCTGTCTCCATGAGTACAGTAGGTGCACAAGTCACACTTGTAGCATTTGCTGCCCGTCCTGTCTCCATGAGTACAGTAGGTGCACTAGTCACACTTGTAGTATTTGCTGCCCGTCCTGTCTCCATGAGTACAGTAGGTGCACAAGTCACACTTGTAGCATTTGCTGCCCGTCCTGTCTCCATGAGTACAGTAGGTGCACTAGTCACACTTGTAGCATTTGCTGCCTGTCCTGTCTCCATGAGTACAGTAGGTGCACAAGTCACACTTGTAGCATTTGCTGCCTGTCCTGTCTCCATGAGTACAGTAGGTGCACAAGTCACACTTGTAGCATTTGCTGCCTGTCCTGTCTCCATGAGTACAGTAGGTGCACAAGTCACACTTGTAGCATTTGCTGCCCGTCCTGTCTCCATGAGTACAGTAGGTACACTAGTCACACTTGTAGTATTTGCTGCCTGTCCTGTCTCCATGAGTACAGTAGGTACACAAGTCACACTTGTAGCATTTGCTGCCTGTCCTGTCTCCATGAGTATAGTAGGTACACTAGTCACACTTGTAGCATTTGCTGCCCGTCCTGGCTCCATGAGTACAGTAGGTGCACAAGTCACACTTGTAGCATTTGCTGCCCGTCCTGTCTCCATGAGTGTGTTTATGTGCCAACAGCCAAGATGCTAATGGTAGAGTGTTTTCACCAATGTCACACTTCCACGTCTCAAACCCTGCAAATATATAAAGAGTTGTTTAGTTTACATCAAACTTCACATCATTGTCTAACAATTCTCAATTAAGGAGGCTGGGCACAATTCCGCGCTGGATAGTGCGTGATTTGTTGGTCGGAAATTGCCGTTTTACGGTCGTCATATTCTCCTTTTGCAACATATCTAGCCTAGTTATTAACAGACAACTCTTCACGAATCATATTGAAAAACGAAATATCACTAGGTTTATATAAATAATATAAGTATAAATGATATCTGTCATGGTTTCTGTCATTCTGTTATATTTTACGACATACGTAAGGTTTAATTCCCAAGCTAAATCTCGCGCTACCTTTTTGTTGACAATTCAACAACGACCTAGTTTATCCAGGTAACAAAAGGAAATTGCTGTTGAAATCTTGCTGTTGAAAGTTGAACCGTACTAACTGTATATAGAATGACTGACACACACCGAGCTCTGTACGCCGGAAAAAGCGTTGTTAAGGACGCGTAACTAAAGTATGTGCCAGTAGGTGACGTTACGTCCTAAAATATTGTGTCCTGATCGGCATAGTTGTTGACAAAAATGTCTGGATGAAAGGTAGGCCAGAACGACTAATAATACGAATTTAGGAACATATTTTATATCAAATTAAAGCTTGGGCGATTTTCAGTCTAATGGTGTATGTTGTTTGGTGGTACAAGAAAGGTCGAAAATCAAGCGAAACGGCCGATTACAAGTCTGGGAATACGGTAGGACAAAATGTAGCTAGGCCCTTTGAAACATCAACTGTAGAACTCCCTCCCTCCGCCTGCCCTATGGCTATGCTGTCTCCCCACTCAAGAAACATTTCTGTATTGTAAAAATTGGGTCTGCATTCAATATTCTCTTTGTCTTGTTGTGCTTTATCAGCAAAATGCAAAGTTGAGTGATACTACTGATTGATGGCTCATTTAATGCAACAGTGCTATATGGGTCATGGGTATGGGTCTAGATGGCGGGGAAAATGAGAATCAGAAAGTAGTACACATATCCATACGCAAGCGTTGTTCGGCAACAAAGTAGTTCTGTGTTTAAAGCATAATTAAACAATAAAAACCTATTTAATTATTGATAAATGTATATATGCATTTAACCATACCTAACTACGATTCACTCCCTCCAAATTAATATGATATTAATCCACTTCTTCATGAAAAACGCCGTTATTAATATTTTTATGACAATTATATATACAGTTAGTAAATTATAACTTAGAGTTGACAACAGTAAACAACGATGTAAACAGTCAAAATTACGGCAAACTTGACCTCCGACCCAACCTTGACACTGTCTACCAAAAAATCGAGACTGGGGACCCCATATATATTTGACTGTTTTGTAATCTAAACTGTTATGAGAATAAGATATGTGAATTTGAAAGAAATCTGATTACTTTTTCCTGGTGAAATATGCGAAAACGTGTACAATTATGACATAGTGTAGTATTTGGGTATCACAAATACTCTATACAGCTACATTGGGTGTGAAGTTACAGTCTATTCCACCAGGGGTTTGCAGTACAGTGCTTTATGTATACTCCCATATGGACCACCAGATGTCCTTCTTATGCACTGCAGCCTATATTGCTATTTACCACTGTATTGTCTTATGTTATCTGTACTCCGTGTTCTCTGTGTAACATATATATGGTGTTGTGACACCTTATTTGCCTTATGTGTAATGTATGGACTAGTCCCAGAGTGGCTGGTCCTATTTAGGCTCAGTACTCTAGTAGTACTGGCCTCCCAGGCCATGTTTATGTGTGTGGAGAATAAAGAGGTGATTGCTGACAAGGATCAAGAACCTGAGTTAGTGTTGAGTCACTACAATAGTATAGTAAAGATCCGCCCCACAATGGAGAAATGAATATGGAAAGGTCATAATTATGGCATTTCAGGGAACTTGAAACTATCAGTAGAGCAATTTTGGGGAAAATCTAACGACTTTTCAAAATTGTGTCCAGCCTCCTTAACATCTAACTGAAGGCACAATGGTTCATGTTCAGCTGGGTTTTTTTTTTAATTCTTTATTTAACCAGGTGTTATTAACAGGGCTAGGCATTTGCCTTCCCTTTCATCTTTGGGGATCAGGCTATTTGTCCGATTTCCACCCCTACCCTGGCATATTTAAATGCTCAAGGTTAATTCGGATATTTACAGATCATCCGGGATTCTTAGGAAAATATTTAAAAAAATAAAAATAGGTGTGAAATGAGATGAGATGAGATAATTTTTGTGTTGATGATAAAGGTATGATAGAAGATATATATAATTTATGCTGTAAATTGGTATACCTGTTGGTGTTTAGTTTTCAAAGTTGGCTCAAAATTTCTCATTGCTCTGGAAAGTCTCTTTAATTAGTCGTTTGAAAGATAATATATTTCATTCAGTTGTTTCAGATATTCGCCAGTCCTGGTCCATGGAAATCATTGTTGGATTGATCGGACCCTCTACTTATTAAGATAACATATGCATATCATATAATAAGTTTTTAAACAGTGTAAAATAAAATAACAATAAAACAAAGCACATAATACAATTTTATACAGTGTTTTCACTTTCTGTGGGGGCTGCGTAGCTTGCAGTAGATATAAAAAAAAAATATATAGTGTGGGGTAATTCTTACATGCTTACAAATGCTTTGGTATTTGAGGATGTTTCTCCCCAATCATAATCATAAAATATATTTGATTAATATATAATTGATTAGTGATAAGTTGATCATATATAGTGGTTTCTCTTTGCCTTATGTGCTGGCCTATAATTATCTCATGAGGAAAACCTAATTTTGTTGTATCATTTACATTATAGGTGATCAATGAATTTGGGTCAGTTTTTTTTTGAAAATGTACAATTGGCAGCTGTACACATTTAGGAAATTCTGCTAAATTAGGCTGACAAATGAAGAATACTGGGTATATCTGAGTATATTTGGTACCACATTGATTTAAAGTATCAGTTCTGTTATGTTAAACTGCATTTTGAAGCTCATGTCTGTCTTAAATTTGGGTTATTTGAGAGAACTAATGAAGGCGAATTGTACATTTTCAGAAAATCTGACCCATTTGTGTTATTGTCAGTTTGGTTATTAAGTACATTAACAGGGAAAACGGTTAACGGTTTAATTATTTATTGTTACTTCACTAGCGAGACATGTATGTATGTAATATTTGTATTTCTCTTTCATATATACAGTTACAATTCGTATAAAATGGATTTTTGTCCCTCTGTGAATTAACATAGGTTTTCCTGGACTTCCTTTCCTTGCAATGTTCGTTTTTCTTTTCTTTTCTTTTCTTTTCAATAATGAGTAATGTCCGTTTTGATATAGTCTGCATGATCTTGCGATTAATGTTCATACTATTTTATGATACAGTGATAATGACATTAAAACATGTCCATCAAATCTTATTATTAACATTTATAGCATTTAACCCTTCAATTGTTTTGTTTTTTTAAATATTTTATTGGCTGAAACAGTTTAATTGTACTTATCTTAAAGTGACACTTGCCGCTGAGCTCCTGATTTTTGGGACATATGCTTGAATTTCAACAATGTTCTGGATCATTATGCCATTAACCAATACCTGGGAGCATTAATGTATGAAATACATGTATTTGGCATATATAAGAGTTTAAAACTCCAATTTGGTAGGGTGCCTCCACCACCCTATAGTCTCTCCAGACATGGCAGTTGGAAGAGGTCTAGCTGCCTGTATGCATCTTATCTTAATTAGTTGAGTGATACCAGCTGGCTGGGACAGGGTAGATATGTGACCATGTACCTCCTGACTCCCTCCTACTTCACACTCCTCCACCATGCACTGGGGCAGCACCTTATGGTCCAGTTACTTCTCTCTCAGATTTGAATTCCCCAATGGAATCTCTGCCACATTCTTCATCAACAAATATCAATTAATCTAAGGAATATATAACGTTGGTATTCCACACAAATGTTCTTACTTGTGCAGGTCATCGAAAACTGCAAACACATTTCTAAATGACATATAGCCAAATAGTGATCTTAGCCACTTTAAGATACGTCATGCTATTAATTGTTACAACAAAATTATCAAATTTCATTCAAATGAATGAACAGTAATATTGCTACTTCACTAGCAAGACGTATCAAGTAACATCAAGTAATCTATGAGTTCCTTCTCTCTCATCATCAGAGATACAGGAGAAAATGGGTCAGTTTTTAATTGTTTAAAACTTTAATGCGTTTGACACCTAGAGTATTGAATATCACTACAATACATTATTTAACTCCTAAATCAATTAATTTTAAATTTCGACTTGACATCTCACAAAACACCCTGCAATACTGTACTATTTTTGCTGTGACAATAATCAGCCTCCCTGTCAGTGGAATAAAAGTCTTATTATACATGTAGTTAGACACAGTATCATCCCCGACTTCTCCCTGAATTATCCCGAGCAGGGACGGACAGTTAACCCTCATACTATCATCTCGTCCCCGTACTCTCCCGCACCCCGGAGCGGGGACGGACAGTTAACCCTGATACTATCATTCATGGGGCACTGACCCACAGTGTCAACATGACTACATACATGAGGAGGTGGTCATTGCCTCCATTCACCATATACACACATGGATTAGAAGGGTACAGCATGGACGGACACAGTAAATAGACACAGGAAGTCGGGGATGACACTCTGTGTACACTACTGTAGCAGTTCTGACAGCTGCGGGACTGGGCGATAACAGGGAGCGTATGTTTGTTCATACAAACAGAGGAGAAATAAAGACATCAGACTTACCTTTGATCCTTCCTCACTCTTGCTTTTGGTTGTAGGCTGAACTTCTGTGTTCAATAATTGAAGTTTGTTCAATATTTTCCCTATAAACTATAAAGACAGACACAGACTGACTTAGTGGACTTGTGGGTGCTGCTACACAGCTGCTACCTGGAGGTAAGGCGAGGAACTACTATTTCTACCTCCAGTTTTACTCACCAGATGGCAGCATGGTCCAAACAAGGCACTTTGGTACTGGGTCTACAAACTACCATACAGAAGGGTGAGTGAATGAGATTGATGGCTTAAATACGCCCTTATCAACACTTTGAAGTGTTGTAGCAAGGGCGGGAGAGCTGAGATGGAGGCAGTTTATGATCATACCCAGGAAATAGAGATAGAGAAGAAGGGAGAGAGACAAAGAAAAGAGACACAAAGGCACTTTAAGGTCATACCCAGGACCATCCATTCAGAAGGGCTGGAGTGTGAGTGTGTGTGTGTGTGTGTGTGTGTGTGTGTGTGTGTGTGTAGGTGAAGTGTACACAACTTGATCATGACGATAAGTGGGGATGAAATTATGTAATGTGGGTGAGATATTCTATTTGATATCACTTGTCAATTTGAATTAGAGTTTGAGTAAATATTCAATTACTAGTACCGAGTTCCATTCACTATTTATTATATGCCACTAGCATAGACAAATATTGATATACTGTAAGAATCTAAGAGCATTTGCCCATAGGTTTGGTGTTATATGAAGTAAAGTAGAAGTCAGAAGTTGGTCGTCAATCAGCCAGGCAGCAAGATCTGTCTATAGCTTGGCTTCGCCTTTATTTTATACTCTACACAAATAATTAATTCATTTCAGATAAAGGATTCCTAGAAATATTTCCTGGCGTTGTCCCCCTCTAATTGGCTGAGAGGTATCCCTCCATCACGTGGGTTGACTGACCCGCTCTCCTCCACGCTAACACCAGCCATTGTCCACGTGATATAGATGATCCTTGACCTCAGAATCTCATATATATAGGGAAATCATTTGTAATTTACAAGTAATTTACAAGTCTTATTTCTTTTTCAATAGAGCCCTGCAGACTCCATTTATTCAACACTTTTTTCTTAGCCTAAAAGTGTCTGGTTACTGTTGTCATAAGAGTAAACTTGGGCTAACCACCAGCATGAAACTGGATGCTTTAGATCTCCTGGCGGGCATCCTAATTAAGATTGTTTATTTAATGATAACCTCAAGAGACTTAATATCCACAGCAGAAATGAAACTACTGAAGATAGACAAAGCCAAACCAGTGATAAATCATTACCACTACTGCTAATTATAGTGACAAGTCCAAATCGTATGGCATCATTTGTTTTGATACATATAGCTTAACCCCGGTGTCTATTCAAGGACCAGCGATTATTAGTAAATCATGCTGTGCCCCAGGCGCCTATTCAAGGCCCGGCGGTATTTCAAGGAAATACGGTATTAACCTTTCTTTTGGGTATTGAAGTGACATTAAGTATCTAAAAGCTAAAAGAAAACCCAATTCAAATATACCTCTCAAATGGAATGTGCATGTGATAAATCAAAATATGGAATCGTAGACATGATTAATACTGATCTCACTGATTGTCATTAATTAATTAAAATACATCACAAATTATACATGACCGTGGAGGCGTGGCTGGCGATATGTTAATTATATTGCAGGTTTCTCTGACTATTGTCATTGAATAACAGTCCCTATACACTCTATTTGAGACTTATAGGCAGCGGCACCCAGTAGGGTTAACCATGTTTACTGCCTACTACAGGACTCAAACAGAGTGTAGGTTAATCAAGGTGAGGAAAGCTATGAAATCACTGTGAGTCAGAGACCAATAAAGATTTCTCCAGTATGTGTTCTCATGTGTATACTCAGGTTTCCAGCCTGTGCTGCCCTATAGTCACACACAGTACATTTATAGGGCTTTTCGCCAGTATGTTTTCTCATGTGTCTCCTCAGGGATCCAGCCTCTGCTGTTCTATAGTCACACTCAGTACATTTATGAGGCTTTTCTCCAGTATGTGTTGTCATGTGTGTCGTCAGGTGTCCAGCATGTGCTGTCCTATAGTCACACTCAGCACATTTATGAGGCTTTTCTCCAGTATGCGTTGTCATGTGTTTCCTCAGGTCCCCAGCCCGTGCTGCCCTATAGTCACACAGAGTACATTTATGAGGCTTTTCCCCAGTATGTGTACTCATGTGTATCCTCAGGTCTCCAGCCTGTGCTGCCCTATAGTCACACTTAGTACATTTATAGGGCTTCTCCCCTGTATGTGTTCTCATGTGTCTCCTCAGGGCTCCAGCATGTGCTGCCTTATAGTCACACTCAGTACATTTATGAGGGTTTTCCCCAGTATGTGTTGTCATGTGTTGCCTCAGGTGTCCAGCATGTGCTGCCCTATAGTCACACTCAGTACATTTATAAGGCTTTTCTCCAGTATGTGTTGTCATGTGTCTCCTCAGGTCCCCAGCCCGTGCTGCCCTATAGTCACACTCAGTACATTTATAAGGCTTTTCCCCAGTATGTGTACTCATGTGTATCCTCAGGTACCCAGTATGTGCTGCCCTATAGTCACACACAGTACATTTATTAGGCTTTTTTCCAGTATGTGTTCTCATGTGTCTCTTCAGGGTTCCAGCATGTGCTGCCCTATAGTCACACTCAGTACATTTGTGGGGCTTTTCCCCGTTATGTGTTCTCATGTGTGCCCACAGAGTTCCAGCCTCTGCAGTCCTATAGTCACACTCAGTACATTGATGTGGTTTTTCTCCAGTATGTGTTTTCATGTGTTCCCTAAGAGTTCTAGCCTGTGCTGCCCTACAGTAACACACAGTACATTTATATTTCCACTCAGCACTGTGTATGAGCAAATGTTTCTCTAAACTACTGCTCTCTGTAAACCCTTCAACACACACACTGCAGTCATGTAGTTTCTCCTCTGAATCAGTCACATTGTATGTCACCAGTATAGTAGGTGCACAAGTCACACTTGTAGCATTTGCTGCCCATCCTGTCTCCATGAGTATGTTTATGTACCAACAGCCAAGGTGCTAATGGGTGAATGCACTCGACAAGTCACACTTCCACTTCTCAAACCCTGCAAACATATGAAGAGGTGATCAGTTTACATCATAGTTCACGCCACAATTTTGAGAATATTTGAAACTGACCGTATGAGTATTTAATGGTGTTGACTCTGTAATAAAGTAAGACAAAGCCACAACTTTACCGTGTAATTCCTGCACCTTAGGAAGTTTTTCTTTAAATCTCTTTAAGAAATGTCTTTAAACTAGTCAGCCAGGACCTGGGTTACTCCCCTAGTGGCCTGCCAACTCATTTTTAACATGTTTAATGGTAAAAACTATAAAATACCAAAATGTTTTAACATAGTGTAACGATGAAACCAAAAAGCCACTAAAAACTTCCTGTCCCTGGATTAGTTTTTATATCAGGAACCAGTGATGCAATGTAAGGAGAGGTTTCTCCCTGCTTCCAGAAGCTGATGCAATGTAATTCTATGTACCAATACCCAGGGAAACTGATGTAAGCCCGCTAGGGGATTTCTCTCAGGCTCTGGAAGTCTGGTGAAATATGTTGAAATATCTAGAGTATATAAAGGGCCCCAGTCAGTCCCTAGTCAGACCCAGACCTATCTTGAAGACCTGATCTACCCTTGCTGCTATAACGATTGACAACATCATGCTGACTGCTGACTAACTGACTGCCCTGGAGCCATGAGAGAGCCTTGTTCTAATATTTTCTGTATATTGAAACATGTGAATAAGGATTAATAAACAAGCCATTCAGCACTCCAAATTGAAGTACCTTTTGCTCTACTAGAGTTATTCTTACAGCTAGTTCGACTGGAATATCAACATTTTACATTTAACTATAATTATATTTAATAGTTCCCTGATTTACAATATCACATTTGATTTGACATTGAATTATGGAATGCCCCTGAGCTCCCAAAAGCGACACTCACATTTGGAGATCTCGGTTTTAAGTTTCATTAAAACAGAAGTGAATTTAATTTGTACATTGTCTAGCTTTCTAATAAGAGACAGGGAAAAATGTTGAGAAAAATGTTAGCGTCGAAAAAAAACAGAAAAACAATGAAAAAAGTACAAAATGGAGAAAATACTCCAGAAAGACAAAGGTCCATACAAAATTAATTTTAATAATTTTTGATAATTTTTAATAAATAAGCTGTTAACCTTAGGTAATCTTAGAAAAGAAATGTAAAATCGTATGCTAAATGTGTACATACACCATCACAATGATTGGTTCAATGTACCATTAATTAATTAGTTATCAACATGTTTCTGTCAGATAAAGATCCGGTGTTGGACAAAAAAACAACAGAAGTGAAAACAAATGGATGCATTGTGTCAATCCATAGTCCCCCGAGAACTAAATTTGGCTGACTAATGAGAGACTTTAGGAGAAAACAAAAGTACTCAACCATAAATAATAAGGGGCCACTGAACTGTTCACTATTGGAGTCTATGGGTCATATTTTCAGATAATGTACAATTCACCTTCACCAATCCTCTCAAATAACCTACATTTAAGACAAAAATGAGCTTCAAAATGCAGTTTAGCATAACAGAACAGTAAAGTACATGTGTTCTGTTTATGAATATTGTTGTCTAAATGAACAAAGTACCATTGCATATATCAACGAGAGTCTATAGAGGACCGGGGGAACTCAGGGGCTTCTCTTTACCGAGCTTGCTTGGGTGCTGCTGTGAACCACAGTAAGGGGTCTGGGGGAGAAAATCAGGGAATTTTTTTTTTTTAAATATTTTTATTGGCTGAAACAGTTTAACAATTGGTGTTGATTATAAGAAAGACGCATGACTGACAGGATGCAGTTATATTTCGTGCGTTGCCATGACCAAGTAAATACGATTCTACAGAAATTTATCCTTATTAGATCTATGAGCTGGTCAACAAATAAAGTTATCAAAGTTTTCAGATAATACATTCTTACAAGTGGATGCCATTAAATTCATCAAGCATTTTTCTATATTTTCAATCTCATCTATACCTTAGATCCTTTAGAATGGCCATCAAACGCCATAAAAACCATATATGTTCTGATTCAACAACCATGAGAGAACAACGCCGGGTATGGAGAAATGGATTTTATTTTTGACAATTGGTAAATGAAGAAGTTGATATATAAAAGTTGAGATAAAATAATGTATTGTTGAAGTTTAAAAGTTATACAGGAAGATGGATATAGAAGATAAAAGAATTAATTTGTGATTGTTAAAAATTATTGGTATAAGGAATGAAATTTTATATATTTGAGAAAAATAAAATATTTTTAATAAGTTTTATTGTGGGGATGGGCGGGTTGGAAGCGAAAATCGAAAGAGTGGTTTTGGAAAGGCCTGGGCGGCTTATATATGGGTATAGGTAGTTAAAGAGTTATGTAATGTGATTGGGGGACAATTTAGAAGAGGGGAGGCCCGGCCGTCTCTCATGCCTCACTGATTTTCAATAGTGAAAACATTGATTTATACAGAGAAATGAAAATATCAATAAATCTAACCTTGGTACGCACTGATGTGAAAGATCATAATGGGAGCTATGGATGGGAAAATGAGTAGGCTACACATTGATATGTTTTATATGCTTCAAATCGACGGGTAGGATATGATCAAATGGAAAAAAACTACCGTCCAGACCCGGGGCCCTACTCTCCAGGGACCCTACCATACCTGGGCCCCAATGTCCGCGATCAAACCTTGACGACCTCTACTAGACTAAAGCCTCTACCCCGTCTCCATGACAACATCCCAGACCATACCAGGTTAAGCTCCATTGGAAGAACTGTGTAACGCACAGAAATTGTGAACCTTTTCCCGCGTTGTCGAGTGTATTAAAGTATTACACTGTGGCGGAAACAAAATCCATTGATTATAAAATCCCAGACCGAATGATAAAGAAAACTGTTTCATCAGGGGGCCATGGAATGGATGTTCTTTGTATATGAATTGAGGTCAAAAATATCGATTATATTGTATCAAAATAAGTTTAAAGCAACAAGCAAAGAAGAAAATACGTTATGGAAAAGACTAGTCGCAGATATTTCGGAATTGTTAAACAATAATAAAAGCTAGAAAAGCTTTGCTTTTCACAGCAAAGCCAGTTGTCTATAGGCGAAAGTAGTCCAATTCATAGTGTATTTAATTTTAGATAAGCGATGTATACGTTTTGACGATGTAAAAACAAAAAAAAAACAAAAAAAAAGACTGAATATTTATACTGAATATTAATCTAAGATAAAGATTAGTAAGAAAAGTTACTAAACATGGATTTAATTTATGTTCAGCGACAGAGTTACAAATAATGAGGTTAGACTGAGCTGTGCGGGAGATTCCAGATTATGTTTTGGGGTTGTTTTTTTTTAAAAAAATTGTATTGAGTCCAGTTCCGTTGTGTTGTATAATGATAATCTCATGGAACCCAGTCAAAATGATAGTCAATAATTATGCAATTATGCAATTGTTGCTTGTTCAATATTTTCTCTATAAACTATAAAGACAGACACAGAGTGACTTAGTGGACTTGTGGGTGCTGCTACACAGCTGCTACCTGGAGGTAAGGCGAGGAACTACTATTTCTACCTCCTGTATTACTCACCAGGTAGCAGCATAGACATGTATAGAGCAACATGCAGGCAGAAGTTGATGTCTAATCTGTGTCTCTGAGAGGGAAAATATTGAACAAGCAGCAATTATTGTACACAGAAGTTCAACCTACAACCAAAAGCAAGAGTGAGGAAGGATCAAAGGTAAGTCTGATGTCTTTATTTCTCCTCTGTTTGTATGAAAACACTCTGCTCCCTATTATCGCTCACTCTCTCTCTCGTGGGGTCTTCCTTTTTCAAGTTTTTGTAGTAATTTGTACAACTTTCTCTGTCAAATATATGAAACCATGGACAATAGGACACTGCCATGACCGTCATTCGCATCCTACCATTTAAAAGCGGGTCGACTCCATATTCTTAGTAACCAAACAATGTATTTGTCTATAATTGTGAATTCTATCCTATTTGCCTTTTTATTAATTTCTGAAGGGAGCCCGGGAAGAACTCAGCGTTGTAAAACACTGAGAGGGAATTTTCCGCTTCAGTACAGCATAGCAGAAATGTACATGTTTTATTGAATAAAAGTTTTATAATAATAATAATAATAATAATAATAATAATAATAATAATAAATAAAAGATGCTTCCAATTGAGCTGAATCACTCAATCGCATCACAATAGACGTTAATAGGGAGGTTCAGCAGGTCTAACCTATACGTAAATGTAATGTATCCGTATCTCACACACATACATTAAAAGGAAGAAAGAGGTTCAGCAAAACATGGCAGGGACAACGTTACGTAATCCATCAAAATAGTAGTAGTAGAAATTAATTTTTTATACACAAAAATGCGACGTAATTCACAAAAAAGATTACGTAATTAGATAGGTTTGCCTGCGGAACCTGCCTATTTTCTACTCTTTCTTTTTCTCTGTTTCTCATATCACTTTCCCTTATCCTTATCTTTGCGTTTCAGAAATTTAAAAATGAAACTGAGCCAGGCTTCAACATACAAACGGATTTTTATGATAAATATTGGTGACCTACTTTAACACTAAATCCTAGGACTATAATGTATCTACTTTTTTAAAAAAATGTATTTGATTTCAGGCCAATAAACATTTTTAAACGTTGTTATAAAAAGACGCACTATCCCTCAGGGATGTCTTCATGCGTTGCCCATTTCACATACTAACCATTAATATCAAGACTACGAAGACTTTATTCCGTCTCCATTTTACTTCAAACAAAATGAAAAATTACTACTCATAGAACCAGATACAGACCAAAAATAAAAATTACTGATAAAACATGAGTCATATTAATGTTGAGGCCATATTGCTTGTATTGAGGATGGATGGAGGTGGATTACTATTCAGAGTATATAAAAGACATGAGGCTTTGTTGTATCGTCATACCGGAAGAGGAAGAGCAGTTTATTTTTTTTGTGTTCACAAAATTTCCAAAATCCCCCCCCCCCCCCTTACCACCACCACCCCGAGATTTGTTTGGATCACCAAATTCCCCGATCTGTCTAGACTTTCTGGTTAAAACACGGGCCTTGAATTATTTTGGGGGGGATGCTAATTCCAGACACTTTCGTCTTTTTCATGCCCACACCCGCCCTCTGGTTCATTATTGGAGTTATACTACAGGATTTCATGTGACTTTTTTGTTCCATATTTCAAGAGGACTAGTGAAAACCTAGGAGGACTAGGACGCACGCACTCACGGGACGGGGCACTGACACACATACTATAGCAATAGACAACGAGGATTTTAGCGTGAGAACTGTCTGTACTCCCATAGACGTCCCAAGGCCGAAGGCCGAGGGACGTCTATGGGAGTACAGACAGTTCGAACGCTAAATCCGAGTTGTATATTGATTTTAGTCCGTGATGGAACACCGTGGTGGCGCCACTAGACCAACGCGGTCTGTAGTATAATAAGTGCACGCGAAATCTTACCCAAAATGGACTAAACTGCAGCAGACACCGCCCTGCCAATTATATCCTACCTCGCCGCCCTCACCGCCTTACAGAAATCACCACCACCTGTGGGCCCTATCTCATTTCAGCAGGTGGCCTGCTTCACTTTTAATTTTTTTTTCTTGTAAAATATTCTACCCAAATCGTAGTTAGATATAAGATATATTGTCTTTTATTATACGCGCATGCTATATGAGAAGTGCTATAAGTGGGGTGCTATAAAAATAGTCTTATAGGACGCGTCCTATATGAATGTAGTTGTCTAAAAATAGCTCTGTTTATATGCTTCGCGGAGCAATGGATGTAAACAAATCCCCGCGATCGGTAATCCACCCGTGATTCTGGTACTATGATTAGAGAAATACATAATAAAAATCCCATCATAAAATAGAGCAATACATTCTCTATTGAATGATATAAATTTTATTAATGTAGCTAAAGAAATGGCTGCGATATGAACGTTTTAAGTCAACAATATAACTTGGCTAATAACGGGTTTGTCAGTGGGGCTGGCAGCGGGGCTCTCTGAGACTTCTTTAATATTTTTTCAGTGATATCTGATAACATATGATCAAATTTTATGCACATATAATAAATATAGAATGGAACTCGCTGGCAATAATCGAAAGTTTATAGGACTTGATTCGTCCACATAAGCACTCTGCCTACGGCATCGTGCTTATGTGGAAGAATCTCGTCCTATAAATTTTCGATTATTGCCAGCTCGTCCCATTCTCTCTATGTATTGTAAGTCTTGTATTGGTTTTATATTCCTTCTGATGTAAAGTTTGATGTAAACTGATCACTGCTATATATTTATTTGCAGGGTTTGAGAAGAGAAGTGTGGATTCACCCATTGCCACATAGACATACTCATGGAGACAGGACGGGCAGCAAATGCTACAAGTGTGACTTGTGCACCTACTGTACTCATGGAGACAGGACGGGCAGCAAATGCTACAAGTGTGACTAGTGCACCTACTGTACTCATGGAGACAGGACGGGCAGCAAATGCTACAAGTGTGACTTGTGCACCTACTGTACTCATGGAGACAGGACGGGCAGCAAATGCTACAAGTGTGACTAGTGCACCTACTGTACTCATGGAGACAGGACGGGCAGCAAATGCTACAAGTGTGACTTGTGCACCTACTGTACTCATGGAGACAGGACGGGCAGCAAATGCTACAAGTGTGACTAGTGCACCTACTGTACTCATGGAGACAGGACAGGCAGCAAATGCTACAAGTGTGACTAGTGCACCTACTGTACTCATGGAGACAGGACGGGCAGCAAATGCTACAAGTGTGACTTGTGCACCTACTGTACTCATGGAGACAGGACGGGCAGCAAATGCTACAAGTGTGACTAGTGCACCTACTGTACTCATGGAGACAGGACGGGCAGCAAATGCTACAAGTGTGACTAGTGCACCTACTGTACTCATGGAGACAGGACGGGCAGCAAATGCTACAAGTGTGACTAGTGCACCTACTGTACTCATGGAGACAGGACGGGCAGCAAATGCTACAAGTGTGACTAGTGCACCTACTGTACTCATGGAGATAGGACGGGCAGCAAATTCTACAAGTGTGACTTGTGCACCTACTGTACTAATGGAGATAGGACGGGCAGCAAATGCTACAAGTATGACTAGTGCACCTACTGTAATCATGGAGACAGGATGGGCAGCAAATGCTACAAGTATGACTTGTGCACCTACTGTATTCATGGAGATAGGACAGGCAGCAAATGCTACAAGTGTGACTTGTGCACCTACTATACTGGTGACATACAATGTGATTGATTCAGAGGAGAAACTGCACAACTGTAGTGTGTGTGTTGAAGGGTTTACAGAGAGCAGTAGTTTAGAGAAACATTTGCTCATCCACAGTGCTGAGTGGAAACATAAATGTACTGAGTGTGACCATAGGGCAGCAGGGGCTGGAGCCCTGAGGATACACATGAAAATACATACTGGGGAAAAGCCACATAAATGTACTGAGTGTGACTATAGGGCTGCATATGCTGGAAACCTGAGGAGACACATGAGAACACATACTGGAGAAAGGCCTCATAAATGTACTGAGTGTGACTATAGGACAGCAGAGGCTGGACACCTGAGGAGACACATGAGAACACACACTGGAGAAAAGCCGTATAAATGTAATGAGTGTGACTATAGGACAACACTGGCTAGAACCCTGAGGAGACACATGAGCACACATACTGGAGAAAAGCCCTATACATGTACTGAGTGTGACTATAGGGCAGCACTTGCTGGGTCCCTGAGGATACACATGAGAACACATACTGGAGAAAAGCCTCATAAATGCACTGAGTGTGACTATAGGGCAGCACAGGCTGGAGACCTGAGAGTTCACATGAGAACACATACTGGAGAAAAGCCCTATAAATGTACTGAGTGTGACTATAGGGCAGCACAGGCTCGAACCCTGAGGAGACACATGAGGACACATACTGGAGAAAAGCCTCATAAATGTACCAAGTGTGACTATAGGGCAGCATGGACTGGACACCTGAAGTGTCACATGAGAAAACATACTGGAGAAAAGCCTAATAAATGTACTGAGTGTGACTATAAGACAGCACGGGCTAGAAACTTGAAGGATCACATGAGAACACATACTGGAGAAAAGCCCTATAAATGTACTGAGTGTGACTATAGGGCAGCACAGACTGGGAACCTGAGGAACCACATGAGGACACACACTGGAGAATATCCCCATAAATGTACTGAGTGTGACTATAGGGCAGCACATGCTGGGTCCCTGAGGACACACATGAGAACACATACTGGGGAAAAGCCCTTTAAATGTACTGAGTGTGACTATAGAACAGCACGGGCTGGAGCCCTGAGGAAACACATGAGAAAACATACTGGGGAAAAGCCCTATAAATGTACTGAGTGTGACTATAGGGCAGCACACGCTGGAAACCTTAGGATACACATGAGAACACATACTGGAGAAAAAAATTAATGAATGTACTGTGTGCGACTATGTATGAGGCTGGAGACCTGACAAGTGACATACTGGGGAAAAGCCTCACCTCCATATCCTAGAATCTCTGAACCGCGGCACAGTGGTGTAGTCCCTGATGCACATTAAGTCAAAGACTGAACAATTGATGAATTTCAACAATTTGTCCTATAATTTTTTAATGCTAAAGAACATCACACTCTAGGTCCAAACCCTCAGATCAGATAAGAATGATATGTCAGCCTACTTTGCTAATCAGTTCCCTTGCCAAGGACTCAGCGTTTTAATGGGAATATAATGACATTTTGCGATCTTAATGAAATTATAATGGCACTTTGCGGTTTGAGGCCAGAGGCTTTTCCTTCGCTGGAAGGTACTCTCTTATCTTTGATCAACTAATGACACAGGTGCAGATAAAGAAGGCAGAATGAAACAAACTTAATTAGAAATAAAGCAGAGAAAGATTGGTTTCTGTTTGTTGTTATATTATTCTGTGTTACTATTATACCTCACTATGGCATATCCTAATATATTAAATTATTCATAGCCATAGGCCTATATATAAATACCCTAACCAAGCTCCCACCTGTGTGGCTAGTTGAAGACTGGCAGGCTATGGGAAGCACTATAGGCAGCGTAAGTAGTCCACAGCCGCCATTTTTGTTCCTAATTTTGGGACAAAAACCTTTTTTTTTTTTTATGAAAATAACCTTTTAAAGCTTTTTTTTTCAAAAAACCTTTTTATTTTTAAATTAGATTTTTTTCAAAATTAGATGCCTCAAAGGATGGGTTCTTTTTCGATATATTACTATTATTAGAATAATTTCTAGTGAAATGTGTTTTATATATAGGCTAAATAGGTTAACTATTTTACTTCTGAGTGTTTCCCACTTGGATAGTTTCTGCTAGTCCATAAACGCAGGAGTACACTTACTCAAAAATAATATTACCAGAGGTGCCAACTTCTATAGGGTTTTTTCAAAAACATTTTACTGGTCAAAATTTCTTAAGAATGATAAGGTTCATTTGCCAACACAAACTGGTTACAATTCCACTTCAATTTGATATTTAATCATTACTTCCTTTAACATTATCAATAATTGTTGTAGTAACAACAATTTCAGCATATTCACAGACCATTTGCAAGACAATAGCACAAAGGCAAAGAATAATATCTACTATCTTAATTATCAGAATTGAGGAGAATAGCAACACCCACTACTATCAGAAAATTATATAAAGTGGCAATTGTCAACCTCCCAGTCCCAGAGATTATCCTTTCAATCTCTAAGTCCAAGAGATTAAGCTCTGTTCTGTTTCCAGCTTCCTTAGAGGAATATAGTAGTAGTCTAGCCTGTAGACTATATCTCGCAGCTCGAAATTCAAGACATAAGTCGGTAGTGGTGTTTGAAATGGAAGTGAAGTTCTACCAGCTAAATGCTGGGCTTTTATTGTAACTGTAGCTTCAGCTATTCCAAGAATGGTACAATAGGTATAAGTGATAAATGACTCGTTACTACTCAGCCTCCTAAGTATACTGACTACTACGAAGCTATACCTTTAGGGTCTACTGATTTATACGTGGACATTGCCACATCACACAATTTACCTAATTCTATCTGTATGGTAAAAAATATGATTTGGGGTAAATGTAGGGCCAGCACATGTTCAAGGTGACTGGTCTGTTGGAACTGTCTTTTAGATTTGGGTTTGAATTATAGGTTGTTCAGGTGGTAACTCATCACTTGCCAAAAATTAAAGAAAGTTTTAACTTTATACACTGTTGCCCAAGAAATCGTGACATTTCTGAAAGTCAATTATGAGTAAAAGAAAATCCAGAATGCGACATTTGACTCCTAATTTAAAAAAAAAATCCAGACCCCCCTAGAAGTGCTTCATGCCCATGGCACAAATCTCCCTACACAATACTAGGATTTATACACTGTGGCTCAAGAAATCCGGACATTTCTGGAAGCAATTATGAGGTAAAATTATCTCCAGAATGCACCATTGGACCCCTAATTTTTAAAAATTAAATTTTTAAAAATCATTGGTATAACCTAAGATTCAACGTTCACCAAATAAATGAAGTTCTATTAAAATGTCCATTAACATGAAGCCTCGTTGTCGGTTCCATAGGCTTTGCATTGTCAGAAACAATGCTCAATCAATCAAAAACTGGCAGGAATTACACGGGGAACTTTTGACATAGTATAATATAGGGTATTAGCAATTGAAATAAGACAAAAAGTAGTGCCCTCAATCTGGAACGAAAATCACTCTTTTGGGGTACAGCTGATGGCCTACTGGTGGCGGCCATGACACTTATGCATCCTATAGGGGAAGTAATTCCCATGCAATAGTACTAGGGGCTTGCCAGAATGTTCTAGAACATTGGTGCAAGGCCCAGTTAAGATGATGAAATCCCTATAATACATAAAGACCCCAAGTCCTGTCACAGTCACAATCCAAAACCTGACTACACTAAGATTACCGAACTGCCAATATGAAGACCTAGAGAGACTGTTCTAACTTGACTGACTTAGACTGCGCATTCTGACTATGGTCCTTACTTGCACCTACTATATTGACTGATTGACATGTTTCGAGATTGGACCCAATAAAAGCTATATTCAGCTCTCCAACGTGGACCTTCTCTCTACTCTAGTTATTATCACACAGCTAGCAAGATCAACTAGAATCAACATGATCCACGAGAATCTACAGTAACAGTAATTACACAACTCCCTATTATATCCGGGAATAGTAATTTATGGAATGTCAGTCACCCAGCTCCCCAGCATAAAGACTGACATTTGTGATCCGTTTTAGGAAAATGAGTCATAAGTCGCAAAAAATAGATTTTGAGATACCATTATATCTGAAAAGTTGAGATCAAGCTTATTCTAATGATAGTAAACAGTCTTATGTTTCTTATAAGTATTTCTAGAAGTTAAGTTTGATATTTTCGTTTTTGAAAAAAAATGTTTCCAATATTTCTGGGGTTCAATAAACAGAAAAGTAACTAAATGTAGTCCATATGAGGCCCTGTATAACTAAAGGGTATATTACATAGATTGTCCTGGAATTTAATACATTAATCGATATAGCTATAAGTGATAAACTCTCCAAAAATCAGAACATTCCAATAATGTGATCTTGTGAAAAAAACACTTTGAAAAACATCAATTTTGCGACTTATGACTCATTTTCCTACAACACATCACATTTACACTTGTGTTTTGAAGGCCTTCGTATGGGGTATATTTAGTTACTTACTGGTAATTACCCAGCCAGAAACATTGCAAACTTTTTTTTTCAAAAATAGAAATATCAAACTTAAAATATAGAAATACTTATAAGGTGTCCTAGTGTTTACTATCATTGGAATCAGCTTGATCTCCTCTTTTCAAATATGCTGATATCTCAAAATCCATATTTTGCGACTTCTGACTCATTTTGCTAAAACGGATCACAATTGTGCATGTGACAGTTTCAAATACAGACAGCCCTGAATCTCCGCTTTTGTTTCACATATCACATATCATTTAACATAAAAACTCTTAAAACTAAAAGGAACCTTATAAAATGAATTAAGGTTTTAGTCCCTAACTATAGAAATACTACCTTCTACTGGTCACGTTCTACTGATCCACAGGACACTTGACCTCAATTCTTAAAAGTATGCACCTAAATGTTTAGCTATGTTTTTCTGTTGAAATTGATTGAAAGAGCTCCCTGATGTCTTTCTGCTGCCACTAATTGTTGTTATATATCCATATGCTTTATAGGTTTGCATTTCTAAGGCATGTAGAAGTCAGAGACTATAAAGATTTAGCTTAGATTAAAATATATACTGTCTGTGTGCATTCACCTCCATTGAAACAGAAGTTTACCTGCCCGAGGTCTTGTCATTTATGTATAGCACACTGGGAAGATGTCAGCCTGCACTGTCCAAGTAACAGACAGAGTCTTCTCTATTAAATGCCACATTACAGCCACACACATCATTGGAATATTCATTATAGTGTTGGTTTTTTTTCAAGATTTTATTTAAACTAGGTAATACAGGTAATCCCCTCCACGGGGTTTCTCACCCGCCCCTAGCTTATTTACAGTTTTCAAGGGGGGTATTTTTCTCTCGTAGGGAACATACAATATATACAAGTATAAACAGATTCAATACAATATAAAATAAATACAGTAATTCTGTGTCCCTTTTGCCACTCGAATCTCGTGATGGAGTGTTAAGGGAGGTAGTGATATAGTATCAATAGATGAAGAAAGATAGTTGTTTAGATTCTTATCATGTCCTTTGTGCCACTCTGATCATTTAGATGGAGTGTTAAAGGCATATAAGGAATGAAGAAAAAGATTACATTAAGTACAGTGGTTGTCAATATGATATGGATGCACTCTAGTTATATAATTTGTAAGCTACATACTACTTTGCCACACAGATCAGTTTAGATTTGGTGTTAGTAGTTGATGATCGGCAGTTCCTGATGGCATAGGTTGGAAGGTAAAATGAAAGGTAGTTAGGTGGATTACTGTATGTGTGTATAGTGTGTGTTTAGGTGTGCAAAAATTTCTTATGTAAGTAGAGTTTTTAGCCATGTTTTTTTATTAGATTTGAGTGCTTCAATAGTTCCAAAAGTGCTTCAATAGTTCCATAGTGTGCAGAACATAATATCTTATTTTTACTCAATGTCTGAACAGAGGATATACTCAGTCCTGTGTCCCCCTTTAAACTGCGTTCTGAAGCTCATTTTTGTCTTAAATGTGGGTTATATCATATGTCATATAAACAGCCATTTGTATTGTGTATTTTCTATGCTATATATATATAAGTGTTTTTATTTCCAAATTGCAATACATTTACATTGAAAATAGGTCATGTCACTTTCTATGCGAACATAAAGTTATAGGACATAGATCGTTTTCTCCTATATGCGATCTTTATATGCGATTTTTAAAAGGTTTTATTCAACAAATCCTGTCATTGGGGCTTGTACACTTCTAAGGCATTTTGTATGTCTCCCTTCATATTTTGCATTTTTTGTTGGTATTTTCTTTGTTTTCTCCTATAACACTTCTCGCATAAGGCGCACCTCAGTTACTACATTCAGTACCTTTTGAGCTTGTTTTACTCTACTTGCTATATAACATTCTGAAATGTTAAAGGTATAAAGCTAAAAAATACCTGTATTCTGCAATCCTCCATAGTGTAGCTGATCCAGAAGGAAGCGTCTATATACTAGCTGCCAGGATGTTAATAAAGCAATGTTACCATTATGCACTGTATTTTCATGTGTTCTGTGTGGAATAGAGTACATGGATGGATACTGATGCTAACTATAACCCTAAACCTAACCTTAAATGTGTGGTCCTAGGTCAGTATAGGCAGTAGTTATACCCCATTAGCATCCTGACAGCTAGTTTTTAGTTGATACCGATCCAGAAGGGATTGGTACACTTCTTTAACACTAGAGGTGCTGCAGTAAGTAAGTACATATTACTTATCTCTAAACCTCTATTATCTCCCCTTTATGTTCTGTTCTGTTACAAACCAGACATGATGTAGTCCCTTTGTACTTCTTATATCTACTTCAGTTGAACTGCTGTTTTATACCTGATGTTTTACCCCACTACATTGTCCTGATCCGTTGGATCCTTTGCTCTTACTACACCACCTGTATGTTGTGATCCAAGTACCTTACTCTTGTACAGAGGATTAGGGGTCAAGAACCTTTGGCCAAGAACTGGACCTAATAAACCAGAAGGACAGCAATCACTTGTTGTCTCTTTGTTTATTAGTGTTAAAGGCAAACGCTACTATTCACTGCCACGCCCCCCTTTTTCATATACCAAATATACGGGCATTTTACGTACTATTGCTTTAGCACTGCAGTCTATGAGGAAACGGCCCATTTTTTCATGTTTTATAGTATAAAACAAACAATTAATGGCTACTCCTACTGTCCCAAAACTTTCTACACATATAGTGCAGGTTATATACTACATATTAAAAGGAAAAAAAACAGATGTCATTGAGTTAGATTTTTTGTTATAGCTGTCTGAAATAGACATGTTTGGGGAACTGAGCTAACTGTGGGTACCCTCAGTTGTACCCATTTAGTATGCAAGTCTATTGGGAAGTGCTGCATTTTTCTTTCACGGTTTTGGGAATAAAACAAAAATGAAAACTCCTAATGTCCCAAAATTTTCTACACATATAGTGCAGGTAATATTCTACACATATATAGGGAAAAAAATGTATGTCATCACGCTAAAAAAATAATTGTAGCTGTTTGAAATAGACATGTTTAGGAAACATAGAACACATTGAAACAGCAGATTTTATGGTTGTCATGCCATGTTTCAAAGCCCCATAATTCAGAAACTAGCACGGTGACCCATTATTTTTTTTTCAGTTTTATGAACACACATACTTCAAGAACCATATACTAAAGAATCGGAAAAATGACATTTAATTTCGATGAGAGAGAAAAAAAATGTTTTTATTAAATTAGTGAAAAAAAAAGTGGGTTTTTTCGAGGTTTTAATTTAAAATTTGCATTTCATATTTTTTGTTTTCAGAATAAAAATAACCATGCATTCTATAAAAAAGAGGCATAGAATTATTGGCAAAATAATACTCTCTCTAAAACTGTTAACCTTACTTAAATTGAGGGAATATAAATAGCAAATATGAACTATGAAGTCGAGGTACTCCAAAATGAGCCCCCCTTTTGATCCTCATTGGTTCTTTTGAGATACCAACTTTTGAAGCACTCTAATTAAAAATTGAGCACGGTGACCCATTGATTTTTTTCCATCTTTATGACCAGAAACACTTCAAGAATCAAATTTCAAAGTTTCAGAAAAATGGCATTTATTTTCATTTTCCACTAGATAGTAGCGTTTGCCTTTAAGCCGAGCGAATCACTACACCATGATCAACTAATATAAGCAGAGAATAGCAGCAGTCCTCCATATGTAGACCCTAGTGGCGGCCAGAGGTACCACAAAGGTTCCCGCCGGTAATTCCCGACCAATAGTTTCATTTTTATAGTTCTCACCATTTTCAACCAGGTCTAAATAATTGTTAGCAAGATTGAAAATGATTTTTTTAGAAAAAATATTGGAGATATATCACATGTCGTAACGCAACATAAAACATTCCCATACCAGTTCAAACAATTTTACGTAAGGGAATAAAAGGCTTCAGAGATATCGTGGGCTAGTAACTTTTATTTTTCATCAAAATATGCATCTTCCGTCCACCAATAATAATGCAAGTTAATATTGATGGTGACTCTTGGGATATTTCATTATCATGAAGCTAATATATGTTGTAACGCGATACAAATATTCCAAAATATTTTTGGTGTCTATATCAGTTTAGACTAGAGATTCCTTAAATATTGTGTTGTTCATAATAATCAACATGTGTGCATATGTTGGAACCATTTTTCGTCAGCAGACGTAATATAGTATGTGTTCTCATGTGTCCCCTCAGGTCTCGAGCACGTCCTGACCTATAGTCACACTCAGTACTTTTATCAGTTTTTTTCTCCAGTATGTGTTCTCATGTGTTTCCTCAGGGATCCAGCCTGTGCTGCCCTATGGTCACACTTAGTACATTTATAGGGCTTTTCTCCAGTGTGTGTTCTCATGTGTATCCTCAGGGATCCAGCCCGTGCTGCCCTATAGTCACACTCAGTACATTTATATGGCGCTTCTCCTTTATGTCTTGTCATGTGATTCTTTAGGGTTCCAGCCTGTGCTGCACTATAGTCACACTCAGTACATTTATGAGGCTTTTCTCCAGTATGTGTTCTCATGTGATCCCTCAGAACTCTAGCACGTGCTGCCCTATAGTCACACACAATACATTTATAGGGCTTTTCTTCAGTATGTGTTCTCATGTGATCCCTGAGGGTTCTAGCCTCTGCTGCCCTATAGTCACACTCAGTACATTCATGAGGCTTTTCTCCAGTATGTGTTTTCATGTGCCTCCTCAGGTCTCCAGCCTCAGCTGCCTTATAGTCACACTCAGTACATATATAGGGCTTTTCCCCAGTATGTGTTCTCTTGTGTCTCTTCAGTGTTCCAGTATCAGCTGCCTTATAGTCACACTCAGTACATTTATGTGGTTTTTCTCCTGTATGTTTCCTCATGTGATACCTCAGGTGTGCAGGGTCTGCTGTCCTATAGTCACACTCCATACATTTGTAGGGTTTTTCTCCAGTATGTGTTCTCATGTGTACCGTCAGGGTTCCACCATGTGCTGTCCTATAGTCACACTCAGTACATTTATGAGGCTTTTCCCCAGTATGTGTTCTCATGTGTACCGTCAGGGTTCCAGCATGTGCTGCCTTATAGTCACACTCAGTACATTTATGAGGTTTTTCTCCAGTATGTGTTCTCATGTGATCCGTTAAGGCTCTAGCCCATGCAGACCTAAAGTCACACTCAGTACATTTATGAGGATTTTCTCCAGTATGTGTTCTCATGTGGGTCCTCAATGATCCAGCATCTGCTGCCCTATAGTCACACTCAGTACATTTATGAGGTTTTTCTCCAGTGTGTGTTCTCATGTGTATCCTTAGGGTTCCAGCATGTGCTGCCTTATAGTCACACTTAGTACATTTATAAGGTTTTTCTCCAGTATGTGTTCTCATGTGTCTCCTCAGGTGTCCAGCCTCTGCTGTCCTATAGTCACACTCAGTACATTCATGAGGTTTTTCCCCAGTGTGTGTTCTCATGTGTCTCCTCAGGTTTCCAGCATGTGCTGCCCTATAGTTACACTCAGTACATTTATGTTTCCACTCAGCACTGTGCAAGAGTAAATGTTTCTCTAAACTATTGCTCTCTGTAAACCCTTTAACACACACACTACAGTTGTGTAGTTTCTGCCCTGAATCAGTCACATTGTATGTCACCAGTATAGTAGGTGCACAAGTCACACTTGCAGCATTTGCTGCCCGTCCTGTCTCCATGAGTACAGTAGGTGCACAAGTCCCACTTGTAGCATTTGCTGCCCGTCCTGTCTCCATGAGTACAGTAGGTGCACTAGTCACACTTGTAGCATTTGCTGCCCGTCCTGTCTCCATGAGTACAGTAGGTGCACTAGTCACACTTGTAGCATTTGCTGCCCGTCCTGTCTCCATGAGTACAGTAGGTGCACTAGTCACACTTGTAGCATTTGCTGCCTGTCCTGTCTCCATGAGTACAGTAGGTGCACAAGTCCCACTTGTAGCATTTGCTGCCCGTCCTGTCTCCATGAGTACAGTAGGTGCACTAGTCACACTTGTAGCATTTGCTGCCCGTCCTATCTCCATGAGTACAGTAGGTGCACTAGTCACACTTGTAGCATTTACTGCCCGTCCTGTCTCCATGAGTATGTTTATGTGGTAATGGGTGAAAACGCCCTCTTCTCAAACCCTGCAAGTAAATTTATATCATTGATCAGTTTACATCAAACTTCACATCAGATGGAGAGTGTGAGGGAGGAGGGAGAGATGTGAGGGAGGAGGAGGGGAGGGGAGAGATGTGAGGGAGGAGGGGAGGGGGATGGAGATAGGGAGAGTGGGAGGGGGAGGGGAGGAGGGAGAGGGCAGGGAGGGGAGAGATGGGAGGGGAGAGATGGGAGGGGATGGAGAAAGGGAGAGTGTGAGGGGGAGAGGAGGAGAGATGTGAGGGGGAGTGGAGAGTTGGGAGGGAGGAAGGGAGGGGAGAGATGGGAGGGGGATGGAGAAAGGGAGAGTGTGAGGGGGAGGGGAGGAGGGAGAGTGTGAGGGGGAGGGGAGGAGGGAGATAGAGGGCGGGAGGGGAGAGATGGGAGGGAAGGGGAGAGATGGGAGGGGGATGGAGATAGGGAGAGTGTGAGGGGGAGGGGAGGAGGGGGAGGGGAGGGAGGGGAGAGATGGGAGGGGGATGGTGATAAGGTGACTGGGAAGGGGAGGGGAGGAGGGAGGGGAAGACATTTTGGTGGATTATAATGAATGTGTAGTGGGTAACACTAGTGATTTGTAACATATGATAATGTATTTTATTCAATATATGGTAACGGAAAATGATCGCTATTTTTCTACCTTCTGTCTCATTGC
The DNA here is from genome assembly GCA_942159475.1 of Sthenelais limicola. NCBI lineage: Eukaryota > Metazoa > Annelida > Polychaeta > Phyllodocida > Sigalionidae > Sthenelais > Sthenelais limicola. The sequence goes on along the minus strand of OW804100.1, from coordinate 116,563,569 downwards.
TATTTTTATGTATTACTAGTCACTTGACCCCATACTCAACTATAATGTTTAGCCAAAGGTAGCATCTTAGAAATTATTCCAAATTAAGGTAACCGCTGGAAGATATACATTGGACTTTGATTCGATGCATTCATTAGAAGCATGTCGACCTGTTTGTCCACAACCCACTGTAATTGTACTTTTTTTTTTTTTTTTTTTTAAAGGTTTTTATTCAACTTAGTCTGCCATCTTGGCTCTTACAATTCTAAAATGACTTCTTTGTCGTACCTTTGTCTTTTTTTATTTTTTTGTTATTTTCTTAATTTTCTTTCACATCCTTAACAATATTGGATTTGTGACACATTTCCAATTAACATAAGAAAGAAGAAAAGAGTCTTTCGACTACCCTCAAACATATCTGTAGGTTTCCTTATAAACTCTGAGGTTTGTTACAATGAGACATTTACTCCCCATCCCCTTCTAGTTCTCTAAGGATTTTTCCCCACACCGTATTCTTAGGTTTCTTTTTCCCTGCCACAACATTGTTATATTCCATCACTCTTATGTTAACCTTCATTTCATTAACAAACGCGGTAAAATTGATGTTGTTGTTATTAAAGATTCTCTGACGATGAATGTACACTTTGGCTGATAGTAAAATCCAGTTGAAAGCATTCTTGCTTTTACTCTTACCACTATATCCTAACAAAATGTTAGTTTTATTGATTTCTCTTTTGTTGATACCCGGCAGAAGTTTGGTTCTGTCCACCCATGATTTAATTCTATCCCAGAATCTTTTAGGATTCGAACAATCTAAAAAGAAATGATCGATCGAGTCTGTTTCCTCGCAGAAATTACAAACAGGGGAGGGTTTAGCATGAATCTGTTTGAGGTAGCTATTACACCCAATTGTTCTATGAACCACTCTGTACTGGAGGGCCTGCCATTTACTGATGTTACAGCATTCTCCCGGAATCTCGAACTTCTCCTTCCATTGATTTCTATCACCTTTAAATTTATTGTCATTGAGAATTTCATGCCATCTATCCAACTTTTCGTATTCTGGAACTGATAGTTGTACCAATTCTGCGTATATTTCTTTGGTCTTAACTTCTTTGATACTCATGAGTTTCTCACTAACTTTAAACATTGTATCTTTGGTTTTTGGTAATGAAAAATCGTCAGTTGCTACTAGACGGAGCCACTCTCTAGGTATTGCAGCTATCAATTTAAGCCTGTCAGTTACATCACAACAGATATCATATTTATTAACTAACTGCGTGGTAGACATGATTTTCTTGTCGGAGTTTAACAAATCTCCTATTACCTCTATACCACTTGCTCTCCAATCTTCATTGTTGAGCATCTTCCCCTCTTTTCTGATCCAATGATTTTCCCATACTTTCTCCAAGAACACTTCTAGGCCAGATTCAGGCTGTTTACAATAATAAATTTCATTCCACTCTCTCAGTATTTCAGTATAAAAACCACTCAAGGACTTCTGGGGCATCTTTCTACTCGTTATCAAATTATGAATATTATGTTGGTGAAAGGATTCGAGTATACAAGACCACTTTGAATGCGATTCATTTAACAATCTTTGCACCCATTTTATTCTATTAGCCCTGGCTATTTCATCAATACATCTTACTTTGAGACCGCCATCTTCATAGTTTTGTTTAAAAAAGTTAAAGCTAATCTTCACTCCTCTGGAGCCCCACATCATTTTTTTAGTGATCGATTTTATCTCTTTTCTAACACTCTCATCTAGTTGGACGCATCTGTAATTGTACTTAATTTGGACAAATAAAAGATTATCTATGCTATTCTAACAACATGACATACCGGTACATGAGTGTACACACATTTCACATAAAACAAATGAGTGTGCATTGAACATTACCTTTATATCAATGGGTGTACGCTAGTTGTTAGATTGATCAAAACCAATGAAACCTTGTGGAATTGCAGTTGTTGGGTCTTCCTTGATAGTTTGCTAGTAATACCTTATAGAGATCAACTATGAGGCTTCCCCTCCATTATATCCTACTAGACTTCTTATATACATCCACTCAATACAACGATCTTTAATATATACATGCAACACCATATAGGACGCATTGTATCAAAAACATGCCATGTTTAGCATGGAATATTTGTCAATGCTTTAAGGTTAATATACATGTTTCCATAACACAAGTCCCCATCTTTCCCATCATGCATTTGCTTTTCAAATATTGCGACAAACGACAAAACTGTCAAAAGAATTTTCTTAGAGACAAATGACAATTGCTGTTTTTTGGGTAATGTGATGCTAGTGATTCCCGTTGGGGCAGAGACGTTTAATACATCGCTACTTATGGGTTACTTATAATATTATGTATATTACAGAGGGAGGGGGGCATTTTATATTACTGTAACGTAACCATGAATTGAACAAGCTTAAATAAAGACACCCCCCGCCCCACACCAACCCACCACCACCACCACCACACACACCTCAGGAGCCCTGTTTTTTTAAGGCCCCAATTTTATTATATAGCGTTTGGAACTGACATAAAACAATGTACATTTTCTCCAACCCCCCGTGATAGAGGGTGGTACTTTGACTGTGAGCCAGGGAGATTACCATGTGTTTATGTTTGAATCTCAGACTCTGTCTCTGTCCATAGATAGATAGCTGCGAGAGTGGGCGATAATAGGGAGCCGAGTGTTTACATACAAACAGAGGAGAAATAAAGACATCAGACTTACCTTTGATCCTTCCTCACTCTTGCTTTTGGTTGTAGGATGAACTTCTGTGTACAATAATTGCTGTTTGTTCAATATTTTCCCTATAAACTATAAAGACAGACACAGAGTGACTTAGTGGACTTGTGGGTGCTGCTACACAGCTGCTACCTGGAGGTAAGGCGAGGAACTACTGTTTCTACCTCCAGTCTTCCTCACCAGATGGCAGCATCGTCTGAACAAGGCACTTTGGGACTGGGTCTACATAAAACATGCGCCTGCACTGTGTGTCAGCGGGTGTGTGAAGGCACATACCTACAGCTATGGTCAAAGCCTACTGGCTCAGTATACTATCAATGTTATCTATTTTAATTGCCTGTATGTTTGTATTACATTGTTATTTATGTATATTGACTGATAAACACTCCTAATAAAAAATAAAAATAAAAAGCCCCACACACCCTCAGACTGACCTTGGTACCTGTATGAAATCATCCTCCCTAGGCAGGCCCTATACTCCGCAACCAGTTTCTACGTGCTAGCATACACAGCAGGGGGTGATTAGTACAATCTTGCCCTGCTTTGGGTAGCTGACCAAGTGTTAATCCACTCCCACTGAATTGGTACCAATTGGGGCAGGGCCTAGTATGGAGTAACTCATTGCGGAATAGAGGGCTCGGAAGAATACCACCGGAATGGTGACCTGAGGAGCGGCTCTTTATAACTTAATCTATGTAACAATGATGTATGTTGGCTCATACCTGAATAAAAACGAATTAAAAAAAAAAAAAAGGGGGCCTGCCTAGGGAGGATGGTATGAAATCAGTGTCAGCTGCACCTATCTCAAGGGGTAATTCAAATCAAATCTTGCCTATTGGAAATAAAGCAGAGAAAGATTGGTTTCTGTTTGTTATTGTTATTCTTTGTTACTGTTATACGTCATTGTGTCAGACTCTATATAAACATTGAATTATTCCCACGCCTGTTCCCATGCCCATCCCTTGGATCTAGAAAGTTTAACTGCAAGGATTTATTTTTCCTTTGGTTAATTCTGTTTCCTGTTTTAATTTAGTTTGCTGTAATTGTTCATGAAATAATCCTATGAATTGGTGACAGGATATATTTGTAGCCACCCTCCCAGTGCACCCCGTCACTTCACATAATCCACTACCAGTCACGGCCTGTGGGATTAATACGCCTCAAAATACTTGTCGGTCGGACGACAATTGTATTGACTAACTCCAATTGGCTCAGAGAGTTGAAGTATTATTGTAAATGGAAACAAATTGTTATACTGTACCGCTGCAGGAAAAACCCCATATTATAAAGCTAACTTCCATTATGAAAATTTTATAAAAAACTGTTAGAATAGTGGTTGGTCATCGACAGTCATCGACAGATGAGTATTGTCGGCCACTTTAAATAAGCACATGTAACACCACAAGAGGCTCTGAAATCCTCCCACAAGCCGGAGATCATCCCCTTTATGCGATTGTTGATCAAATAAAAAAGTTTTCAAATTCAAATTCAAATTAACCGCCACCACTATGTGCATGCCCAATTCAGTTGACCCACCTGGCTGTGCGGGCACCCTACACCCAGGCTACAAGTGGACGGGCAGAGGTGTGTGTGTGCCTCTGACCATACAGCTACTCTTATACTTGTTTTTGTTGATACACTGTTACAATGGTTGCCATATACTAAAATCTAATGGATGAAATGTCCTGGTATCAAGCATGGTTAATCTTAACATATCATTTCATAATATCGAATAGCAAACAGTATTTTAAAAAAACTAGAATTCTGGGAGATAAAGGAAAAAGTTGGAAGCCTATGGTTAAGACATAAGGCTTCTGTGACACTGCCCGCTCATAGTTTGGGCTGTTTCCCCCGCTCTCTCTATGGCATCACTGTCAATTTGAAAGCGAGAGGTCTTAGTTGTTTTTTCTAATCAGAGATTATATAGGGCTTCCCTCGCTCCAGCACTGTGATGTCTTTGGCTAGGGCAGTGATGTGGTGCTATATGGTTGGCCTTTGCAGCAGTAGGCACGCCAGTGGTCACATGATCAAATCTGATCCATATGATTGGCTGAGATTGGTTGTTCCACGGGCCATTCCGCTGTTCCATCAGGTTTTTGTTTGGCAGCCATTTTAAACTCCCCTTTAAATGCGTGTTTTTTGAGGATTTTTTAATCATTTTTCAAATCAAAAACTTTATCTTAATTATTTTGTAGTAAATAATGCTCACCAGCTTCTGGGATCGGTTAGAAAAGTTGAATCATTGAACCATTAACTGAAAGTGCAGGACTGTAAGGTAGCCTACAGGTTATTATGTGTCGGTCCCGATAGTCAGTAATTAGCTTCGCTCTGTTCTGACAGAGTGGTTTTGGTGCATTTAAACGGAAAACCCAAAATCTTGGTGTCCTACCACAACATGTTACTGATCCAGAAGCATAACCGCAACAGGTTCATGTGAGTGCGGGGAAGTCTTAGGCTATTAAGTTGTATAAATATGGATTCTTTTTCTCATTTTAAATGACACGCCCATCACCTGACTGCCCCATTCTCCACCCCACCCAGCGCTAACTGAGGCTGAACAGTCTATAATATGCATTGGCGCTTGCGGCGGAATTTGGAGACGCCACATTTCAGCGCTTTGTTTATATATTAAGCGGCATTGATCGTCGATTTGAATCTTCACAGGACGATGTATCGAGGTCTATCAGACCCTAGCATCATTTATGTACAGTAATGATGTATCAATTCTGGCCAAAATTGCGAGGAAAACCTCTTAAGATTGTATTATTGTAGGTACAATACGCGAATGAGCAAGGTCATGGGGCAAAGAGGGGCATAATAATTGTTTCTGTAGATCCTTTTACGTTGGAACGTTAAAACGGGTACAACAGTTCTGTGAGTTATTAATTTGCCATAGGCAGCTTATTTCAAAAGTGGTTGTTGCGAAGAGTCTAGAAGATGTGGATAAATATTTAGGGACAATCATAGACTCATCTCTGAAATTTAAAGAAGAGATTTAAAAATTAACTAGTAGAATGAGTTACAAATGGTGACAATTCACTCAGCCCAAAATATCTATGGTGCCACCTGGTATAAGGGGTATCAAGGGATATGTTGGGCAATTTGGGGCTCCCAGGCCACTTTGGTTGTAGGTCAATCACAATGGAGCCGGGCATTTCGAATACATTGAGGAGCATGATCTACAAAAATTCCATAGTGGGAATCAATTTGTGAGTAAGTTGATGTGAATGTTTTTCTCAATGCTCTAAATAAGATGGCCTTCATTTATAATGTTTACTGATCATATAAAAACTGAGTAGTCATATGCTATAGCATTGTTGTGGCGACCCCTGTGTCCAGGAAACTATAACAGCGTGAGGATATGGTAGATGTACAGTAATGATTTTGCATGGTTAGTTTAGTAAGATTGAGTCCGCATCTCCCTGTATTTTTTATATCGACGGAAACAGCCAAAGGCTAACTATATTGTACTAAAAATAAGGATCAGCACAGAATATCATGAGATATATTTCAAAAATATATATATATTCTTTATGTCCCTGTATTTCTGATTGACCACAAAAGAACATAATTTATTACAATACTTTATTAAAAATAGACAAACGGAATTTTTTTTCACACCCTTTTCCTAAAGGACTAAAGGTAAACATTATATTTCAGTAGATTAACTCTGTACAAGCAGGGAACATGGCTGCCTTTACCTATTTATGTCACACTCAGCCTCTGCTGCCCTATAGTCACACTCAGTACATTCATGAGGCTTTTCTCCATTATCACACTCAGTACATTTATTGCTTTTTTTCTCCAGTATGTTTTCTCATGTGTAACCTCAGTGATCCAGCCCATGCTGAACTATAGTCACACTCAGTACATTTATAGGGCTTTTCCCCAGTATGTGTTCTCATGTGTTTCCTAAGGGAACTGGCCTCTGCTGCCCTATAGTCACACTCAGTACATTGATGAGGTTTTTCTCCAGTATGTGTTCTCATGTGATCCCTCAGGCCTTGAGCATATGCTGTCCTATAGCTACACTCAGTACATTTATGTGGCTTTTCTCCAGTATGTGTTCTCATGTGTTGCCTCAGGATTCCAGCCTGTGCTGCCCTATAGTCACACACTGTACACTTATGAAGTTTTTCTCCAGTGTGTGTTTTCATGTGTGTCTTCAGGGCTTCAGGATGCGCTGTCCTATAGTCACACTCAGTACATTTAAATGGCTTTTCCCCAGTATGTTTTCTCATGTGTTTCCTCAGGTTTCCAGCCTGTGTTGACCTATAGTCACACACAGTACATTCATGAGGCTTTTCCCCAGTGTGTGTTCTCATGTGTACCCTCAGGGTATCAATATTCCCTGCTCTAATGCCACAAACAGAGCATATATAGGGCTTTTCCCCAGTATGTGTTCTCATGTGATCCTTCAGTTTTCGAACATGCACTGCCCTATAGTCACACTCAGTACATTCAAAGGGCTTTTCTCCAGTATGTGTTCTCATGTGTATCTTAATGGCTCCAGCCTGTGCTGCCCTATAGTCACACTCAGTACATTTATGAGGCTTCTCTCCAGTATGTGTGCTCATGTGTATCTTAAGGGCTCCAGCCCGTGCTGCCCTATAGTCACACAAAGTACATTCATGTAGCTTTTCCCCAGTATGTTTTCGCATATGATTCCTAAGAGAGTTAGCCTGTGCTGCCCTATAGTCACACTCAGTACACTGGTAAGGCTTTTCTCCAGTGTGTGTTCTCATGTGTTTCCTTAGGGTTCTAACTGATGCTGTCCTATAGTCACACACAGTACATTTACGTGGCTTTTCTCCAGTATGAGTTCTCATGTGATCTTTCAGGTTTCCTGGATGTCCTGTCCTATAGTCACACAGAGTACATTTATGTGGCTTTTCTCCAGTGTGTGTTCTCATGTGTCTTTTTAGGTGTCTAGCCTGTGCTGTCCTATAGTCACACAGAGTACATTTATAGGGCTTTTCTCCAGTGTGTGTTCTCATGTGTTCCCTCAGGGTTCCAGCCTGTGCTGCCCTATAGTCACACTCAGTACATTCATAAGGCTTTTCTCCAGTATGTGTTCTCATGTGTCTTTTTAGGTGTTCAGCTTGTGCTGCCCTATAGTCACACACAGTACATTTATGATGCTTTTCTCCAGTATGTGTTCTCATGTGTTCCCTCAGGTGTCCAGCATATGCTGCCCTATAGTCACACTCAGTACATTTATGAGGCTTTTTATCAGTATGCGTTCTCATGTGTCTTTTCAGGTGTTCAGCCTGTGCTGCCCTATAGTCACACACAGTACATTTATGTGACTTTTCTCTAGTATGTTTTCTCATGTGTCTTTTCAGGTGTAAAATATATGCTGTCCTATAGTCACACACAGTACATTTATACAACTTTTCCCCAGTGTCTTTCATGTGATCCCACTGGTGTACTATGAATGTCTCACAGCGATATACAGTACATTTACGTTTCCTCTCAGCACTGTGTGTCAGCAAATGTTTCTCTAAACTACTGCTCTCTGTAAACCCTTCAACACACACACTACAGTTGTGCAGTTTCTCTCCTGAATCAGTCACATTGCATATCACCATTAAAGTAGGTGTACAAGTGACACTTGTAGCATTTGCTGCCCGTGAGTATGAGTGATCCATGAGTACAGTAGGTGCACTAGTCACACTTGTAGCATTTGCTGCCTGTCCTGTCTCCATGAGTACAGTAGGTGCACTAGTCACACTTGTAGCATTTGCTGCCTGTCCTGTCTCCATGAGTACAGTAGGTGCACAAGTCACACTTGTAGCATTTGCTGCCCGTCCTGTCTCCATGAGTACAGTAGGTGCACCAGTCACACTTGTAGCATTTGCTGCCCGTCCTGTCTCCATGAGTACAGTAGGTGCACAAGTCACATTTGTAGCATTTGCTGTCCGTCCTGTCTCCATGAGTATAGTAGGTGCACAAGTCACACTTGTAGCATTTGCTGCCCGTCCTGTCTCCATGAGTACAGTAGGTGAACTAGTCACACTTGTAGCATTTGCTGCCTGTCCTGTCTCCATGAGTACAGTAGGTGCACTAGTCACACATGTAGCATTTGCTGCCCGTCCTGTCTCCATGAGTACAGTAGGTGCACAAGTCACACTTGTAGCATTTGCTGCCCGTCGTGTCTCCATAAGTACAGTAGGTGCACTAGTCACACTTGTAGCATTTGCTGCCCGTCCTGTCTCCATGAGTACAGTAGGTGCACAAGTCACACTTGTAGCATTTGCTGCCTGTCCTGTCTCCATGAGTACAGTAGGTGCACTAGTCACACTTGTAGCATTTGCTGCCTGTCCTGTCTCCATGAGTACAGTAGGTGCACAAGTCACACTTGTAGCATTTGCTGCCTGTCCTGTCTCCATGAGTACAGTAGGTGCACAAGTCACACTTGTAGCATTTGCTGCCTGTCCTGTCTCCATGAGTACAGTAGGTGCACTAGTCACACTTGTAGCATTCGCTGCCTGTCCTGTCTCTATGAGTATGTTTATGGTCCAACAGCCAAGATGCTAATGGGTGAATGTGCACACAACGTCACACTTCCACTTCTCAAACCCTGCAATTATATAAAGAAGTGATTACTTTACATCACAATTTGTTTTAAAAAATCAACTTTCAGGCAATGTGTTAGTGACCTCACAGAAATACAGAGGAATATCAAATATTTCAATGAGTTTCAACTGTAAAAAACTGATAGTAAAATACGACAAAACATCTAGCTAAAGGTGAGTTTGCTTTAAACTATGAAACAGTCTAACCTTTCATATTGACCTTAATTGATGCTCAAGAGAGGAAAGAGATTAGATTCTCCACTCATCAGACGTAATCAAACACCTTAATATTTTACTAAGATATATATATGACTGTCATAAAGTTGTTAAAAAGGTGATAACTAAAAAAGGTGATTCGAAGAACTAGATTTGAACAAGTCTTTCATCTTTTAACTTATCAAAATTGATTTTGACAACGAAATATTGATGACAAAATCTCAGAACTCTATCGCTCACCCTCGGCCAGCACCACTCTGAATGCTGTTGCGTCCCAGAGTCGTCATCTGTATGATATATGTAATATTGCAGACTTTTCCTCTTTTTTTTTCACATATTACGCATAGCCAAAATATATTACTAAGACACCTTTTCCTATTACAAAACAAATAGATTCATGGCACCGACTATTTCTTCATTACAGAGATCTTTTCACCCATTACAAGGAGTCTTTTTACTATGACGACTCCCCTATTACCCATGATCTGTGTCATCTGCTGCTATTGCACATCGCACAAATCCCATGACAGTGATCGGATCCCATGACACTGATCGGATTTGTTCTTTTTGCTCTTTTGCTTTCTGTCATGGATAGACTAGCGCACCTTGATTATTTATTTTTTATACATATCAATATATGTGTAGAAATGAAATTTATCAACTCATAGCCATTAATTTAAAGGCAATACTTTTAAAACAATTTTGTAGGAATTAATAAAATTCCTAGGCATTGGTGGCGCCCCCTACCCTCACAGCCTGGTAACCTACCTATCCCATAACCCACCACTCCTCCTTCTTACTTCTTCCTCAAACCTTCAATACCTCACAAAATACCTAAAAAATTTATCACGATTCTGAAGGCATGAGCAAAGCGTCTCGACAGACAAAAACATCTCAAAAAGCAAGATAACCACCAGAAGAGACGGTACAAACAGTCATAGTTGAAGACCTATTCTCAGACGACGAAAGAGAAGAAGTTCACGAGCAAGGCGAGATAGCCATCTCACCCACCGGCGGCCGTAGCTTAGATCACACCCTGGCTAAAAAGACAAACATAGACAAGGAGACCCGCCAAAGGTTCGAAAACCTAGAAAAGACAATCGCTGACAATATAGCAGCAGCAGTAGCCAAAGCAATGGCGGATGTTACGAAAACATCAGACGGAAAAGGCGAACAGACCCAAAAGAAAAACGAAAGTGCGGAGAAAACCAGGGACAAAAGCGAGGGCGGAAATCCTATGCCGACCTACCCGGGCGCCATGTTGAACACAAGCCAACATTAGGGAGGCTTCGATGTACCGCGTTGCTAGAAAACGTTAGCTCAACGCGGGATAGAAATTTGGGGGATTCCCCTCCTTAGGTAGCGGAGGTTTGCCACCGCGTCCAGCAAGCAGAAAGACCCTTCGATGGAGGGCAACTAGAGGGAGACGCAGGAATACACTGTACTCTGTTCTGTTGAAAACAGACAGATAAAGTTTTGGGAGATATAAATTTACACGTAAAAGATCCTCCATACTGTCTTAGCATGTATTGGAGACAATAATTTTGATTGGTCAAGATGTGTAGCCTACCAGGAGGAAGGTTTTTACTCTGTGATTCCTGTTACTTACAGATGTGTAAAAGCAGCCTCCATGACCTAACACACACTATCACAACCATCCAGTAAGAAACCTCTCAAAACATAACTTTCCAATTAAGATATCAACTCTTTGGACTTAGCACACATGGAAAAATGGTTTATCTTTCTTATAATAAGAAAGCTCTCTGAGTGATTGAGCACACATGTAGCTACACACAAGCTCCTATCTTAACTCACGGATTTAGTTGCACCAGCTAGGTTCAAGACTCCATATTAGCCCCTCCAATCCATGAATGGTTAGAGCAGCCATACAACATTGGATCACTGATTAATCTTTCTTCTAAAGTCAAAAACGGACGAGATGCTTTTTGAGCGGGACGATAATGGGAAGATGGCGGCAGACCCCATAATGGCGGACGAGTTGGGACTGGACGACTGGCCTGCTGGTGCCAAAACGGAGAAGACCAGGAACGATCTGCTCAGGAAAAAGTTGTTAGTTCTCGACAATATTGTGAGAAATAACAGCTCTGAGTTGAACGTCCTAAGGTTGGAATTAGAGAAGGAAAAAAAGGAAAACAACAGACTAAAAAATCGATTGACACAGTTGGAAGCCAAATCAGACCGGGACGAGAAGGAGGTGTCAGCGGTCGCCGAACGAGTCGATGACACTGACAGACTCAAGCGATCGCTTAATGTGGTTGTGACAGGGCTTAACGAAGATGACGATGAGGATTTAAGAGAAAAGGTTGATGGTCTTCTCACTCACCTGGGGGTTGACTTTACAGCCAGGGATACCCTCCGAGCTTTTAGACTGGGTCAGAAGCGTGAAGGAAAATCCAGGAATTTCATGATACATCTCCGTAATGCTGAGCAGAAGTCGGCATTATTCAAGAATGCTCACAAATTGAAGGTCGGTTTTGCAGGTGTATTTATCAACGATGACCTGTCAGTGACTGACAGAAAGAAGCAAGCTGATCTCCGGGGCCTTGCATATGTTGCTAGAAAGGTGGACGGGTTCAGGTCAGTAAAAGTTCGTGGTCTCAACCTAACCATTAACGATCGCAAATACAAATGGGGCGAGTGGAACAAACTCCCAGTTAACGTCAATCTAAATGCCACCGCCATTGAAAACACTGGTGATGGAGGGATTGGCTTCAAAGGTGAGAGAGCACTTCTCTCAAACTTCAGTCCATGTCGTATAGTAGATAATGATTCTGGATATGTGTACAAGACGTCAGAGGCTTGGTTCCAAGCGGAGAAAGCTCTGCATTTTGGTCAACCCGAGCTGGCGTTAACCATCGCCAACGAGTCATGTCCGAGAAAATGTAAACAACTTGTACGAGATCTGCCGACGGACAATCCCGAATGGCAAACGAGGGAGGACGATGTGATGCTCCGGGTTCTCATGGCTAAATTCCGCCAGAATAAGAGTCATCGTGAATTTCTCCTCTCAACTGGAAATAAGCACTTGTATGAGTGCACGGAGAACAAAAAGTGGGGCGTTGGCAAAGATATTCGCAACGCCAAACAAGTCACGGGGATTGCCGAAGGTTTCCGTAATGCCCTCGGAAAAGTACTTGAGGAAGTGCGCACGGTTCTCCGTTAACTTCCGGAAAGTCATTTGTAAACAACACGCTGGCTATGGCATCGTCGACATACGGAACTCAAATTAAGGTGAATATCTTCTCTGATTCACGCGGCAGAAAATTATCTACCAAACTAAACCCCCTATGGACATTCCAAAATAAACTACCAGACTTCCACTTCAATGTGCATGTCTATCCTGGAGGTAAATTCAAACTAATCTGTGACCGACCTAGTGACTTCCTACAACTACACCAGTTTTCTATGATATTTCTCATGGCCGGAGTCTGTGACATCACAACTAAGAAAAAGGACAGATACGGAAATAACATGTTCTTCTTTAATTGGGAGGCTTCCGACCCACTTGTGGAATTTATGAAATCAACTATCGCAACTAATGTTGGTAGATTACGAGGTCAGTACAAAAACGCTCCAATAATAACATGCCCCATCATCGGGGCTGATTTGAAGAAGTTCTGTTCTAATTTTACTACCGAAAAACAGTCAATACTGAATGAAGCGATCATTGTCATCAACAGACACATACAAGAAATCAACACAAATTTCCATGTCATCACTCCGTGGATTACACGACAAATTCATATGACCAACGGAAGAACCGTCAAGCACAGCTATGCACTCCTGGAGGACGGGATCCATCAATCACAAGAACTCATTGACAAACAAAGTTGTACCTTATGGAGAAACGCTGAAGCGAACATATTATTCTTTATGGAAAATGATTACTTCAAAGATCTGACTTCTAGCCTATCTAGGATTGAGTTTTCTAAAGCCTAGTTTGCCTGTGTGGTTTAGTCCCGGGTATTAACACTAGGACTATTAGTTACCTATACAATGCTACTATTCTTAAAGTAAGAAGAAAAGTAAATTAATAACACCTGTCTATGATAGCCTGTGTGGTTCAGACCCGGGTAATGATAATATTCTATGATCGAACACCTATCTATGTTTGCCTGCGAGGTTCAGTCCCAGGAAAAATATGTCTAACTGTTACCTATCAACTATTAATAATGAAAGAAAGGGTAGTCTAAACACCTACAACTCTGTATAATAGTGATGCCGACGATGGCTTTGTACCCATGCCTTATGTACATTATTAGTTCGCATGATCTCTATGAAACGTCAGTTTTATTTTATTTTGTTTGTCTTATCTTATCTTATTCTAGTCTCTTGAGGATAGTCTGAAAAGACCTGTTAATCCTTCTAGTCCAAGTTTTAGTCATTTATTTGTACTTAGTGAGTTGTAGAGAGCGCCATTGACTCTCTACATATTTCCCTACTTGCTTTATTCATTATTGGGTGTGTACTCACATGCTTTCATCATCCTCATTATTATAGGTGTACTGAGAACAATGTAATCCCTAGTTATATTTCTGATGGGTGACAACCCAAACCCTGTAATCGATGGATTCAGTATCATAAATGTAAACGTCCGAGGACTAAAAACTAACCAATTTAATTTAAAGAATGCTATTAGCCCACTTAACCCTGATATCGTTATCTGTACAGAAACGTTCTTAACAAAATTTGACAGATCACTAGATCATGAAATGCAAGGTTACAATGACATCTTGAGAAATGACAGAGCAGTACTAAACAATGATTTATCTACCAAAGCAGGAGGTGGTATTGGCTGCTACATCAAAAACGGTATAACATATAAAGCTGTACAAAATCTCAACAAATCAAATGCTAATATTGAAACATTGTGTTGCACCATTTTGTTTGAAAATAAGAGAAACCTACATATTATAGGGGTCTACAGGCCTCCTGATGGAGATCGTAATTCATTCCTCCTAGAGCTTCATGATAACCTATCTTCATTTGATAATACCAACTGTGATATTGTAGTAGCTGGTGACTTTAACATTAATATGTTTGAAACAGACAACCAATATGTTATCGGATTGATTGATGTTGCTCATGAATTTGGTCTCACACAGCTAATTAAAGATACTACTCGGTATGATGTAAGAATAGATAGGGACTTAGTCTCAGAGTCTTGTATAGACTTAATCCTTTGTAAGGAAGATTATATCAACTCTAGTGGTGTGATAGATGTATGGGTCGCCGATCACCTTATGACATTTGCTACTTTGAAAAAACAAAAATCTAAGAAGAAGAAGTGTAAAATAGTAGAATACAGAAACTATAGAAACTATAACTCTACTGACCTCATTAACGCAGTACGTTATACCGACTGGGACTGTGTATTGGCTATTGATGATCCTCAAAAATCTTGGGATCAATTTCTTTTTATGCTCACTAATATTTTAGACAATTTATACCCTGTAATGAAAAGAAAAATAACTCCCCCTAGGGAAAACTGGGTTACCGATGAACTACTAATATCTATTAGAGATAAAGACAGAGCGCTACGTAAAGCCAAAAAATCAAGACGTCATGCCGACTGGTTGGCTGCAAAAAATATGAGAAACCATGTTACAAAACTATGTAGAAAAGCAAAAAGAAAATATTTGTCTAAATTAAGCAACAAATGTATAGACAATAGCAAAGATTTCTGGGCCTTAGTCAACCAAATCCTACCCAAAAAATCAAAAAACAGTGATAGAGAACTGAATATAATAGACGGTCATTCAAATTTGCCTGTTCCTGTCACGGAAGTAGCAACAAAATTTAACGATTTCTTTGCCTCGATAGGTGAAACTCTTGCTAGCCAAATTGATGCTCCGTGGAACTTCAGAGGGCAAGAATGCCAAAATTCAATTGATACCATAACAACCTCCCCAGAAGAGATATTGAAGATTGCTAAGGAGATTAATACAAATAAATCCAGCAACATAAAACTTATAAAATCTATGGTGTTTAGAGATGTTTTTACGGCGATTCCATCCACTCTGTCACATATCTTTAATAGAATCATGTCTACCTACTTTATACCTGACTCATGGAAAAGGGGCACGGTTAGCCCTTTGTTCAAAGGAGGTGATCAGTCGTGTATGTCGAATTATAGGCCTATCACACAACTACCTATCCAGTCGAAACTTTTAGAGAAAATTATCCACAGTAGATTGATAGAATTTTTTGAAAACAACAATGTTATTTCTGATAGACAAAACGGTTATAGAAAGATGAGGTCGACTCTCGATACAATAGCAGACTTAACTGATGACATATTTAATGGAAGAAACAATTGTGCCACAACCTTTGCCGTATTCTTTGACCTGAAAAAGGCCTTTGATACGGTAAACCATCACATTCTCTTGTCAAAGCTAGAAAAATACGGTATTAAGGGCAATTTATTGAACTTACTGCGCAACTACTTATCAAACAGAACCCAAGTCACCTCTTGTAATGGCACTTTGTCAACTGTTAAAAATATCTCGTATGGAGTACCTCAAGGTTCCATATTAGGTCCTTTACTGTTTCTAATGTATATAAACGATGTTGAAGACTGTCTTGTGCACTGTAAGGTTAAACTATTTGCTGACGACACTGTTATCTACTGTACTGAAAATAATGTTAACTCTCTAAATGCTAAAATACAAGAGGATGTGAATAACTTTTTCAATTGGTGCCAGGCCAACAAGCTCACACTTAACATATCAAAAACCAAATGTATGCACTTCAGAGGCCCGAGATCGAGAGTAGGTCATGTCGAACCAAACCTTTTTATAAATAATACCCAACTAGAAAATGTAACAAATTATAAATATCTAGGCATCACGCTGGATACTGCACTGAAATATAACGTACAAGTTAGAGAAACCCACAAGAATGTCAGTCACAAACTTTATTTATTGAGAAGAATTGCCAAGATGGTTCCGAATTATGTCTTAATGAAAATTTTCAAGGCTCATATCTTACCTCTATTTGACTATGGTGATGTTATCTATAGTGGATGTGTAGCGGGTGAACTGGACAGACTACAGATCTTACAAAACAAATGCTTAAAGGTGGCTCTAAAACTACCTAGGTTAACTGACACTCTCTTTGTTCATCGCTTGGCCTGTGTGCCCAAACTAGACGACCGTAGAAAAGCTCATGTACTAAATTTTGCTTTTAAGAGGAGTAGAAAGCCAAACTTTCTCAGCAATAACAACCGAAATACTAGATTATGGGATGGTCCTATTCTTTTGACACAGAGACCTAAATCTACTTCTTATGACTTTCACTGTGTTCAAAGAAAAACAGCAATACTATGGAATAACCTTGATGCTGAATCGAGAAATATCGAATCTTATATAAATTTTAAGGCCTTAACCAAGGCCGAAAGCTTGGTACCATTGTACTTATAATGTCACTTACTACTCCTATTCTTCATCCATCACCTCTTCACCGTAGTTTTCTTATACCCACCTAGATAGCCCTATTTTTTTCCATGTGTATGCTACAAGTTATAGTCATGTTTTACCATCAGGTAATGGCCAATCATACCAGACCTAGTTTCACTAGGACTGAGGCTATTTCCTACCTCTTGTATACAGGTGATATCTTATGTATATTGACTTTGTTATGTTTACTTATACATGTACTTGTTCCTGTATCGATTGACAAATACTCTTAATAAAATAAATAATAATTCCGGGTAAATATAACATTCAAAATGAAGATATAGGCTTACGTAAATGGGCAACGCAGGACACACTAAGTTAGCGTTGTTTATGTCCGTAAGAACTGACGTACAACGTAGACACAAGGACATAGATGAGTCATCAGGGGGTTCCCCTAAACCACAGGCCGCGTTATTGCTAGCGTTCAGTGAAACGCGGTACACTGAAGCCTCCCTAATACCAGCCACAATACCCAACCCCCGTGGCAAGACACAGATCAAATACAGTGCGAGAGAATGCGCATTTCCCTCGCCAACACATCGATCGCTGAGGTGGAGAAGGCTAGCACACCCTGCCCCGTATTTAATGTGAAAGGCACATGTAAAGAGAAAGATGCTCATCATGCTGACAGTGTGACTTTCTACCATATCTGTGCATACTGTCACGCGCTCAACCAGGCAAACAGACACAACCATTCAGCGGCTGATTGCATGAAGAGAACCAGGTCCAGGCAGCAGCATAGCAGGGAACACAGCCCGGCACATCAATTCCTGTACCCACCAATACGACACCCGCAAGGCCAGGCACAACACGCCGCAAACACTCACTATGCGCCACGCCCCACACAGCAGGCTTATTACGCGCAGCCAAAAAACCATTAGACCCCGCGAGAATCCACTCGCTGGAGGACAACATGGACACACACGCAACAGTGAGTAAACCATGTGAAAATGATGACGAAAATGACTTGCTTGATGATGTATATAGTTACCGTGGCCATTTATACGACCACGTGTCATGTTTTTGTTATTGTTGTGGAGAGGAGGGAGGAAACGGAAGTGACTACAAGAACCTTCCGGCCTCTCAACCAATAGGAGAAGGGCTTATACACGCATTGGCCAACAAGCCAATGGGAGACACCGTACATGAAACCAAGATGGCCGCGCCCAGTAAAACAACAAGGAGCGGCGAAGAACAAGAAAGTGAAAGTGTCGTTAATGTGTTTAATCAAACCCTGCAACTAGATAAGGTGTTATGTGACAATGGGACAGGTCAAAGTGTATAATTATAGTGATCAACACACCACGGTATTTGAACCCATTCGCAGCGTATGTGCATCTAAACTCGGCCGCTTCACCGACGAGGCTACGCCAGGCCCATATGAACTAGCTTGGTACCGCTCGGAGTACTGGCCAGGACCAAACAAGGAAGTGTTAGATAGCCAACTGACCCAGATATAGGACAGTGTTAGTCTGGACTGCCTAATATGATAGGTTATAAGCAGCCACTGCCAACAAACCTGAATATAGAGATGTGGAAATACCATTTGACAGTCACAGTAGATGAACCGGAATTACTCGATGCGGTAGTAAGTGGTTTTCCATTAGGCTATCTAGGACCCATCACCGACAATACTGAGTCTGACAATCATACATCGGCAATACAATTCCCTCAGCAAGTACGCCAATATATAGACACAGAGATAAACCAGGGGGCAGTATATGGGCCATACCAAGTCGCACCATTCAAGGAATGGCTACATATTAATCCGATCATGACCCGACCAAAATCAGACCCGGAGAAACGTAGAGTGATCTTGGATCTATCGTTCCCCCACCAACTATTAGTGAACGCTTACATCAGGCAAAATTTTGTCCTCAGCACGACAAGGAAACATACACTCCCCACCTTAGAGATGCTCACTAACCATCTAACAAGAAGCAAAGCAACCCAATTTTTGTACACTCCAGACCTTGAGAGCGTACAAAAATTTCAGGGCGTGCCCCGGGGACTGGCCGCTACCGGTGTTCAGATGGGACCAGTCCTACTACCTGGACATCAGCATGCCCTTCGGGGCACGCCACAGCAGCCTGCATATGCAGAGAGTAGCGGAATGCATAATGAGTATAATGAGAAAGAGACAATACCACAGTTTGATGTACCTCAACGACATGCTGGGATGGGCAGACTCAAAACAAGAAGCTATGGAGAGATATAACTACGCCCTCAAGCTTCTAAGATCACTAGGCCTCCCAACTGCTGACGCTAAAACGCAACCACCGTCGACCGAAGTCAAGTGGTTAGGGATTGTCATTGATACAGACCGCATGACAGTCAGCATACCTGAAGAAAAGGTGAAGGAAGTACAGGATGAGGCCAAAAATTTTGCAAAACGACAGCATACATCAAGAAAAGCACTGCAGTCAATAATAGGCAGAATATTTCATCTCGCAAAATGCGTACCTCCCGCAAAAATTTGTGTGCGTCGGCTGCTAGAAGCATTAAGGGACAACAAAGCACCTACAATCAGGGTCACTCTGTCAATGAAGAAAGATGTACAATGGGTGATAGCATGTGGGCTGGCTAATGTAGCTAGAGTTAGACCAGCTACTGCGTAGTTGGGAGGTGAGGGGGGAGAGATGGGTCAGATTTTCAGAAAATGTACAATTCGCCTTCACCAATCCTCTCATATAACACACATTTAAGACAAAAATCAGGTTCAAAATACAGTTCAACATAACCAAACCGACTGTTTGAAGCAAGGCAATACCAAATATACCCATATATACCTATAGTGTTGATGATTTTTCAGTCCAATTTCCCAGAACTTATACAATATGTTGATTTGCCAATTGTACATTTTCTGAAAATCTGACCCAGATAGGCTCTGGGTTGACGACATTGAGGATAACAATTTTTTACGAGGCTAAGTCGTCTCCGCAAACAGCCATCTCTTGTTCCCTGTCCCCCATGAGTTATCTTGCCTATAGACAGGGTGCTGGGCGTGGAAAAGTGCAAGTGTCTCCATGCCTCTACAACCCAGTATATAGGGGTCAGATTTTCAGAAAATCACAGACCACAATACCTGAATAAAATCTGCATCCCCCCGCCCCCCCCCCCACCCCCCCCCGCCACTCACCCAACACCACAAAAAAAAATGAAATAAAAAAAGTGCAGGATCAGCGAGAAATGAGATGCTGGGAGACACTAGAGAACAGACAGATCCTAACGAGTCACACCAGTTAATGTAGCCTATTTGATCAACTGTTAATGTAGCCTATTTGATCAACTGTTAATGTGGCCTATTTGATCAACTGTTAATGTGGCCTATTTGATCAACTGTTAATGTGGCCTATTTGATCAACTGTTAATGTGGCCTATTTGATCAACTGTTAATGTGGCCTATTTGATCAACTGTTAATGTAGCCTATTTGATCAACTGTTAATGTGGCCTATTTGATCAACTGTTAATGTGGCCTATTTGATCAACTGTTAATGTGGCCTATTTGATCAACTGTTAATGTGGCCTATTTGATCAACTGTTAATGTAGCCTATTTGATCAACTGTTAATGTGGCCTATTTGATCAACTGTTAATGTGGCCTATTTGATCAACTGTTAATGTGGCCTATTTGATCAACTGTTAATGTAGCCTATTTGATCAACTGTTAATGTAGCCTATTTGATCAACTGTTAATGTAGCCTATTTGATCAACTGTTAATGTAGCCTATTTGATCAACTGTTAATGTAGCCTATTTGATCAACTGTTAATGTAGCCTATTCCATCAACTGTTAATGTGGCCTATTCCATCAACTGTTAAGGTGACTCAGTAGTGATTTTGATTATTGATGAATTTTTCTAAAATTTTTACCAATGATAGTTGACATGAAATAATCATTATTGAGAGAAAAAAAAACATAGGTCACCAGGCTAGTTTTCATGCTATGGCAGTATGGAGATAGAAATAATGAATCATATTTGAGTAATTTTACTACATTTGAGTGATTTATTAACATAATTCGTTTGAAATGGTTCTGACATGAATTCAGACATAAAATTTCACCCAGACATTCAACATATATATACTTATCATTAGATAATGTTTTTTTCCTCAGATCCTGAGTTAGCCCCCTGGAAGCCCCCTAGTGGCAGTATGGGGCACTAGCAAAATTGACTTTGGCTGATGAAAATCAGCGTTTTAAAAAAAACTGTTTGATGAATATTTTTTAAATTTAATATGAATGTAGATACCGTATTTACCAACTCATACACAAAAAATCAGGATGGCTTTCCAGGCTAAATTTTTCTATATTACGACTTATTTATGAGAAAAATTGGGAAAAAAATTAAATTCCTGATTAATATTTGATTTGAACAAAAATGGCTTCATAAATCTTGATGAAATTCTATATGGATACAGCTATCATAGTTACTAACTCGCACACCAAAAATCAGCATGAATTTCCAGGCCGATTTTTTTGTGTTACAACTTAATAAAGAGAAAATTGGCTAAAAATGAGAAAATTCTTAATAAATATTTGATTTATACACATATGGCTCCATAAATTTTAATGAAATTTAATATGGATGTATAGGGATCGTAGATACTAACTCCCACACCAAAAATCAGCATACATTTTCTATCTGAAATGTTTATATTAAGACTTAACATACATACTTCGTCTGCATAATGCTGATATTCCCTGCTATATGTGTTGAATACACATATATCAGTACTGAGCTATATGCATTGAATACACAAGATCAGTACTGAGTCACCTTAATGTGGCCTATTCCATCAACTGTTAATGTGGCCTATTCGATCAACTGTTAATGTGGCCTATTCCATCAACTGTTAATGTGGCCTATTCCATCAACTGTTAATGTAGCCTATTTGATCGACTGTTAATGTAACTGTTAATTTGAATAAAGTGGAAATGGAAACAACATAAGTTCTAGAAAATTCTTTTTCTTATGCATATAATAAATGTCTTCTTTATATGGACGCCTCGATCCTGTCCCACCCAATTAAAGAGACAACTAGAATGTGATGTAAACATTACCCTAGAATGCAGCCTTTCACTCCTAGTTTTAACCGCAAGATCTCCCATTTTCAATATCCTCGTCCAACTTGTTGTTGGCAAGATTGGTGAATTTACATAACACGTTCATAGTGACAGTGTATCCACTGACTGTACTGAAAGACTCTGATCATGCCATCGAAGAGTTCTTCAGTAAACGAAGAACTAACATAAATAACCCTGATTCTGACTTAGTAATCAAACGAAATAAATAAAAATAAATGAGCATAATGGTCAACATATTTTGGTTCAGTTGCTTTATACCGGTACTTGTGAAAGGATATCTTACACTGTATACGCGACCTGTAAACATCGACGCCCTCAACGGTTAACCCTATGGCACGCCGCTGCCTACAGGACACGAGGGAGTGTAGTACAAATATAGTATGATTTAAATAAAGGCCAATTAATTCTATTATTGGTGGTAAATTATAGTCTAGATATGGGTGAAAACGTTGAACGATGTACAATTGGCAATTTACAGGCCTTGTGGCCTTCAGTCCAATGCAGAATTATTCCAAATGTATAGATTTTTGATATTTTGGTACCATTTAAAAGAAAACAGTTGGGGCATTCAGAAAATGTATACTTTTATGCACTTTGACTCGACTTCCTACCAGCTATTTGCCTCTAAATTCCCTAAAATAGAGAAAATCACAGTT
This sequence comes from Sthenelais limicola, assembly GCA_942159475.1. Lineage (NCBI taxonomy): Eukaryota > Metazoa > Annelida > Polychaeta > Phyllodocida > Sigalionidae > Sthenelais > Sthenelais limicola. Next base: position 116,540,805 of record OW804100.1, on the reverse strand, counting down.
TTCATATAAAATCAATTCATATAAACCTCTCCTGATGCTTTTTAATCCCATTTTACAACCTTTTTTTTTTTCTCGAGGCATATATATGCCCATATGCGGGCAAGTACGTTTTGGGCAACTCGCACACCACTGTGGGATCCGATGGTTCAAGGACATGCACTCTATTTGTAATCTACTTGGAGTGGGTCGCTTTGATGTTTACTCTAAGTAGGTCTCAAACAGAGTGTAGGCACTTAGTCATAGGTTGACAGACTTCTCCCGAGCGGGAGTGTGAGGCCGAAATCGTACAAACTACACATAGAAAGGGGAAACAAACAACGTATTATAGGTATTATGTAAACAGTGGCTGAGAGTGGGCGATAATAGGGAGCCTAGTACTTTCATACACACAGGGGAGAAATAAAGATATCAGACTTACCTTTGATCCTTCCTCACTCTTGCTTTTGGTTGTAGGATGAACGTCTGTGTACAATAATTGCTGTTTGTTCAATATTTTCCCTATAAACTATAAAGACAGACACAGACTGACTTAGTGGACTTGTGGGTGCTGCTACACAGCTGCTACCTGGAGGTAAGGCGAGGAACTACTACTTCTACCTCTAGTGTTACTCACTAGATGGCAGCACAAACCTTTGGCCCGCTCCTGCAAAGCAGAGGAGTTGATCAGATCTTCATAAAATGTACAATTCACCTTTACCAATTCTCTCAAATAACCCACATTTCAGACGAAAATAAAGTTCAAAATACAGTTCAACCTAATCAAACAGATTGCTAGAGTCAATGCAATGCTGAATATAATCGAATTTATTTAGTATTGACTAAATTACAGTCTAATTTAACAGAACTTACTGAATGTGTACCGCTGCTGACTGTACATTTTCAAAAAAATGTGACCCATATAATGAGGTACTGTTTCCGTCAGCAATTACAATTTAATTGAATTATTGTCTAGCCTGTAGAACCAAATGATATAAATCTGAACGGGACGATGAACAAATATTTAGCTGCTCTTATCTCTAAGAATCTTATCTGAGATGTTTTTGTTAAGGTGTTGGATTTTTTTTTGTAAGATGAACATTATGGGTATGACACACCAAAATATTGTATTTTAACATTTTTATTCAGCAATAGAACATTATGTAACAGTTACAATTGTCTCAGGACATGCTGATTTAATAGGGGGTTTGCATGTGCCACTGCGCATGTCTATACAGTGCATCATGGGATGGATTCTGTTGAAATCTGGCATACAAATATTTGGCATGATTTTTATCGAAAATTGTGAGAATGTTTTCACCAATATCACAGCTTATATAAATAATCTCTTAAAACCAAATGCATGATGGGAACGATGGAGACATGTGTCATGGAAACATGTATAATAAAGAAATATTGATTTTAGAGCATTGATAAAAAGTCTGTGCTGAACAAGGCATGTTTTCAATACATTTAAGACTGTACCACAAGTCCCATAATTCCATGCGAATCAAGATTCAAAATGGCGGCTATGCAAATCCCCTATTATATAAAAAGAGTTCATTACCAGTAATAATCTGTTGACAAGCGATTTATATAGGATCATAATATATTCACATTATTATAAACATCAATTAATTTACAAATTACAATTTCTAAGAGCCTGGTGTAATGTACCGAAGCCACCTATGGGCGCCACCATCTTGGATCACGTCATGTACGAGAGTTTGGGCGAGAATAAAGCATTCTGGGACTACCGCAATGGCCGCCACTTGTTGAACGATGTTTAATCTATCACACCTGCTGGCACATAGGTAATTGAAGGTATAATAAAGACAAATTAAAATCCAATCCCAGCGTTGTGTCTAATTCATATAATCCTAATGGTATGACAATAGAAATACTTATTAGATTAGCCTTCACCAATCCTCTCAAATAACCCAAATTTCAGACGAAAATAAATTTAAAAATACAGTTCAACCTAACCAAACAGATTGCTAGAATCAATGCAATGCCGAATATACTCGAATTTACCAAAATTTATTGACCAAATTCCAGCTTCTGTTGACCTTTGACTGGACAATACATTTCATTCGGAAAAAGTGTTAGTTAAAGCACAGATAAGGATCAATAGTAAAGCCTACAAATTTACAAATTTTGGGCTTCGAGATGGAAGAACCATTTACATATAACAGAGAGAGGCATAGAGAGGGAGACAGAGCTAGACAGTCAGACAGAGAGCGGCATGGAGAGGGAGACAGATAGATAGAGCTAGACAGTCAGACAGAGAGAGGCATAGAGAGGGAGATAGAGCTAGACAGTCAGACATAGAGAGGGAGACAGATAGAGTCTTCACCAATCCTCTCAAATAACCCACATTTATGACAAAAATGAACTTCAAAATGCAGTTGAACATAACAGAACTAATACTGATATTGTTTAGCCAAATCTAGCAGTATTTCCTGTGTAGCGCTTCCAATTTTACATTTTCTAAAATCTGACCCAATTATTCATTGTGGGAAGCTTGCACTGGTATATGTGATGTGTTCCAGGGAAATGAGTCACAAGTCGCAAAAAATAGAGTTTATCACACTGCCACCTAGTGTTGATGAGCAGGCCTAAATGAGATATCTTCCCGGAACTAGCTCGGGCAGTTACTTCCGTTCGCTTGGGGCAGCAAGAGCTCTTTTTGGAGCTCCGTCTTTGCAATACTATTTCCTTCGATTTTGGATTAACTTTGCTTTACAGGGAAGTATATATTTTGTGTGGCACAACCTGCGAAGTTCAGTCTTAGCAAGATTCAAAGCTTTTAGCTGTGCCGGAGGGAGTTTTTATAAAAACTATTCCAGAGAACAGTTGCGTCGCAACGTGTTAACGGTTCCCTCGCCATGTGTGTGGCTTCAGCGTTCCACTTGTCAGTTGACATCTGTGAGAACTGTCCAACTGTCCTGCTGTTGAGCACCAAAGGACTAAAACATGGTTAATCAAAAGGACAAGCCTAAGGAGACGGCTAAGGATAAGAGGGATCGAGAGAGATCCGAGAGGGAAGCTAAAGAATTGGAAGCCTTGAAGAACGCCAAGGACGCTGGGAAAGATGGCGATGGTAGCAGTGGGGGTTGGATGTTGAACCCGATGCGTCCGGCTCTGGGGCTGGGACCACGCCACCCTTGTTTGATCTAACAAACTATGTTGGAAAGCTGAGTGCTGAGGACCGTGTGAAGTTCAATAAGCAAATTAGGGACATAATGAACCCAGAGGCCCATGATGAAGAGGGAGAAATTGTTGAGGAAGGCCCGGATGAATTCATCAAAAACTTCTTGCAAGAGGTAACCAAAAGGGAGGATATAGGCCACCCGGACAGTGCTAATATCGTTACGATAGTCAAGGAGTTATCGGAAACCCCTATGAATTTCTCTTCCTTGGATAATATCAGAAAGCAGTTCCCACGTCCGGAAAACCTGGAACAGATTAAAACGCCGAAGCTCCCGGCTAAAGTCAAGGAATTACTTTCGAAAGAGCACAAGGAAAATGATAAACTGTTGAGCAGGGCTCATGACAATCTCGATGTGGTTATGTCTATCATTGTGGGAAACATGGATTTAGTGCAGGAGGATGCACAGGTGAATGGAACAGCTTCAACGGTGTTTCAGACTCTGACTAATGCGCTCACGATGACGCTTAAAGCTTCACAAGATATCACAAAGGCCCGTAGAGAGGTCCTCAAGGTGGATACGGCTTCAGACATGAAAGAACTGTTTGGGGATGATAATCCAGCCACGCCTGACTGTCTAGCGGGGGGAGATGTGGCAACTAAGATTGAAAATCTTAAGAAACAAAACAGGTTTTTTGCCATGCTCAAGAAGGATCAACCGAAACCTCAGCAAGCTCAAACGCAGCAGAGGGGAGGGGGACCTTTTAAATTCAAAGGACAAGGTGGTTTTAATAGTGGATTCAACAACAATAGCAAATTCCATGGTGGCCGTGCAAATTGGCAAGGGAACAAGCCTTATGATAGCAACAAGCCGAAACGTGGAGGATTTTCGGGAGGTGGTAGAGGAAGCCACACCAACCCCAGGGCTTCTGGTTCGGGTTTTCCCGCCAAGGGGGCTCAGCAGTAGAGTTGGGTCCCCGTGTCACCCCTTCTGAAGCCTCGCAAAAGGTAAAAGCTACTTTTCCTTCTCTGTTAAACCCTGATCTGTTTATGGCAGGGAACACTAAAAACTGTTTAGGGGAATGGAGCAAGATAACGTCAGATAGATTTATTCTAGACGGGGTCTCAGGGACCAAATTGAACTTGATCAAGAAGCCAGTGCAGCGTAGGGAACCCAGACCACTTAGGCTTAGTGAGAGAGAAATGGACATAGTATAATCAGAAGTCAGGAAACTAGAGCGGAAGGGGGTCATAGTAGAATCTGAACCGGAAGAAGGTCAGTGGATCAGCAATGTGTTTTTAAGACCTAAGCCGAATGGCGACTTCCGCCTAATCTTGGATTTGTCGGATCTTAACAAACTAATAGTTTACGAACATTTTAAGATGGATTCGCTTCAGTCAGCCATGGATATCATGACTGAGGGGTGTTTTATGGCATCAATAGATCTCAAAGACGCCTATTACACGATACCAGTGCGAAAGCAGGACCATAAGTTGCTTAAGTTTAGATAACAACTGTTTGAATGTCCTCCCATGGGACTGGCACAAGCCCTCGTTTCACATGTACTCCCATGGGACTGGCACAAGCCCCTCGTTTCACATGTACTCCCATGGGACTGGCACAAGCCCCTCGTTTCACATGTCCTCCCATGGGACTGGCACAAGCCCCTCGTTTCACATGTACTCCCATGGGACTGGCACAAGCCCCTCGTTTCACATGTACTCCCATGGGACTGGCACAAGCCCCTCGTTTCTTTACCAAATTTCTCAGACCAATTTGGGCGTTTATGCAAAGACAAGGTTACACTTGCTTTGGGTATTTAGATGATTTGTTCATTATGCATGAAAATTTGGAAGATTGCAGACTTTCGGTAGTGTTGTTGGCAGAACTGTTCACCAAACACGCAGGAAAGAGCCTTTTCGAACCGCAACAAAGGGTGGTATTTTTAGGCTATAACTTAGACTCGATCAAAATGATCGTTACCCCTACAGAGGAGAAAATCAGGAAATTTACAGATTTACCATCGAGATTGTTAGGAAAGGGTCCTTTTCCTATTAGACAGGTAGCACAGTGTATTGGAGTGCTAATCGATCTCACAAAGGGGGCTGAGTACGGGATGTCCCATTATCGCAAATTGGAAGAAGATAAAACGCAGGCTTTAAGACAAACTGAGTCATTTGATGGGCCAATGTCCTTATCACAAGAAGCATAAGGGGAACTCACTTGGTGGTTAAATTATCTACCGGGGGCCAACAGGAGAATCTGGGAGAGAGCCTCCTTCCACACTTTGACTACAGATGTGTCAAATTTAGGCTGGGGTGCCACATGTGAGGGAACCTCAACAGGAGGAAGGTGGGATCTGCAGGAACAATTCCTTCATATTAATGCAAAAGAACGTTTAGCCGTGTTTCTGGGGCTAAAGAGCCTCCTTAGGAGAGCGTGGGGATGTAAAATCAGATGCGAGAGTGATAACACTACAGCAGTTGCGTACGTTAACCATTTGGGAGGCATGAAATCAATACAATGTGATGCCATTGCTAGGGTTCTTTGGCTTTACTGCCAGGAGAGACGCATTTGGCTGGTAGCAATTCATGTGCTAGGTGTGGACAATGAAGTAGCAGACTTTGAGTCGAGAAATTTTAGAGAAAATCTAGAATGGGCATTACCAGGGGAGGTGTTCCTTGACATTGCACAGAGTTGGGGTCTTTTCAACGTAGACCTGTTTGCTTCAAGATTGAACTTTAAATGCTCAACTTACTGTAGCTGGTACCCGGACCCGGGTGCAGCATTAGTGGATGCTTTTGCAATTAATTGGAGGCCTTTTAAATTCTTTGTTGGGAGGGGTGCTGCCAACCGATTAAGTTTCAATTCAGGTGAGATTGTGACTTTGTTGAAAAGAGAGATGTTGGATTGAGTTTTTTCACTTTTTATTAGGACTTTAACTGGTCGACGTTTCGGATCTCTCGATCCTTCTTCAGGGCCAGTCCAGTGTTGACTGAGCCAGACAGATCCGGGCCCTTATTTATACTCTTGCTAAGGCTCATGGGATACGGTTGCTAGGTAAAGTTAGCTGACAATGACTTGAGTTAGTTGTGTTATTTTCTTACATGGTTTGTTACACAATTTAGTTTGGTATTTTGGGGCAACTTATACATTTTTTGGCTTTTTATATATTATAATGATCCATTATTAACCATTTTCGGTGTTGGATATTTCAAATATTTAAAAGTTTTAAAAAAACAATTCATGTTAGGGTCTGGAAATCGTGCGATTCTTGTGGGGACTTGTTAATATTTCAGGGACCGTCGATAGGGTGATGAACGTTACTTATTAGCATTATAACAATAATGTTAATGATAATTGCCCACACATATATATATGATTACTCATTTTAATGTGTAATCCAAGGTTATATACATATTCCAGTACACAAGTTGTTAACACTGTAAGACTCGGTTATTAGGTAGAAAAGAGCACTCAGAGGGAAAGTTCATCCTCGTATAGCTTGGTCAGTATACTGAAGTCCACTGCCAAGTTGGAGTCCACCGTGTTGAGTAGTTGTGTAACAGCGGCGAGGAAATCTTTACTGGCTTTGTATACCGAAGGTTTCAATGTTAATTGTTTCTTCCCTGGTATAGTTATGACGGGTTCCTGGCTGCTGGTCTCGGTGGGTGTGGTTGTGGAGGAGTTGGTGCTGCTGGTGCTAGTGGGTGATGGGTTTTCGTCATGGCAATCTGTACTGCTGGAGCTGGAGGACGAGCTGCTGTCAGAGCTGCTCGAACTGGAGATGGTTAGATTCAATGATGAATTGTCATGAATTGTGCTGGGACTGCTGGCATAATCAACTAGAGTGTTGAGTGGATCGCACATAGACGTAGACGGGACTGCTGGTTCAGGGGTCTGCTTTGTCAATATAAACTCAAGTTGGTTTCTGGCGCCTGTGAGATTGGCAAACAATTTGGTCGCTTCTATGTTTTGCAAGACTGGTAGATCACTGATAGGGGTGACAGCGGGGGCATGGCGGTCAAGGCCGAGATTCTGGTGGTCAAAATTGCTCATACCTGTATTGAGTAGGCCGGTGCGTTTTTTGCAGGGTGGTTCCGTGGAGGGGATGTCTCTTCCAGGGGTCCACTTTGGTGTGCGCTTGAGGCCGGTCAGGTCGATGATCTTCCTGAACTGTGTGGTATTTTTGTTAGTAAGATAGGCGGTCTTGGCCGTGTTCAGTGTCTCCTTGGTGTACACCGGATTCTTGGTGGGTATGGTGCAGTCAGGTGGTGATTGTGCGGCTGTCTCATGTGTTTTCAGGTGGCGATCGTAAGCTGACTTGGTTATATATTGCTTGAAGCAGGTGCTGCAGTCCAGTTTCTTCTGGGTTGTGTGCGCGACTGTATAATGTCTCCTAGCTGCCTTTCTGGTGGCGATGCGCTTGGAACATATCGAGCATTGAAAGATTTCCTTGTCTTTCTGGTGATCTCCCATCGTGTGCAGTGTTGGTGATTACTAGTGCCGTTCTAAGTGGTAACGGAGCCGTGGGTGTAGACAGCGTGTGGATATATGGCCGCGTGCTGATGTTGTTGTTTACGTTCGTATGTTTAGGCCGTGGGGCTGCCACGTCATAAGACGTCGTATCCACGCCTCCTCGAGGTGGAGGCGGTCGTTTAGACAACGCGCACTGTTGTCAAGCGCGGTGACTGTTACGTCATCAACGTCATGACCTAGATCGTTGAAATGGGCCGCTACGGGCTTCTCAACTCTCTGATGTTGGATGTCATTCTTATGTTGTAATCTACGTTGGTGTATGGTGTTTTTTGTTTGTCCAATGTACATTTTGCAACATTTCTTGCAGATTATCGCGTAGACAACACAAGTGGTAAGGCAGGTGGATCTTCCTATGGTATCATAGGAGGAATTGCCAGCCGAGTCTGTGATCTTGGTAATGTTTCTGATCAGGGGACACGTCGTGCAGTTGTTTTTACCGCAGCGGTAAGTGCCTTTTGTAGATATGGGTCTTGGGAACTGTGAATGTGTTAGAATATTTCGTAGGTTGGGGTTTCTTCTGTATGCGATAGTGATCTTGTGGCGGAGAAGATCATCATTGTTCATAGAATTGTCCAAGATGCCTTGGTTGGAATGAAGAATAGTTTGTATTTGTTTGTGGTCATTGGCGACAAATGTAAGGATTGGGGGTAGGATCGGGTCCTTGGTCCCTCTGTCTGGTGGATGTAGGAGTGTTTCCCGGGGTAGGTGCTTGACTTTATCGTAGATTTCCCATAGGAGTTTCTTAGGGTAATTCCTGGCGGCAAAGTGTGACAGCATGATGAGGGCATGTTTCTGGAATTCCTGTGTTGTTGAGCAGATCAGTCTAACTCGTATGAGTTGGCTGTAGGGGATGGATTCCTTTTGATGTTTCTGGTGGTTGCTGTGGTAGTGGAGGTATTGGTGGGTGTCTGTTGGTTTCGTGTATAGGGTGGTTCTTAGGCAGTTGTTCTCGTCAGTGTACACTGTTACATCTAAATAGTTTATCGTGTACGGGCTGGATTCAGCCGTAAATTTGATGGTGGGATGCTGTGAATTGAGGTATGTTAGTAGCGTTTCTATGTTCTCCTCCCCATTTGGTACAATACAAAATATATCGTCTATGTATCTTTTCCATACTTTGGGTCGTATCGGTGAGTTTTCCAGTAGTTTGATTTCCAAATCTCACATAAAGAGATAAGTAGAGATTTGTCTGTCTCAGTTAGCTGGTATCTTGATAAATTCCTTATGATCTGTTCTGGGGGCGGTTCAGGAATTTTCCTGTAGCGCCTGTTTTTTTGTCTTTGCGGCTGTTGAGTTCCTTCTGTTGGTTGGTCTTGTTGGTGTCCAGGAGGTTCTGGATGTGGGTGAGTTCTTCGTCTGGGCATTGGGCAATTAATTTGGCATACAAATCGTCGTAGTCAGTTTGGAGATTTGTGATCCTTTGTTTCCAGTAGTCTATAAGTATGGTTACTAGGCTCTTCCCAGTGGTTGTGAGTATATTTTCCCACTTCAGCTGGTAGTCGGAGCATATATCTGGAATCTGACAGGGGATGGTGGGGATGAGGGCTTTTGGTGTTGTTCCTCTATCGACATGTACCTGGAGGAAGTCTCTGTGGTGTCTAGCTTTCTCCAGACCCTTGGAAAGTTTGTTTAAAATTTTAAAGTATGGTTGGTTAATGTCCTGTATGGCGGTGGTGGGGTTGGAATTTCCACCGGTGGATCCGGCCACTGGTGCTGTTGGGCCGGTGGTTGCTGGGTTACCCTCTGTTGATTGTTCCATGGGTGCCCCGTCGGCGGTTTCACCGTTGGGAGGGGGTTTTGGTTTTCGCTGTCTTGTCTGGATTCTCAGTTACATTCGTCATTGATAATTTCTTGCTAAGTCTCCGTACAGATCCACTTCTGCTTATTGTGGCTAAGGGCGTGGGTTTGTCTGGTGCGGCGTCGGGATTAGTGTTGTGTCTCTTTCTCTTTGGTGGTTGTCTCTCTATATCAATTTAAATTCTTTGCTTTTCCTCCTTTCAGTGTCATCGCACGAACAGTGCAGAAAGCGAGGAGGGAGCAGGCCCACGGAGTACTAATAACTCTGGACTGGGAAGCACAAAGCTGGTTCGGTCTGCTAAAAAGACACAGCCGAGACAGGAGGCCACTAGGAAACATCCTCTTGTCCAACCCGGTGTCAGGAGAACAGTGGCAAATCCGCCTTGCAGCATGGAAGCTGTAAGATCTCACTGGCTGAGATCAGGTCTGTCAGAGGGGGCAGCCAAAGTCATGATGGCCTCATGGAGAAAAGGTACCATCTCTCAATACGATTGTTCACTTAAAAAGTGGGATGCTTTCTGCTGGGAACAAAACGTAGAGCCTACGGAGCCCAATGTCAACAGGGTGATTGAGTTTCTCCTATCACTTCACAACAAGACCTATCACACTCGGCAGTAGGCACCGCACAATCAGCCCTGTCAAATTTGTTATCACTTACCAATGATCAACAGGTGATGTTGGGGGAGAATGTATTACTCGGAAGATTTATTAAAGGATGTCATGAATTAAGACCTCCTAAGCCTAAGTACAAGTCTACTTGGGACATTAACATTGTGTTTACACTTTTCAAGAAATGGGATAGAAACAGCAAACTTTCTATGGAACATTTATCATTTAAACTTGTCACACTTTTGGCTATTGTGACGTCACAGAGATGTCAAACTTTACATGCTCTGAAACTGTCAGGACTTACCTGGGAAGACAAGGGTTTCATTTTTTGCGCTTGACAAGCCAATGAAGCACACCAGAGAAGGTCATTCACTGGACTATGTTAGAGTGAAACATTTTAAGGAGGACCTAAGGATTTGTCCGGCAAGGTGCCTCAGAGTATATTTGAGGAGGATGGAAAATTAAAAAATAAGGTAGCTAAGGACACCTTATCTAGATGGATCAGGAACACGTTGAAGTTGGCGGGGGTCAACACAGACTAAATGCCCACCGCGGTACCCACCCTCTTTTTTCACTTGGTCACTTGGTCGTGACTGTAGGATGTTAGTTGGATCACAGTTACTTTCGCAGTCTCGACAGAAACCGAACTTTAAAGACTGCCTGAGCTAGTTCCGGGAAGATATCTCATTTAGTCCCTCATCACACTAGGAGACATCTAATGAACTCCTAGTCAAACTTCATCTTAACCAAGGTAAGCCTCATTTAACTTGGGGATTTTGAGATATTATCATATTTGAAAAGATGAGATCAAGCTGATTCCAATGATAGTAAACAGTAGGACATCTAAATAAATATTTCTATATTTAAGTTTGGTATTTTTATTTGTGAAAAAAGGTTTGAAATAACTCTGGGCAGACATTTACTAGTAAAGTAGCTAAATATGCTGTATAAAATGACCTTAGGAATACATGGATATATTTATCAGACTGTCCTGAAATTTGATACATGTATTCAAGCTACAACAAGCGTTAAACTACCCAACCATGGGAACATTCCCTCAAATACATCTTGTGAATAAAAGACTTTGAAAAATATCAATTTTGCGACTTATGACTAATTTCCCTGGAACACATCACATATAACATCAATAATCATCAAAGATCAGTCTAGTGAATTATTTTGCTTCAATATTTTTGCCCCCCGACAACTCTGGCGGGTTAGTTATATAAACAATGCTGTCAAATGTTTCTGATCAAAACATAATTTCTCCAGTATGTGTTCTCATGTGTATCCTCAGGGATCCAGCCTGCACTGCCCTATAGTCACACTCAGTACATTTATCGGGTTTTTTCTCCAGTATGTGTTCTCATGTGTTTCTTCAGTTGACCAGCCTGTGCTGCCCTATATCCACACACTTCACACATATGAGGTTTTTCTCCAGTATGTATTCTCATGTGTGCCTTCAGGTGTCCAGCCAGTGCTGCCCTATAGTCACACTCAGTACATTTATATGGCTTTTCTCCAGTATGTTTTCTCAAGTGAATCTTCAGGTTTCCAGCATGTGCTGCCCTATAGTCACACTCAGTACATTTATATGGCTTTTCCCCAGTATGTGTTCTCATGTGATACTTCAGGTGTCCAGCCATTGTTGCCCTATAGTCACACTCAGTACATTTATATGGCTTTTCCCCAGTATGTGTTCTCATGTGATCCTTCAGTTCTCCAGTATGTTTTCTCAAGTGATTCTTCAGGCTTCCAGCATGTGCTGCCCTATAGTCACACTCGGTACATTTATATGGCTTTTCCCCAGTATGTGTTCTCATGTGATACTTCAGGTGTCCAGCCATTGTTGCCCTATAGTCACACTCAGTACATTTATATGGCTTTTCCCCAGTATGTGTTCTCATGTGCCTCCTCAGGGCTCCAGCCTCTGCTGTCCTATAGTCACACTCAGTACAAGCATATGGCTTTTCTCCAGTATGTGTTGTCATGTGCCTCTTCAGGTGTCCAGCCATTGTTGTCCTATAGTCACACTTAGTACATTTATATGGCTTTTCTCCAGTATGTGTTCTCATGTGATCCCTCAGGTGTCCAGCATGTGCTGCCCTATAGTCACACTCAGTACATTTATATGGCTTTTCTCCAGTATGTGTTCTCATGTGATCCTTCAGGTGTCCAGCCCCTGCTGCCCTATAGTCACACTCAGTACATTTATATGGCTTTTCCCCAGTATGTGTTCTCATGTGATCCTTCAGGTGTCCAGCCACTGCTGTCCTATAGTCACACTTAGTACATTTATAGTGCTTTTCTCCAGTATGTGTTCTCATGTGATCCTTCAGGCTTCCAGCATGTGCTGCCCTATAGTCACACTCAGTACATTCATATGGCTTTTCCCCAGTATGTGTTCTCATGTGAGCCTTCAGGTGTCCAGCCATTGTTGACCTATAGTCACACTCAGTACATTTATATGGCTTTTCCCCAGTATGTGTTCTCATGTGATCCTTCAGGTGTCCAGCCATTGTTGACCTATAGTCACACTCAGTACATTTATAGGGCTTTTCTCCAGTATGTGTTCTCATGTGTATCCTCAGGGATCCAGCCTCTGCTG